>VZSF01007791.1:87938-198380 GCA_013398295.1 Chionis minor | reverse complement strand
GGGGCCGGGCCGGGGCGGGCGGCAGGGCCGGGCCGTGCTGTGCCGTGGGCCGCGGCCGGCGGCGTTAATTCGTCCTCGAGTGTTTCCTCGAGCGTCGGCGCGCGTCGGGCCGCGGCGGAGACGGGACGCCTGACAGCGGGGACCGACATGGAGGGGCGTCGCGGGAAGTTTGCCGGGAGCCGGCGGGGTCGGGCGCGGGCTGAGGCGGCCCGAGGGAAGCAAAAGGGGAGACCCGGGTTCGGTGGGCGAAGTGTGGTCACCCGGGTTCGGTGGGTGAGCCTTCGGCTCGGGCATGGCCCCCCAAAAAGCCCCGGCCGTGGGGATGCCCTCGGCTCCGCGCCTGGAGCAGCGTTTTTCAGGATTCCGCCCAAAGCGGGTCATCCCGTAAGGCCGCGGGTGTCCTCGCTAAGAGTTGGCGATGCTCGGGAGACCCCAGCGTGCGAGATGCGAGACACCCCGGCTGGGTGTGTTGGGGCAAACCATCGGATACCGTCGCGTTCCCCGTGGGGGCCTTAAAAAGAGCCTGGGGGCTGCTACGTCGCAGGGCAGGAGGTTTTGTGCCAGGGGTTTAATTTCTGAAGTCCTGGTGGAAATCGCAGGGGGAGAATGGTGTCAGGAAATGAGCGGTTGGATGTGGCTTAAGCACCGCTCTGTTCACAGCAAATCCAAAAGACTCAAGGAAGAAGTTTAACTGGAAGATATCTCCGTGAAAGTGCTAGGATGGGATGAGAGTTGCGCTTGTGTCCAGATGCTGATTTTGTTGTTTTGGGGAAATCAATCAGAAAGGTGTGTTTCTTGGAGGTGCGTTAGAACGGTCCGTCTGTTCAGTCACTTAAAAAAAGTTACAGTGTGATGCAAAAACCAGGCTTAGTGGAAAAGTGAGGTTTTTTATTTTATTTTTGAACCAAAATTTGTTTTCCTTAGGGAGCAACTTTTCTGTTCTTGAGGAGACAAAAGCATTGAGTGATTCGTGTAGGAGAGATGATACGGGGCCCGGCACAGTAGAAAAACCTCACATGAACTAATTGCTACTGGTATTTCAAGAAGTTAAGGGTCTGCTTTTCTATTCAGATATTCTTAACTAAGTTTCCACTTTTTAGTGTCAATATAGATTAAGAGATACTGCAGAAGTTGCGAAGTAGCACAGTAAACATTAAATTGTAGGTCAGCAAGATGTATCTAGACTAACTTCAGGAATATGTGCGCATCTAAATCCAGCGGAACAAGGTGTTTTCCAGCTGTTCTCTTACAAGATATGTTTAGACTTTTCCAAACAAACTAGCCATTGTTTGTTGCAGAAAGTCCCTGACTGGGAACAACTGATTTTTATTAATGGGTTTCTGACATTGCATTATCTGTTGTCAGTTGGAGTCGGGGATCTACAGCTCTGCAGACTGAGTGTGCCGTTGTGACAGCGGTTCGCTGGTCACTTGTAGAGCAGCCTTCTGAAGACTGTGATGATAAGTCCTTTATTTGGCTTTTTAAGGATGTGGGGTTATTACAGTGTGTTTCTAGGATTATTAATTTTGGTAGTAAGTGTTTTAGACTGTTTATATTATTGTTGTTCAGAGGCGTTGAGTTGTAAAAGCTCCCAGACCGTTTTGGATTAGATTGTATTATGCGATGACAAATTGGAGTTGGACATAAAGCTCTTGCAGGTCAACAAAACAAAGTGCCCAGAATGTGGGAAGGGGAAATCTACTAAAGCAAATGGACTGAAATGGCAGGATAGTGTTACTGACATCTTCCTCTGATTTCGATGGAGAAATGTTTGTTTACAGCACTGTTGAGAGCAGTGCGGTAAGGGGAAGAGCTTGCTCTGCTGAGGCATGATTGTCTTTGGAATTCAGACCGTGGAGTCATCTTTGTCAGACAGCGAATCATCTTGTGTGTACAGTCACGGCTCAGCTGAAAAAGTGTGTGCTGGTAATATTCTGATGACTGGTATAAGATATGCTGAAGGGGTCTGCTGTGGCACATGGATTTCCTTGGGCGAGAAGTTTAGCGCCCTGTTTGACCTCCTGATGATGGGAAGGCAGGCATGTGTACTTACATCGTCATTATAACCATGAAAGATTTACAGATTAATTTCTGTTGGGATGAGAGGGACTCTGGCTCATGACACAGTGAAGTTATGCAAGTGGCTTTTTCTATTCATTTCATCTTCCCTTTATTGAACACTGACAGATAAAGTAAATAAAGCTTTTAATGATTGCTGTCTATTCTCTCATTAGGAGAAAGCTTTTTTTTTTTAATATCTCAACAAAACCTTTTTTTAAAAAAATTAGTCTGAAACAAAGACAGCCTTTAAGAAGGCCGAGTTCAAAAAATTTCCAGCGCCAAAGCTCCCTGATTCTGCGGCAGGTGTGTGTGCTAGCAGTTGTGCTCAGCAGATACAATACTGTACCTCTTCTAGCTGTAGAAGTAAGGCCTAGGAAATCAATTCCTCTCGTATTCAACGTTATAGATGTAGCAACTTTGAAGAAAAACATGCCAACTTCGGAAGCACTGTTACTAGGAGTACAGAAGAAATGCCCCATCCAAAGAATCACTAAGGAAATAAGCTCTGCTGCTTGCAGACGGTACATACCTGGCTGGAAGCAGTCTCCAGGCAGACCGAATGGGAATATTGGCCCCCTCCCATCGCCAGAGTTGGGTTCTTGAAGTGTAACTCAAAGTCTGGCTGGAATCAAGAGCAAAGTCTGGTTTTCCAAATAATCTACAGCGCGCAACATAAAAAAACTATACTTCAAGAGCAACACGCTTCGAGTGGCAGCATTTGCACTTCAGAGTTTCTCCATCTGAGAAATGCTCTGGTCTGATCTCTTTTCAAGTGCTCTACTTTCAGGGCTACCGGATTTTGTTCGCATTTACTTTGAGACTTAGCTGTTTCATGAGCTGGTGTCACTTCTTTCATTCCTTAACTGGAAATAAACCTCATAAGGATTTTTGCGAGGACTTTCCCTTGCAAATATTGACTATTTCTGACACATCTTTAGTATAGTGGTAGTTTTGAAGTGGAGATTAGAATCTCGATTTAACAGACTAGGGTTGAAACTCCTTTATTTTTCCTTCATTAATGTGGAATACTATTTGTGGATGCATAAGAAAGAGAAGCTGAATTCAGAGGAGCTCTGCTATCACCACGCTCCTGCAGAAGCAGAAGCTCTGCAGATTTGGGGGTCGTAACTCTCATCCAAAACCCAGCGGGGGTTTTTTGTGGATTTGGCAGTGAGCCCTGGTGTTACACTGCCTAGCTGGTGACTTCACCTAAGCAAACCTTCTTAAAATAAACAGATTTTATGATTCAGGAACCTGCAGTCTGTGATACTTTAAATTTCAGGAGTTGGCAATGATTGGTAGATTTTTGTATTATGTGACACAGTAAAAGCCTTTTCCAGGTTCAAGGTGTCTTCAAAAGCTATCGGGGGGTAATAAATAAACAAACCTAAAATCCTATTCAGATAAAACCACAAGCAGTGGTGTGTCTGTACAGTAAGCGTACAGTCCACAAAGGCCAAATAGCTTTACTTCTGTGCCTAGAAAAAACTAAAACAGCCTGGAATGTCATTCTTACAAGGAGCCATATCCCCAGCGAAAACAAGGCTGGATTTCTCTATTGCAAGAAAATTCGGAGGGGGGGGAAAAAGGCCCAAATGAGGTGCTAGATAAATATTTTGCAAACGAGATACATTCAGCCTGTGGAAGGGACCAATCACATAAGCAAATTGTATGTATAGTTTAAGCACCAAACAAGGAGGCAATTCTGCATTATTCTATCAGAGTATAATGGTCTCTGGTGTTAGTGAAGTATCACCATAATGCCATTACAGCGATGGCACGAGCAGAAGATCTGGGTTGTTTATTGTGCTTCTTCCTAGAGCTTCAGAGAAATTGGAGTGCTGTTCTCACGAGTGAGAAACTTACCCTTTTTAACATTAAAACTTTGGCGCTTTTTTGGTGGTGTTTAAAAATGCACTAACAAAAATGCCCTGCTAGGTAAGAAAAGGCATCCCCCAGAGGGCTGGCGCTTGAAGGCGTTCCAGCTCCATGACAAAGGCTGCAATTAAATAATCCTGAGGAGCATCAAGGTGTCTCGCTTCCTTGACATTAGCCCAGCATTTAAAGATGTTGTGATTTGCAATTTGGTGCGGCCAAACCTACAAAACCCTAGTGGTGACAGAAAACCACACATTGAGAAACCGTAGCTGAACACCTCGCAGCCCCGGCAGGCAGAATACTGGGAATACCCGCTGTCTGAGTGCCCGCTCCTGACCCTTGTCACACACCAGTAGAAAGGAATACCGTGTCTCTGCTCACCTCATCTTTTGGGTGAGGCGACACCCTTGACATTGACCTGGTGTATTTTTGACCAGGTACTGTATACATTGATTTCTCCCTGTATTTCCTGCAATTTTTAAGTTTGCTGGTGCTGTCTTTCTGCTCATGGCTTTTCCCTATGGAGTGAAAGTGTGAGCGCGATCCTGTTCTTCTCCTGCTGGCACGTCCCCGCCGGCTCTTGCTTGCATTTCACCCAGCTGCTTTCATTCTGCTCTCACAAAGAGATTTTTAAAAATAAAATCACTCAATCAGAAGGTAGGGTGAAACAGACTCATCTGGTTTGTTAATGCTTTTCTCCCTGTTTGCGATTTAATGGGATTTCTTGTTTTATCTTGTCATGCCGTGGTTTCCACAGTGTGGTTTCCATGTGTTTCTGCGTCATCCTTTCTCCATTTCTTCAAGCTTTGTTCTCCGTTGATTAATTGTTGCATTTCAGCTTGATTTTGTATCTTGTCTCTTATTTACTGTGTATCTCCATAAACATTTCGCTGAGTTGTAAAAAGTGAATAAGAAAGTTAAGGGGGAGTAAAGAAGGATGAGTCGGGAGCAAAAACATGCTTTCCACTGCCAGGGTGGAGCGCGCTGGGAGCTGCACAGACAGAGGTGCTTGCTCTTACCACGGCGACAGTGCACGGGGGAGCAGGGGACAGGCATGGCACTTGGGAATTAGTCAGTCTCTAGCCATCAGCACGATTTAGGCAGTTGCTGTTGGGCTCAAAGAAAAAAGTCCTGTCTCTTCCACAGTGGAAAGTTGTGTCTCCTTGTAGCTTCTGCCACCTACACGAATATGCTCTGCCGAAGGTCATTGCCTGTCCCAACAACAGGATGAGGGTCTCGAATCAGACCTCCCCAGCCCTTATTTGTTAACCTGCCTTTGCAGTAGAGAATTAGCTCATTTTTCCTATCGAAGGACTGTTGTTTACTTAGACACTGAAGCTAAGTTGGCATCTCTGTTTGCCAAAACTAAAAATGTCAAATTGAAATATAATGTTAGTTTTCGCTTTGCGAAGGGCACAAAAATCAAAAAACATGTGATTACAGCCATTCCCATTTTTTCAAAGCATAAGTTATCATCAGGAAGAGCATCGACAACATGCAAGTTGACCATCTGTAGAATTTGCAGTATATTATAGGAACTGTGACCAGTAAACAGATTCTGTCCTCACTTTCCAGCTCCTCCCTTTCCCTCAAAAGATTGCATCCATTTTGGTAATGTGCTACCACTGGATTTAAACAGGAATAATCAAAACAAAGTGTAATATTTGTCAGTCAGCTGTTTCTGCCTGTCTAACAGTAAAAATAGTTCCTTCAGGTTAGGAATGAGTACACCTCTTTGGCTTCCTAGCAACAGACCTAGTAAAAACTTTAATAAGCTGAGATCAGAGACAAAGTTTCAGGTGTGGCACATGGTCTTGTGTTATTGTGTTTAATCCAGCCTAATTTTTAATTTAATTAGCAACCTGTGTTAAGATAGGGTGATACGCTGGTTTGGTAACAGTACTTGATGGAAGGAAATGGTGATGTTCACTTTGTGGTGATGAATCTCCCACCTATGGTGTTTCTCGGTCGTGGTGCACGTGCCTTAACCATGTGGCCCTGCTTTATTACCGCCAGCCTGGGGTCTCGGGGCTGTCTGCCGATGGCGCGGTGTGGGGAGGCGATGGGACTCTCTCTTCCCACTGCGGTCGGGCTGGTATGTGCTCTTGAGCATCACCGGGGGAAGGCTGTGCTCACTCTGACAGCAGACACAGGCTGCAGCAGCTCTCGCTTTTGACGAGCCCGTGGGACGATCTGCAGTGACTTGAATTCTGGATCCAAGCCAGGACTCAGCCAGCCCGTTCCTCTTCATTTGAAGTTGTCCCTGGACACCATCCCATGCCCCTTTTCTCTTCTAGCGACAGCTGGGCAACTTGTGTTCTGCCCGCCTATACAGACAGCTCCTTGTATCGAGAAACACATTTGGCTCTGTGCAATACTGTTTTGCGTGTCTCTGATGAAGTCGCGAGGTCTAATCACTGGTTTGAAGTGGAGATTTCCAGAGCGGAGTTTGCAGCCCTGGCTAGAGTCTGTGCCCCCTCCTTGGACAGACGCGGCCAACGGTACTTGCAGATCCCCGGCAATGGCCTCTTCACAACTCCATTGCAACATCCCCTGGCAGGACCTCGGCCCTGGCTCCCGCAGGATCCGTGCTGCTCTGGGCTCCTTTAGCAGGGAGGAGGACTTACGCAGATCCAGAAGCAAACCAGCAGTTGTCCCTGCAGCTTGGGTCGAGACAGGCAGTGAAGCCTCTCCTTCCTCTCCCTGGTGTGGGGGCTTGTATGGGACTCTGTAAACACCTTTCCCTGCTCTGTCGGGGGCACGGGTCCTGCTGGGAAGGGGTTAAATAGGTTCTGCTACAGCAAATGCTTCATTGTCAGGGAGAGGTGGGAGTGTCTCTCTAAAAAGAGGATCTAGGGTGTGGGTTGAGTCCTCCTGAGGGAGGAACCCAAGGAACAGCTAAGCCTGGGAAAGCAGAGCCCAGACAAATTGTGTTGGCCAAAGTTGTTGGTTTCTCTCTCAAAGCCACGCCTCAGGAAGGGGGTGGAGTGAGGCCCCCCTGAAGCCTGCAGATTTCAGTTTGGGTCAGGTTGGTGAAAGGATCTATGGCTGGTCCTGTCAGGGGTAGCATGTGGAAGCTGCATGTGATTCTTGCTGCGCTGTGGACAGGCCCAGGGTGGTTAGGTGGAAGGAATACGCTGCGAACATGGAGCTGGGAGTTGAGGGGATGCATCCTTTTACCACGTTGCAGTGCTGTGAGCACATGGGTCTGCCCAATAGCTGAAAAAACCCCCGCAATCGTTCCTTTTTGTGTGTTTATTTTTGTAGGGCAACCTCGTGTTGCTTGAAAGAGCACTACAGAAGTGGCTATTTTTGTACTTCTCTGTTCATCTGCTTGCCTCACAGCTGGGCTGGTTGTGTTTTAGGGGTGGAATACAGCTTAGCCTTTCCAAGTGTTGCTCGGAAAAAACCAGATGTTTCAGTTCCTGTCTCCACTGCTGATGTTCCCATATGCCACATTTCCACCAGTCGGACATCAGCGCTGGCACACAGGCCCTGGGCTGTGCATGGTGGAGGCCCTGCGGGGCTCTTCAGCTCTCCTGTGTCTGCGTGCTGTTTGTGGAGCCACCAGGAGACCTGGCTGCACAAGCGTTAACTTCCAGGGGAAGCATCGAGGGGAAGCACATGGCTCCTCGTCAGCACCTGGTGCAGCCCCATGCCGGCACCCTGGTGTCTCGCTGGCAGCCGGGGATCGTGCCGTCAGTATGGGAATGTTCCCGGGTTTTGCCTCATGGGTTGCTTCTGTGCTATTGCTTAATAGCTTTCACATGCAGAGTCTGCGTAGCTGTTTGCGAGCAGAGAGAACCGTCTGAGCCACACTTCAGCCAGTGCCAGGCAGTCCGTGGGGCGATAAGAATAATAATCACGGGGCCCATCCTGCGAGGCGTGCTCCCAGCGCGGAGTGTGCTGCACTTCCTCTCCTAGAGCTTAAAGAGCTGAGGGAGCAGTTGGAAACCGCAATGAGATGCAGAGTAGTAGTTTCTTTGAGAAAAGTGTTGCAGCCACATTCCCTCCCTTTAGCTATGTGTTTTACTGCCTCAGGGACCTCTGTTTAAGCTTTCTTCCTTAGAAAGAGGAGCGGGACAGGGGTTTTGGGACAGCATCTTGCCTCGTCGTCACCCACAGACAGTTGCTGGCACAGGAGCGTTGGAGGACCTGGTGAAAGGGTCTGTGCTCTGCCTGAGTCTGTGCAGACAGACATTGTGTGCTTCCTGAAGTGTGGAGCTGGCCCTCGGCAGAGAGTTGTGTTTCACCCCTCCCCAGATGAAAAGGATTGGAAAGCCTTCTGGAAAGAGTGAGTTTTCAAAAGGAGGAGTTTGGATATGAAAAGAGCAGTCAACTGGCACCTTTAATGTTTTGTATTGCTGTACCACCTCTGGGATCTCATAGCTTAGGCACAGTGCAGGCACAGCAAAGAGACAGCTCTTACCCAAGACCTCCAGGTGGTTCACACAGTCCCGTAAAAGCATAAGCTCGGAATACGGGCACTTGCCTTTGAGGTGTTAGCAGAGTTGCTGCCATTCCGGTCTCATAAATGATTCCAGCAGACCATATAGTGACTCCTCAGTTGATTTGTGTCACAAAACTGCGCTTGCAGTGAAGCACAGCACAATTAAAAAGAAATCTTCTCCTATTTCCCAAAAACAAAACACAACACTCATCTGAAATACGATGCAGGGTGATTCCCTGGGAGAAGAATTTCCATTGGAAAATATCTTGGCTCCTGACCAGCCCTCCATAAAGCAGTTGCAGAGGGCAGCTCATTATTGCTACCTGGGCGATTTTCTATATGGGGACTGTTAGGTAAGCAATAAGTTGGTGAAGCCATTAGTCAGGATGCCTTCTCAGCCACTTTACTGCATGGGAAAATAAAAGGATTCCCTCTCCTCCCGGACAGAGGAGACAACTGCAAGTAGAGAGCCACTGAAATGAACGAAGTGACGTTGGCCAGAGATTCATAAGTAATGAATTAAATCTGTACAGATCAAAGGTTTCTATCAGAGTATGGGAACGTTATTTTACTGCTACAAAGGGAAAACATGAAGTCACTGACTTTATGAACTGAACTCTGCCTAGATTTGCAACCCCTGATTGCATGGATCAGTGCAAAGTTTGTATCAGAAATCTTAAAAAATTAGTTTAGACAAAAGCGAGGTGGTAAGACAAAAGCTAGAAGAGGCCAAGAGTTAGACTGTGTTAATCTTTTGGTTGTGTTAAGAAAATTCACTGTAGCAAATATGTGTGGTGGCTTGGGTTTATACCAGCAGTAAGTAATGACTTAAGAAAAAGAAAAAAAGAAAACTGCTGCCCCTCTGTGCAGTAAAGCTGTCATGGGGCATAGCGTGTATTAGAACAGCACCATGGAAACAAAGCTTAAGCTGTCTGGGTGGTACTCGAGGCTCTGCTAGACTGACACAACATAATTCCCAAATTTTAATTCAGAGAGAAGACGCACCCCATTTTTGAGGGAGTGCCAGTAGCATCACTGGTTCTTGATTCCGTTTCATACAATACAAAATAACTTCAGGAGTCCAACAGTCAGAGTCTGAACTCGAGACCCTCACTGCTGCCCCTGTTGTTGCTCATCGCAGCCAGCAATTAGCCGTTTCTTGAAAAGCTTTTACCTTTCCAGTACTTGCAGGAGAGTAAACTGTCAAGGTAACAATGTCACTGTTCTTGGACAAATTAGTTTCTGATTACATGCACAGATTGCATCCGATACAGCCACCGATTTAAGTTGCATTACCTTGGATTTGCTTTGTGGTGAGTGTAATGACCCGTGTGACGCGGCCAGTCAGATTGAAGTATTACTCTCTGGCACAGTTTAGAATTTGCAGCATTTAAAGAGTTAATTACAGCTAGCCATCAGGTCTATAAAACAAGCCAGCAAAGCCCACTGCTGCATTCTCTCATCCTGTGCATTAGTGTGACACGTCCAAGTCTGCAGCTTGATCCCATAACTTCAGAGAGAACTGGGAGAAGAGACTATGTTTGGAAATGAATCCCCAACACCCCCGCTCCCACAGAACACAAAGCTTTCCCTGAAGTAGACGCTCGCTCTGGCTGCTTGGGAAAGACATTGCGTAAGTCATCGGAGAGTCCTGGATCTTTTGAGGGTGTGCAGCCCTTCTCCAGATCCTCTCGTCTTGCAGGTGATTGGTCTGATCAGCAACATGGAGCACCTTTTTCTCCCTGGACACACCGACCACAACTCCTGTTCAATCCCGTAGAGAGGGGAGGTGGCCATGGAGCCAGCGTTGTGTTTATTGGCTTTCCATGCAGTTCCTGGAAGTCGCTGAATTCTGCAGCGGCCATGGAAGCTGTGTGCAGCGTGCTTAAGGCCAGGATTTGCTTCCCCCTCTGTCTTTCCCCCTTCCACAATTAGGGGATTGAAGTGCATACCTTAGTTTGGGAAGAAAGCCGAGCTACTGGGGGCAGTGTTGTCTAACAGCTGGAACACAGAGGGGAAAGCGGGACTTCGTGGTTTTGTTTTCAGTTCTGACCCTGGTTGTGTGGGCTGGGCTGTCATTGATTCATCTGCGCTCGGTCTCCCCTGTCTGAGCAATGGGGCTGGTGCTTCCTTGCCTCGCGGGAGTATTGTAGTGGTTATTTATGGGAATTAAATGCTTGTGGAGGGCTTAAATGCTTGGCTGCTGGATAAATGCCCTGGGTTTCTAATTCCTACTTGCTTGGTGCTGTGCCATCCTCGTGAGAAGGCAGTAAAGCATTATCCTATACCAACTCTTGGGAAGCTGAATCTCCGCTCTGTGCAAGGTAAATGGCAGGGCAGCAAAACACACACGCGCGTACTTGTTTTGACAGGCTTATTGGTAACCTTAGTCCTGCCTTCCTACCCCTGCTTTTGCCTCAACCTCTTCTTGCCGTGATCCTCCAAACTAAACACGCAACCTTGGGCTTCACTGGTACATAATGTGTGGCGGGTACCGGAGCCAGCAGGATCTCACTGGGCTATCGTGGCTGGAGAACCATTCGTTTTTCTTTTAATGCCTCTGAAATGAGAGAAGTTTGGTTTTCTGCCCAACTTTATTTTTTTGTTTCAAGGCAGTGCCATCCTTTTCCCAAATGGACACATGCCAGCCCCAAATGGGAAGTCAGCACTGACTCCAGCCTTGCACCTCTGCTGCCTCTGCGGGCTCAGCAGGGTCAGCACCCGCTGGGCACACAGGGCCGTGGCGTCGTATGTTTCTTGCAGTGGGGCCAGGCTCAGCCACGGGGACAGGGTGCCATGAGCTGCCCGTGAGCTCTTCCCCAGGGCTCAGTATTGGGGCCGGTTCTCTTTAATATCTTTATCAATGATCTGGACGAGGGGATCGAGTTCACCCACAGTAAGCTTGCAGACAACACCAAGTTGGGCAGGAGTGTTGATCTTTGTGAGGGTAGGATGGCTCTGCAGAGGGATCTGGACAGGCTGGATCCATGGGCTGAGGCCAGCGGTGTGAGGTTCAACACGGCCAAGTGCTGGGTCCTGCACTTGGGTCACGTCAACCCCACGCAGCCCTACAGGCCTGGGGAGGAGTGGCAGGGAAGCTGCCCGGTGGAAAGGACTTGGGGGGTGTTGGTCGACCGCTGGCTGAATATGAGCCAGCCGTGTGCCCGGGTGGCCAAGAAGGCCAACAGCATCCTGGCCTGTACCAGGAATGGTGTGGCCAGCAGGACGAGGGCAGTGATCGTCCCCCTCTACTCAGCACTGGTGAGGCCCCACCTCAAGTACTGTGTTCAGTTTTCTGCCCTTCACTACAAGGACATTGCGGTGCTGGAGCGTGTCCAGAGAAGGGCAACGAAGCTGGTGAGGGGTCTGGAGAACAAGTCTTATGAGGAGCAGCTGAGGGAACTGGGGTTGTTCAACCTGGAGAAGAGGAGGCTGAGAAAAGGAGACCTTCTTGCTCTCTCCAGGTCCCTGGAGGGAGGGTGTAGAGAGGTGGGGATCGGTCTCTTCTCCCAAGGAACAAGCGGTAGGACAAGAGGAAATGGCCTCAAGTTTTCCCAAGTGAGGTTTAGGATGGATATTGGGAAAAATTTCTTCACTGAACGGGTTATCAAACATTGGAACAGGTGACCCAGGGAAGTGGTGGAATCACCATCCCTGGAGGTGTTTAAAAGCCAGTAGACATGGTGCTGAGGGACGTGGTTTAGCGGTGGTTTTGGCAGTGTTAGGGTAATGGTTGGAGTTGATGACCTTAAAGGTCCCTTCCAGCCTAGAGGATTCTGTGACACTGTGTCCTGGGCCGGGTGTCCCGTGGGGCTGAGGTGGCTGCCCTGCCTCGGGGCTGCGGAGCTGGGTCTGCTGACACCGCTGCAGTGCGGGTTTAGCATCAGGCAGCCGGTAGCTCTTGGCTCTAGCGTGTACTACAAGATCCCCACTGTTAGTTGTTTGTTTAATGATGGCTGATTAGGGGGAGAGGAGACTGGCCCTTTCCTCCTCCTTAGGGGGTGCATTTCGGTATTCCAACTGGGAGTTTGAGGATGTCTTGATCCTCTGCCTAATCAAACTCAGTGCAGGGCACAAAGAGCCATGTCTCTGCTGTGCTGCTGCCACCGCAGCCTGGATCATGGCCTTCCAGAGGGAGGGATTCTGTCTTTTACAATACAAAACATATTTCAGCAGCAGCATTTTTTTTTCATTATTGAATCTAGAGCGAAAAAGCCTGCAGCAGGAGCTTGAACTTACTGTTGGGATGAGACACAAGCCTGTGGCAGGGATGGGTCCCAATTCTCCTTCTGGCTGCAACTCTACTTTTACGCTTGTTTCTTTGAACTTCTTGGGGTCCTAATTTTTGGTGGCTCATGGGCTGTCTGGCAGTAGCGAAGCCATCGTTGGCCATCTATGGGGAAGATAAGAGTTTGCAATCAGTGGTAGTGTGAGTAGCAGAGGATCAGCACAGGGGCAAGTGTGCATGTCTGGTGTGACTACGAGAACCTTCCGGTCAGATTTGTATTACTGAATTAATCTACAGAATTAAAGAGCGTGGGAGGCTTGTGTTGTTTTACTCTGTTTCTTTGCAGGCCATAGACAGATGAGAGTCTTGGCGTTGCAGCATCAGGTTCTGGCTTCTGCAGAGGAGGGTTTTAATCCTTCCCTCCTACCCTTTCAGATGTACCATGTTGTGCTGGGCAAGGGCTGCTGTTAAATCCCACTTGTCTGTCAGTATGCGGAGGCCATGAAAGACCGTGGCTCTCATCCTGCAAGGCCAGATTTCTGGCTCTTGGGATACTGGACATCCACGTATTTCAGGTCTCCGTATACAGTTTTAGCTGGTGTCTCCCTGCCTCGAGTGTGCGCCGCGTGGATCCTGGTGTTGAACAGTCTAAGCAGACACCTGTTGTGACTGCAGGGGTGGCTCAGCACCACTAATTGATGAAACCCAGGCATGGCAATGGCAGCACAAGAGCCATTTACTCACATGTTGCTCTCCGTGCCAGGGACTTTGGTGACAGGCTGTGGCGGTAAGTGGCTTTCAGCTGATGCCTGTGAAATTGTACAGTCCTCCTTCTCCTGGTGGGAGGAAATTCTGAACTTCTAATGTTGGACTGAAAGACTTTCTGTCCTGACAGCAGAGCAGAGCTTTCAGGCCTCTTGCTTACTGCTAGTCTTTGGGTGATGAAGAAGCAGCTGGGGAGTAAATTCCTGACATACCAGCAGTGCTGGCATCTTTTTGTATGTAACGGTACCAGAAAGCCCAATTCAAAATGCAGGGATTCATAGCGTGGTACCATGGTAAGTGTGGGTTTACAGAAAAGACCCGAAGCTCTAGGAACTGGTTTTTGTTTGTGTTGTGCTGTGAGCCCTGGGCAGAACTGGGACCTTATAGTGCTGGGTACTGTACACAAGCATACTGCATAACAGACCTTATCCTTAGGATCTTGCAATAAAAATAGACAAGGCAAAAGAAAAAGGAAGTCTTCCTGTTTTTCAGCTGGGTAAGGCTGCAAAAACTTTGTGCTTACAGAGAGTAAGGGAGGTGCCTGAGGTCATACAGGGAGTTTGTGTCCGAGCCCAGCACAGAGCCCTCCCAGTCTTCTGAGGTGCAGCTGAGTGTGATAAACACGTGGACTTGCATGTGCACATGGGGCCAATCTGACATGAAGGTCTTGCAGTGTGAGATGACTTGCTGGGGGTGCACATGCATCTAGCTGCCACTGCTCTGAAGCATCTTCAGACTGGCAGAGCTGCATTCGCTGTCTTGTCCTGGTCCCGAAGGCAGCAGAGCGTGGCTTAGATGTGGTATGTTTTCGACTGGGGAGAGCAACATCTAGTTGTTTTATCCTTTCGCTGCTTTGTAAAGAGCTGTAGAGACCATTCCTTCATGGTGACCTCCAGGAAATAGGATTCATTTAGATAAATTTGGTGTGACAAGAAGAACAACATTTTGTCGTGAGTTTGTGCTGGGGTTCTGGATTAATCATTATTGCACTTAATGGGTTTTAACTCGAAGCTAGAACCGTCCGCATCACCTGACGACTCTGCAAGCAAAACCAATGAGGTATCAGATTTTGGCATGGCTTTGCTACCCGGAACTGGGGTTTCTGCGAGGCACGAGGGAATGGAGACTGGTGGTTAATAGGTAGGATGGAGTTAATCATTCACTGAATTCCTTAGCTGCAAACTCTCTCCTCAGTATTTTTTTCTGGTGCATTGCTGGAAAGGAAGTTGGGGTATGTGAAGCAAAACCATGCTTAACAAGTCACAGTAGCCCTGGTGTGTGTAGGATTTCTTGTCTTTTGCTGAGGGTGGAGCTCCCCTGTGGGAGGAGGTGCTTGAATGATCTGATAGAGCCGAGCAGTGCTGGGAAATTTGATATATCTGCACCTTTCACTTTGGATGCCTGGGCCAGAGACTGAAGAAGGAAGTGTCTGGCCTTTCACCTGCCCGAGACCCAAGTCAAAGATCTGTATTTTTGTCACAGCAGTCAATGGCATCGTCAACAGCTCAAACAGAAGTGGGAAAACTTATCTTAATTAACAAAACAGCAAGGATGCAATTACTTACAAGAGTCCAGCCCTGCCAGCCAAAACATGAGTCAGCTACCTCTCATAAATCTTGAGATTAAAAATAAACCAAAAAAGGCTAAATATTGTTGCCTTCTGGGTTTTGAGCCTGAAGTCCCATGTAGGAGACGTTTGGAGGCATCAGCCAAAAAAAAAAGGGAAGGGAAAGTGGAGATTATAATTTAATGTCATGATTCCAGGAGACAGCTTTAGGGAACCCACCACTTCTTTTATGGCTTTGAGGTTGCCAAAGAGGCAGCTGAAATCTTGAGGGTCATTTTTAGAGGATTTATCATGTGATCAGATGGATAGTACAACATTTCCGCTGTTTGGAGGTAGATATTTAATCTGTAGGTAACCCAAAGCTGGACAGAATGCTGTGCCAGATGGAGCTAGCCTTTGGTCCAGGAATCTGAGTTTGCCTTCCTGTCCCAGCCCTGATTCACCTCCCAAACACCATGCAGGCCCTGAGAAATTTTGTTCCTCAGCTTCTGGATTTTGCCTCTGTAGGCAAAAGAGTGGTTTTAGAGTTGGGGGTGGTGGTTGCAGGGTGGTTGCAGAGTTGGGGGTGTGGTTTTGCCCAGCTGTGACAGATGTACTGTCTTCCTTGGGAGTGCTGACTGGACCCAAGAGGTGTGACTGTAGTTGGGACCTGAGGGTTCAGATGTGCTTGGTGAGTAGCACCAAATTAAAGTCCTATGAAGTATTTAATGGGAAGGGCAAGTTGCTCCAGCTCTGTCTTTGATTTCAGAGGTCTCTTCTGTTCTTCCAGCCTCACCCTCTCCACATGTCCAATGGGGATATCTTACCAATATTTTTCTCATGCCTTCTCAGGTCTCTGGTGACGTGAAGCCTGATTCTGATCTGTCTCATAGCAAAGAAGATCACAGTGTTGTTCAGCTGAGTACTCTAAACCCACACATAGGTGGGTACATAGGAGTACATAGGTGGGAGAGCAGATTCAGGCTTTCTCTGTGCCAGTAGAGCTTGTGAGCCTTGGAATGTCAAGTCTTAACGGCTCGTGCCAGCCCCTGGGGTGTCTCCACATAGAGGTGGATGGATTGCTTGTGTGGCTGATTGTTTCCAATTTGAAACTACACCCCCTAATTGCTCACTGTAAGTTACTAGGACACCCCACGTGGAATCTCATTAGGCAGCATAGTTAATGGGAGAGCAGAGGGAGCTTTTTAAAGCTTTTTAATGTGTTGAACTAAGGAAGATTTGTCTAAGAGTACGAATGCCACTGGATGGGGAAATCTTGCTGTAGTTTTATTCCCCACATTTGAGCCAGAAGTGGTAGAGTTGGGGCTGTTCTCACATCAAGAAAGGTAAGTTATTACAAGAAAAGGATGGATTTAATTTGCTGACAGCTTCTCGCACTGCTTTTTTTTGAGACTTTTAAGATCCCAGGTAGGATGAGCATGCTGACTGTTTCCAGGATCCTCTGGGAGCTGCTGTTGTGCAGGGAGGGGCTCCTGGAACTGACTCTGTGGTTGCATTTCTTGGGAAGTGTCTCGCATTTCTCTGCATGCCAGTAGTGATGTTCCCAACCCAGTTTTCCTCCTCCATTAAGATGAAGCCACAGTCTGGCAAGGAGGGGGAGAGGTCATGGAGGGAGATGTCGGAAATCACCCGAATCCATGGTTCAGAGACATCTAGTTGTGAAAGACTTTTCCTGGTAGGGGAAAGTGTTGGTTCCACAGGGTGTTTCATAAACCACTGCCTGCTGCCTTCTTCCCAGGCCTGTCTCTGTCCTTGCCGCCAGACTGGCCAGTTAACTGCATGCAGTCAGCCAGGGTCTGCTGGCCACTTTTCAGGGGGAAAAAGAGAGAAAAAAAGAAAGAGAGGGAGAGAAAATCCCCAACCTTTTGGAAGCACAGGGCAAAATACTGCTTTCAAGAGCATTGGTACAATGGAGAAGAGCCCCATTAAGTCAGGAGAGGTCCTGCAGCTCTTTGCTGAAGGCTGAAGCCAACCTTGTGGGGAGAATCACCTTCCTCCTTTAACTTCTGCAGTAGTGACCTGTAGCTCTCTGTGGTTTTCCTTCTGCCATCCTGTCTTACCCTGCCACACCAGTTGCAGTTGCCCTTTTTCTGAGAGAAAGTCGTATTTCTACATTGCTTTTGCTCACTGAGTCAGGGAACACAGCAGCTTGTCCTTACATCTCTTCAGTCACAGATTCGCTAGTGAGCTCTTATCCCTGCACCGCACACATCCAGCACACTGTTTATCACTCACCTGTTACTTTGCTGCTCTATTTGGCTCTCTTGTCAGCAATGACAAGCAGATGGAGCCAAAAAAAGCCAAACGAGAATGAAAAATAACTCAGTTGGTGTTAGTCATGCTGCAGAATGCGTTAGCAGTTCAACAATGGCCTTAAACACCTAGTGGGATCCAATTTAAACCCATAAAAGTGAGGAAGTCCGGACTTGGAGCCTGTTCTTCTACCTGTGTAAGCAGCCATGTGTAGTAGCTGTGGCACAAGCTGGCTAAGAAGGCATTGGGATTTATTTTTTTAATCCATTAAGCAATTGTCATTTGTTTCCAAGGATTTCATTTTATTACTCCTCCTATTTCACACAGCAGGAAATTAAAAAAAAAAACACCCAAACACACAGGACACCTCAGATGCAAATTTGTATTTGCTCAAATTATGCTGAGTGTAGGAGCTGGGACCCCAGGTAGCTTCACAAAAATGTCATAATATTTGGTGATTCTGAATGTAATAAAAATAGAGGAAATCCATGCTCGGGCATCTGAGACCAGGAGATCTGCCTTTGTGTGATATGTGGGAAGACTAGTCACAAATACAAACCCCCTTCTGCATTTACAACCCAGGCCTGAGCATGTGCAAGTAATAGAAGTTATCTCGCTTCTAGTGCTCTGCCTTCCCTCCTCACTTCATCTGCTGTAGACCTTGGCGTCATCCCTCTATCTTAGAAGCCTTCCAAACTTAGAAGCCTTCCAAACCCCATGGGAGCTGGGGAACTGGCCTGCCTATGAAGGACCCAAAAAGGCTAATAAACTTCAGAATCACCCCTCAGTCTCACCGAGTCTGTCCTTTCTAGAGTATCACAAAAGCCTCAGCCCCTCAGTGAGGAGCGAGGACAGAGCTTTGCCAACGTCCCACCGCATCTCTGAGCAGTGCAGCAGCAGCGGCCAGCCCTGGTGCGGGTCCCTCCGTGTGTGTGTGTGCGCAGGCGTGTGCTAATGGAGAGGACTCTGCAGTAGGAAGCATTTGCCAGACATGGCAGGCAGCTCTCAGAGTTTTCTTGGCAGGAGGGTGTGGAAAATGTTGGAAAGGAAAAATGGAGCAAATGCAGTCTGTAGCTCAGTCTGCCTCGAGATCAGACGTGTGCGCGAGGCTGGGGAGCTCTGCATCACACCCGGTCCCCCTGCCTGCATGAAATCCCTCTTCATTCACTGCTGAACTTACAATTCCTATATGCTCCTAATTCTATTTTATTTTATTTTGATGGAAACAGTAGCTCTTTGACAGCCTTCCAAGGGATACGATGGGACAAACAGACTACTTATCAGGAAAAGCCTCGGGGTCTTTGTCTTGTTGAACCCACCGACCAACACAAAGCACAGCTTCCAGCGAGTCTAAGCCGCTATTTGTATTGAGAGACAGAGAGAGGGGTGCAATCAGCGTGGGTTGATGCTGGTTGAATAGGCATGACTGGGCAACAATCCCAGCATGACTTGGCCGAATAAGGGACTGGTTTTGTCTTTTAGTGCATGACCCAGGACCTTTTCTGACCACAGGTGCCCGGACCGTGGTTTCCCCTTCTGCTGGAAAGCAGCATTCCCAGCAGCTCTGCCCTCTCAGGCACCCACAAGGTGCCCTGCAGTCTGTTGGGGCAGCGTGGCCCCGAGCTGAGTGGGAGACAGTACAGTCGTTCGTGCTGCCCTCTTGGCTGCTGCTAAAGAGAAGGAGCCTCTGGCATTTGTCATTGTCCTGCGGAGATCTGGGCTTAGTCGTGTCAGCAGAAAACAGCACCTCTCCTCTGGCAGATCTGCAGAGAGCAGACCACCGATCAGAGTCTACCTATCCTCACACCAGCAGCGTGGTGGAGGGTTCAGTTCTTGCTCCGTGGCATCCCTTTCCTAGTGCACTGGCGATTCTTCTTTTCATCTTAAACTCTGCTTTAGTGCCGGATTGCACCCTTACAGAGCAGTAGCTGTATTTTCATATTTTCAGGGGTGAGTTACATCGTCTCTGCACAGAGCGTGCTTCAGCAAGTTAAGTTGGTAATGTCCTTTTGGATCCAAGAGGAAGAGGGGTGCTATGGAAACGTAACTTGTTGTTATTACATGGGAATGAAATTTGTTATTTCGCTCTTCTGCCTCAGTTTGTGATTACACCATGGAGCAATTTTTAGCCTTGGCAAGAAGGTGATTTAACATAAGACCAAAGATGCAGCTTAACTCAGTGTCTACCATAAATCCTGAGAAACGATGATGCCGTCTGAGGCTCAATGTGCCTTGAGAACCGGGCAAACGTTCTTTCTGCCAGCAGAGCTGGCTGATGTAAGGTCTGATTTATGAATGTGATACTTCTTGACATTGCTGTGGTGTCCAAAGATTACCAAGGATGTTTACCGAAACCCTCCAGAGTCTCCGTATGGAGCCTCAGAAGGGATCAGACTGAATTTACGTGGCCTGCTGTGCCAAGCCTGCTCTTGGTAGCCTTCCAGTCTCTGCGGTACTTGGAGCCGAGGCAGTGGATGGCGCTAGCAGGGTGCGGAGCACCCATGTGGTGCCCACGTCATCTGCCACACAGCACCGGAGAGCGGGCTGCGTGCTGCCGCTTGTTGGGGGCACTCTGTCCGTAGTTTGGCTTGGCATTGCGTGGATTCATGCTCTTCCCATTTTAAACAAAGCAAATTTACTGGCGGTTTGTATTTACCGCTAACACCCTCTTACACAATCACTGTCATGGTTTTTTATCTTCAGCTTATGAAGAATAGGGTAATTTTGTATGTAATCATTAAATTGAGACATAGTCTGAGACAGTTGCCGGAACCTGAAGTGAAGCATCAGCCTCCCCAAAGGCTCCTCAAGCAGCACTGTCAGTGTTTCGCTTTCAGTAGGGCTGTGCCAGAGAGGGGACTCAACTTTGTGTTTCTGTTTTACTCAACAGAAAATGAAACAAAACAACAAAATCAATCTGTTTACAGTAGAAAAAAAAACCCCATGAAGTAGAAAGGGTGTGATTTTTATTTGTATTTTTTTTTAAATTGTCTGTCTCTGCTCTAGTGACATCTGCCCTGTTGGATCTCTGAGGGTTCGTTTCTCCTTTCTTGGTGTGTGCTTTGACAACTGTGTGATGTGCTGTGGCTGTGAGACAGCAGTGAACGCCTGTAGTTAAGGTGAATTGTCAGCGGACCTGTGCCTGGGAACTTTGGAGAAAACCTGAATTGAGGAAGATGTAAGCTGACTAATCAAGAAAAGATTTCTGAGAGGAAGAATCAGCTCCCTTTGCTGCTGCTGTTTGAGTCTGGAGTGGAGGAGAGACTGGGCAGGCTGTGCTGGGGCAGACCTTTGTCTGCCCGCGTTGTGTTCCCTGGGAGCCATCGGCACCTCGGCTCCACGCTGGGTTGCATCGGTGAGGGGGGCAGGTGGGAGCACTCTGGGGTGCTGAGCCCCTGAGCCACTGTGTCAGCCCCAGCATGTGCTTGCATGTGGAGGAGACGGTAATTTAACAGATTTTACAGTTTGGTGTGCCTGTACATAACTGACCTGGAAAAGAAATGTCTATTGGCTTTGCACATGAGAAGAAAAAAAGGAAAGTGCATAGAATAGGCTGCTGGTGGTGAGGTTCACCCCTGGGCACAGAGCCAGCACAAACACGGCCCATGAAACCACTTCGGCCTTATTCTCAGGTCTTGAGGGGGACAGGAGTGTTTTGCAGGCCTTGTTCTGGTCTTGTACGCGGGGGAATGCTTAACCCTGGCTAGCTGAACCACAGCAGTCTTCGCCTGGGACTTCTCACCAGGGCTGCAGCACACGGCGTCTTGAGCAGATGCAGAAATCAAACTGTGGACTTTGAGATGTCCCCTGCCTGTTCCTGCTAATATGATTAAGAAATTGGGGGGGGGAAGTATCGCAAAAGCTGCAGTGAAGGGATGCTTGCCAGAAGGAAAGACTAATTAAAGAAGAAGGGTGGCTGTAGTAGAAGAAAAAATGCTGATTGTGAATCACCAACTGTCCGTGACTTTCCTGCTGTAAAAGGTTGAATGGTCCAGTCTGTGTATTTGTGCTGGCAGTGAGTGATCTCTGTAATAACAGCCGTACCCTGTTTAGCTTTGCTACTATTTGGAGGATCTGTGCCAGGATTTATTGGAATCCCCCAGGCAGGCATTTAGAAGGTCTTTTAGAATTAAGGGGGGGTGCAGCAGGAGCTAAAACCCCTACTCAGTCTCCAGAGAAATTGGCTTTGTTTAAAAAAAAAAAAAATCCACAGTAGGATGCTGAAGCGTAGTGAGACGTTTAATACGACAGCGTTTAATGCGATCAGGAAAGGAATACCTCCCACTAGTATTTGCAGGTATTAAATCATTAGGAAGATTAGCAGAGTTGCAAGGCCTTTTTTTTTTTTTCCCCTAGACAGTTTATTCCACATCATTATGTTTTTAAAAAAGGATTATAGGCGTTGATCCTGTGGGAGAAAGGAACAGACACTGTAGTGATTCTCCTTTTAACAGATCACTGACATGACCTGTCGTGTGAAGTGAATGAAATTATCCTTGCTGTGATTCCTTCACAACAAAAATGAGACTAACTGCGTCTCTGTTACGTGTTTAATTTGAGGGAGAAACGTCCCTTTTCCAAAGCAGATCAAAGAAAGGCGTCTGCAGAAACAGGCACCTCCTTGTGAGGGTGTGTGCACAGCCCGCCTGCAGCACCAGCTCTGTGGCTGCTGTGGTTGGGATAACTGTCCTCCAGGAAGCAGCCTGGGACCTCTGAGCCTCAACCCTGTAGGCTGTTGAATTGCTGCTGTGATGTCCTATTTCTCCCCAGCCTGAGCTGAAACAAATACTCTAGAGATAATGTATGCTTGACCTGAGGGTGTTTGTGGCTTATTTATGTGTATGGATAATATATGTGCCAGGACAGGGGATGATGCCTGGCACTAAGCTGTGGAAGTTGTGGAGGATCAGGATGTCTATCCCCGAGGAAGCATGGAAGTTCTCCCTAAGAAGCATGCACCTCTGCTTTCTCAGCTGGTGGTGGCTTTTGAAAGCAGCCCCAGCTTCTCCACTCCGGGATTGCAGCATGAGTCCTTCTAGGCAGCAGGTAGCAGGAAGAGTCTGTAGTTGCTGAAGGTCTTGTGGGCTGCGGTAAAGCAGCACAGAAGCTGTGTTACAGCCAGCAGAGGAAAGCCCAGGAGGGTCTTTGACTGAGCCAGAGGTCAGAGGTAAATTGTTTTCATTGCTCTGGACAGGTGGAGGTCAGTCCATGTCAAGGGGGAGAGTTGAGCTGAGGGGAGCGGTGTAAAAGCAGGTTATCTTGAGGTCGGCTGCATCTTTCCAGGATAAGCTGATGACTTGACTGGAGCATTCTTCCAGAGCTCTTTCCAGGGATCTGTCCTTTGGTCTCCACCCCATACCTCCAGATAAGGATTTATCAGCCATTAATATTTGGCAGAAGCGTGGACAGTTTTTCATCCCAGGCAGATCATGTTCAAGTTTTGGCTCTCTCCTATCTGGAGTTTAAATTCTCCAAGCAATGGGTAGAAAGTTAGATGTGCAAGTCCCGTTTAACCCGTGAGATCCAAACCCTTCCTTTCTGCAGCGTCAGGCTTGTATTGTTCCATCTGTATCACTGCTAACGTGTCAGTTGTGCCATCTGCACCCTTTGCACATTGAGGAGCTGTTGGCATCTCTTAATGTGCAACACACATGGAAACGAGCGATTCCCCAGAATACATCTGTTGGCTTCAGGGCTGAATTTGTCCCATCACTGCTTGACAAGTTTTGTCTAGGATTCCCTGTAAGTCTTGCGGTTTTGTCCTTTGCCTTTCCTAGCAGGAACATTTGTTGGCTGTTTTGATGGGTTGAGCAGGTAAAGGCCCATCTCCTCTGATGAGGGAGATACGACTAAAACCTTTAGCTGATAGGGATGCAAAGAGTGCTAAAACCAGGATGGGTTCAGAAGAGGACACTGAGCAGACTCTGTGCACAGTGTTCCAGAAAAGAACCAGAAATGTACATCACCTGCACCCGGGCCTGGCACACCATCTGACTTGATGAGGACCTCCACCATGCTGGCAGCATTATCTGCAGACACCAAGCCTGACGGCCCACTGAAGAAGCATAAAGCGTGGCCAGTGACCAGAGCAAACCTCCTCTGATGGCTTCCGAGTGATGGATCTGACCTGGCTGCTGGAGGAGCCTCAAGAGACAGGAGATTTCCATCTTCACGCTTTTCCTTGAAACTCCTGAGAGGGAAGGGTGGACAGTTTCTGTGGAGTGTGTGGTCAGCTGTCTCTGCTGAAGCTTCTGTGCTTGTACCCAAATCAGGATCAGTTAGGTGATGGAGGATAAGGAGAATGGCAGGGGTTCTTCAGCCCATACACACACCGATCCCGGCAGTGGTGGCCGTGCTAGGGAGAGCAGCAGCCTTGTGTGGTTTCTATCCTATGTGTGCGGCTTGTGGCGCCCACGTCCCCTCTTGCACAAGGAACTGTCAGCTCTTTCCCTGCAATGGCAAAGAGACGTTCTTCTGGAGATCTCGTGCAGGGGACAAATGGGTTACCGTTTCCCATGCCTGTTCAGAAGGTCTTGTAGAGGGGGCAGCTCCGCCGCAGAGCTTGGGGCCCTGCCAAGGCCCAAGCAAGCTGCTCATTTCCCTTTGTACCTACTTTGGGGCCTCTGAACATCAGCATTTTTCAGAGCAGAAATATTCCGACTGCATCACAGAAGACTTTCTAATGCTAAAAGGAAGCAACCCAACCACACAGATTATTAATGCCAGAAACATGCAAACGCATTTTGTACTGGAACCAGCAGGTCTATATTGGGTTCTAATTGGTTTTTGTTTTCAGAAGGAAGATGTTTAAGGATCTATAGTGAACGTATTCCAAAAACAGTCAGAGCAGAGCCCTCCAACCCAAACAAACATACTTGAAAAAAATACGGCGGAGCTCATATCAGTATCAGCACCAGAACACGGGGATTAAGGAAAGGCCTGTCCTTTGGCATCTTGTAAACCGTTTCTGTGTTCTCTGTCTGTCTGTCCAGTTGCAGAGCAGACTGGCTCTGGGTTTTTACCATGCTCTGTGATTTATGGCACATAACGTCAACAAAAGCTGCTGTTCAATGAATTCCTTGAACATTTCTGTTGCAATAGGAATTCATGGCCCTGACTTTAAATTATAGTGCCCTTGTGCTAGAGAGATGTTTACAAGGAAACAGTAGATTGGAAGCCCTTTCTCGCTGGGAAGCATGGCAATACTTTTATCAAGCTTGAGAAGGAACTGTGATGTGTGGAGACCACCCAATCTGCAGACCCACCTGCCACCAGAGCACCTTTGCCTCTCGTCAGACTGCACACCTCCATTTGGTTTAGGCTGCTTAATTAATGTGGTTTTCTTTTTTTTCCCCCCTTAAATAGAGGAAGCCTCTAAGTTTAATTCTAAATCTCTATTATTGCCCAACAGACTGGAATGTGAACTACACATTTAGGCAGTTTCTCCAAAAGTGTTTTATTTAGCTGATAGACACAGCAACTCCTGCAGAACTGCTGCCTGAATCCTTTAATGGAACACATATTTAGACATTTAAAACAAGTTCCAGATTTTTTCTGTGTTTGATAAAATGTATTTGAAGGAGAAAGTCCATTTGGAGGCAAAATATCTGTTTGTCTGTGTGTGTGTCTGTGTCTGTCTGAATGTCTGTCTGTCTGCCTAATTTCAAACCCAGAATATTATAACACCCAGGGATCCAGGGAGTGTGGAAGTGAGCCAGGAGGGGAAAGGAGACGTGCTTTAGGAACTAACATTGATGGTATTTGTTGGTAGATGCTGCAGCAACACTCAGAAGAGATGCTGCGAACCTAAAACTTTGGCCAACATTTCAGAAGTCACCCCTGATGTTGCGTGCCCAGCCTGAAACAGAGGGAGGAGATGAGGGTTTCAGGAGCTGTCATCTGCAGACTCGCAACCCTTCTGCTGGGCTCAGCACCCAATGCGCCCCGTGCCGCACACGGCTCACAGCAGCCCGCTAGCACCTTTCTCTGATCCACCTGGAATTGTCCCAGTGCTGGCCCCATGGCTCACACTGGTCTGACTTTCCTGCTCTCACATGGCCTCTCCTCACCTCCCATTTTCCCATCAGCATTCCCTGAAACGAGTCATCCATTCCCATGTCTCTTCTGCCTTCGCAGCTCCCAACAAACACCGCTCCAGTCACGCCACCCCCATGTTCATGCCGCGTACCTGGGGGGAGGCAGTAAAATTTGGCACAGGTTGGGCTGAGCTCCCATCACCTGGAAGGGCTGGATCCCCTGAGACAGCTAAGGACTAGGAGAGATGGAAAAGTTCTGATCGGACAAGTTTCTAGCTGCATTTGTGGTATCTTCAGCCTGATGAATAACAGAGCTTTGCCCTTGTTACTGCTGAGAGAATCCCGTCCTGAGGGCCTGCAGGCGTTTCTCTGGTTGCTGTAGACTGGTTCTGGGACTTGGTTCCCTTACGTACTCGGTTCACTTCTCTTCCTGCTGCTGGTACAGGCTGCCAAACGTTTTGTTTCTTCCTCCCCCGTAGATGTGTCTGCATCCACTGCTGTTTGTGTTCCTGCTTTCCTTTAGAGGCTTTTTTTTTTTTTTTTTTGAACGTCAGTTGCATTTTTATCATATTTGGATCCTGTGAGCTAGGGATCACTGGGCAGCGTGGGGTGAGGGGGAGGATGCTGCGCAGATAATGGCCCAGTTCAGTGCCCAGCCCCATGGCTGTCAGGAGCAGACCAGGTTGGCTGAAGGCCAGTGTCCAAAGGGTTTAACCAGTAGCCCTGTAGCTTCCCCTGCTCTGCAGGCCATGGTAGGAAGCAGCCAAGCCTTCCTCCATCTCCTCTCGTGCTCGTTTTGCTGTGGAGAGCAGTGGCAAATGCCACTTTTCAGAGGTGACTGTGAGAAACGGCCCTTGTCCTTGTCTCTCCTGGGGTTTTCTTTAATAGAAGACAACACTGGGCACCTGGAAGAAATGTGGACCCCAGGTCTGGCCAAAATCTCTTGGAAGAGACCTCATAGAGGGGAACGCTTGTCCTCGTGGCCAGCATCGGCATGGCAGGGCAGCGGGTGTCGGTCCCCTGGTGTCTCCAGGCTGTCGGGACGGGAAGGGGAGCGGGGCACCGGGATGGGGCTGGAGCCGAGCCGTGCTCCGGGCTGGAGCCGGACGAGCGTTACATAACGCACCGCTCCGCTCCAGAGACACGTTCAAATGATTAATTGGAGGCTCTGGCAGCCGCTTCCCTGTAATAATATTTTAAACATTACTTTTCCACTGGTCCTTGCCAGCGATCGTTATTTTGCGCTGTGGAGGCTGTAAAATTTCACTTCAAGGATGGGTTTCACTCCCGTTACAAAATGCGTCTGGAATGTGCAGATGTTTCCTTCGGGGAATAGCGAGCCAATCCGCTCTAACGCATCATCCCCACGGGGAGGACTCAACGTGCTAAGCAGCCCTATTCACAAAATCACAAACAAACAGACACACATACACACACACACAAACAACCCTGTGGAGCTGTACCCGGGTTGGGCATGTCGCTCAAAGCCCTGTTGATGTAAAAAGCCCAACATCTCATCTGGAGCTGCAGAAGGCTTTGGGCTGGGCTGTTGCTGGACTGCAGGGACGCATGTGCTGGTCGCAGAGAGGTCCCGCGCTGCAGCCTGCGGGAGCTGCGCGCGTCATTATTGCAGCCAGCTTTTAGGCAGTGCCACATATTACTCTTTTACTGAGAGGGGTTGGAAGAACTTATGAAAACTTTGGCTTACTGGGTGCAAAATAACATCCCTCAGGTATCCAAGGATGTGTATGCCAAGGACAAAGAAGAGTTGCTGTAGATGCGTCAGAGTTAGAGAAAATGGAGAGATGGGATTTCATCGAACAACAAAAAAATTCTCATGGAGTGAGGAGAACACTGAAATACGCTTTTTATTGAACGGTCAGTGCTGGACAGGAGACCCAGCAGTTGGGATTTCAAATTAAGGCTGTAACCATCCCTGAGGAATATCTTACAGGGCTCACCCTGTTTTTGTAGGAGAATCCAGGAGATCACCCTTTTTTTTCCACTTGCGTAAATTTCCCTTTCAGTATCATCATTACCGCACCTGATGGGAGAACAAAGCTGTTAGGGGTGTCGGGTCCTTGAAGAAGACCCTTTAAAGGAGTTGTCTGTTGTGCACGCAGGGATAAGTGCCCGGAGCAGATCTGCTCTAAGTTCTCCTGGAGTCCTCCTGCTCTGCCTGCTCCCCTCTGCTCTGAGCCTTGTGGCTCCTGCATGGCTGTTCTCATGTCTGCAGGTCAGGGTGGCCCGTCTTGCAGGGATGGGTGCTGTCTTTCTGCAGCGCCAGATGGTATATCTGGACTGTCTTAATCTGTGTCAAGCTGTGTTGCTTGAAACCCTGTGTCTAGTGCTGTGAGAGCATTTTGGGCGCATAGCATCTCTAGGGAGAACCTCATTTGGGGTGCTAGATAGATTTTGGTGATGGGGTCTGCCTTGATCCTGATGTGCACCTCTGTGTTAATCAATATACAGGACTACTTTGCTTATCCCCTGCATAAAAAGCAAGTAGAGCCTGGAGGAGAAATGAAGGCAGTTGTGGGAAGTAAATATACAAGATACAGTGCTGGGAAAGAGAAATGTTGATAGTGATGAGTATGGACTGAGAGCTCAAGCCCGTCAAACACTGATAAGCAAAAGAATGCAAGGAAGAGTCTGTGGCAAGCAAAGTTGAGAAGAATAAAGAGTTTTTCAAGTATATTGGGAACAAAAGGAATTAAGTGATAACCATCTGTTAATAGATGGACAGGGTCAATTTATCAATGAAAATACAGAAAGTGCAGCACTGTTCAGTAAATATTTCTGTTTTCTGTTTGGAAAAAAGCCAGGTGATGTATTTGTATCATATGAGGATGATGAAACCCTTTCCACTCCAGCAGTAACTGAAGAGGATGTTAAACAGCTGCTATTAATGTTAGACCTTAAACTAGCAAGTTCAGATATTTTGCATCCAAGAATTTTAAAAGATCTGGCTGAAGAGCCCTCTGGGCTATTAATGTTCACTTTTAGTGGATTTTTGGGCAGTGGGGAAATTCCCAAGGTCTGGATCAAAATGAATATGGTGCTAGTGTTAACAGAAGGTAAATGGGATGGTACAAACATTTATCAGCCTGGTGTCCAGATTTTCTAGCCCAAGGAGAAACAATACAGTGCATAGCATGGACATTAACTAGAAGTTAAAGGGGATAGTGTAATTAGTGGCAATCAACATGGAAAATTCACTTACGGGAAATAGATCTTGTGAACCTCTGCCTTTTAAGTAAGTTTACAGATGGACTAGATGAAGATGATGACGTTGATGTAATACACATATGACTTCTGTAAGTATTTGACTCAATATCACATATATTTGTCAGAAATTGGAATGAAAAAAATCAGCACTACATATATTAAAGGGATTAAATACTGGCTTCAGAAAGTAAGAATAAACTGGAGTCATTATGAAGAGCTGTGTTGCAGTGGAGTCTGGAAGATTGATTGCTGACTGCCTCCCTAGTGTATTTGTCAACAGACTGGAGGAAAACAAAAAAACATTGGTGATATTGTACTGAGAGCGCCAGAGCACAGAGAAGGAAACGGAACTCTGCTTTGGTTGGACACTTGGTCACAGAAAGGAGCCATGATGCTGCTGAGTGTAAGATCACACATCTGGGACCAAGGAAGACAGGCCTGCTGTGCAGGATGAGGACCTTCTCCTGGAAGTCAAGGACTTGACTAGGGGAGGTGTGGTGGTCAAGAGTGTGATGAAGGATAGGGCCACCAAAATGGTTAGTGCAACCCAGGGATGTGTAAACAGGGAGCTATGGAGCAGAGGGGTTGTATTTCCTGGTGTCTTCATTTCATGGAGATAGTGATGCCCTAAAGCATCCAACCAAAAGCTTATCTGGAGGACTGTCTCCTGCGAGGCAGCTGGTGTTTGCTGCACCAGCGAGAAGGTGGTAGGTGACTGCAGTCTGGGGAGTATTTCTGGTTAAGATTAGGAAACATAATAGAAGGATCCTCAGTTTAGTGGACAGATGGAATGAATCCTACACCTCGGAATTCACGCTCGGGAAGTTCAGACTAGAAATAAGCTTGACTAACCCTGCAACAGCTTACCAAAGCCAGTGATGGCCATCCCATCCCTGGGATTCTTTATGAGAAGATGGGGACATTCTCTGGAAGGACGGGGAACTGCTTGCTTAGGCTTGATGCAGGAATTGATTGCGAGGAGCACTATGGCTTGTAGTATGTGATTTGCTGGGGTAAATGATCACATTAAAAATCTGTGAGTCATTCTCTTTACTCTTTGTTAGTGCAAGAAGCAGACTGCTGAAAGGGAAGGGTTAGTAGCTTTGTGTCCTGTTCCCCCCTTTTCCCCCAACTGGCTCATGTATTGGGTAGGTTCCAGGGCTTCAGAACATCTGGAGAGCCTGTCCCTCACTGAAGAGACCACGGAAAGCAGACATAACATCAGGACTGCAAGGAAAACACAAACCGGATTGTGCTGCAGCCGTGGTTTGGCCAGGTCTTGGGTCCTGAACATGATGCACTTTTCTTTTTGCTCCAGGCTCCCCTGGTTTGTGGATTTTCTGTCACAGGCAGTGGGCTGTGAACTCCGTGGTTGTGCTCAGCATCATTGTTTTCACAGAGCAGGGCCATTTACTTTGTGCTATTTTTAAACATATCAAGTGCTAATGTGACTGCCCCAAATCCCAGAGTTTTCTCTCTGGAGAAGAACAACAGAAGTAAGGGGCTCAGCATCTCTCCAGGACAGGCTGTGCTGCAAAATGTTGCTGAAAGTTGTTCTCCGTTGCTAACAATGCACTGCCAGGCTTGGATCCTGTCTCAGCTATTTTTAGTTAGCATCCCATTTCTTGAGCTGAAGGGTGTTGGTGAGAGCCTGTAGCAGGGAATCTCTTAAAAAGAAATATTGTTGGTAAAACATATCAGAGATGAAAATCAATTGACAGACAGGGCTAAAATACACACAAAAATGTTTTTCTTAAGCAACCACCCAGGAACTTGGAAGAGTTACTTGTCTGTTTGATTGTCTGTCTGATTGCTGTTAGCTAAAGGTCAAACAAATTTGTACTGTCAACTACAAAAGGGAAACAGTTTGAGAGAGTGTTATCGCCTGTGGGAAGTGACTGTCGAGATCTGGCAATGGGGCCAGCATTACCAGGGGTGGGTGGAAAGTTGGGTCCGTTCCGGCACAGAGGCAGGTGCTGGTGGATCTGTGCTGGAGCCTGCGGAGCCAGGCTGGTGGCACTCCCCAGTCACCTCTGCTGCCCGTGTCCCATGGGAGGTACAGACTGGGAGATTTGGGACCAGTACCTGGGGGGCTGGAGCTCAAACTTTGCAAGTGACTTGAGGAGGAAATGGCCACAAAATCGTTTTGTTAGGTCTTCTTGTCTTCGTGCTGCTCTAACAGCGGAAGGTCCAAAGCAGGGAGCGTGCTGTGCTCACCCCAGGCTGCTCCCACACTTGGAGGGATAAAGGGACATGGTGACACTGTCCCTCAGCTGCCTTGTGGCATTTGGCTGAGACCTTCCCCATCTGTTCTCACACTGTTTTGGATACAGGGTGCCTCATTCGTGACTGCTTTACCTGCTCTGTGTAGGTGGCTTTGGCTGGTAGATGATGTTACTCCTAAATCCTCAGTCCTTCATGAACCCCCATAAATGGTGTGTTTTGCTGCCTGGGGGCTTTGTTTTCCTCTTGTTTTTGTGCTGCCAGTGCCGTGCGGTGCCTGACAATGTACTGACTGTTCTCCCGGTGCGAGAAATAAGAGAAGATTTCCCAACTGTTTGAAGAAATTACTTTTGATCTGATATTACCTTATCAGTTTCACTCACTCTCAGCTGGCTTGTGCCCTGAATTCAACTAGGAAGTGGCATTAAGTTTTTTACAAATCTCCTCAAGGCATTTCAGATGGTCAGATGGTCCCTGGTTCACGGCTGTCATGCTCTGTTGATGCCCAAGTTGTTCCAGTGTTCCTTTTGGAATACAAAACATGGATGCCATAGAAAGTTTCCAAAGAACAGGCTATGCAAATATTTTTTCATACTGTGTCGGTGTTTGCAAACTGGATGTATGCTTTGGAGAAGACTTTCCTGGAGTTCTCTGCGTCTCTTGGCACCAGCTCCTGTGTCAGCTCAGCAACGTATCGCTGCTGTTGGTTCAACAGCATCCAGAGCCTCCTGCATCCTGTGCACCTTGCCTGTGGCTCTTGTTTGTTGTGTGTAGCAGAACTTACGGTGCTGGGGGAAAATAGCATTGTGGTTTTATTATTTCTCACAGAGAAATAATATCCCTAGAGGACAGCTATCCAAGCAAAGGGTTCACATTAAAATAAATACAAATAGAATAATAAAAAAACAGGACCCGAAGATTATCTACTCCATCCCCTGTCCCAGTGGTGAATTAATATCAACAATACCTAAACATTTATTGAAAACTCTTCACTTTCTGTGAGAAAGATTAAGCACTTAGTAGCTCAGCTGTGTAATTCCTAAGTTACAGCTTACAAAGGGCTCACTTTTCTTGGTAAAATAAAATATTGCTGGGCTCTGAACATGCTGACTTGGAAACACTCTGGGTTTTCAAGAGACCAGAGCTGGGCGTTGAAAGAGCTATGTGTTGGCATGCAGTGCCACAGGACCTGGGGTCTCCCTGGACACAACCTTTTTTGGGGAAGAAGTGGATGTTGACGGTTGGACTCGATGATCTTAAACGTGCCTTCCAACCTAGTTGTTTGTATGATTCTGTGATTAGATCTGCGTGGAAAGTGGTTGGATTTGGGCTATGGGCATCTAACATGCTCTGCTTGAGCTCTGCTATGTGTGCTGGGAAGACACTTGCTTTTATCGCATCTTTGGTTTCTTTGCAAACTTTCCATGAAACAAATGTATATTTGCAGGGCTGACATTTAGCTGGATGAAACTTCAGACAGCTTGTTTACATGCAGCACTAATTATGGACATTAACTTTATTTAAATATTTGGGTTGCTGCTTTCCCAAGCTGAAGGTCTTCCCTTTTCTCATCTTTTAGTGTGATGTTGCAGAGGCAGAGCAGGGCTGGGTGATGCCTGATGTTTCAAGCCTTATTTTATTCCACATTAAATCACCTCTTGGCAATGGAGGGGAGGACCACGTCCAGCGCCAGCTCAGGTCAATGCCGGCTCGTGGTCACTCAGGTGGCTCGGAAGGCGGGACCTGGCATGAAACAGTGACCGTCCCTGTAGCCAGCTCCTTGTCCCCCCAGAGTGCCCTGCAGAAGCTCTTGCTGACCTCCACAAGCACAAGCCCCTGGTGACTCCCCAGTGCCCCCCTCGCCTTTGGCTCCATTGTTTTGGTGTTGGGAACGAGGAGATGAAGTCAGTGGCAGTCTAAGAATAACTTGTAAAATGAGCTGGGCTGTGGGTCCCTGCACAGACAGCAGTGCTCCGGTTCCTGGGAGCCTCTTGTGTGAAAAAGCCCCCACCCAGCCCTCCTGGCCGGGGAGGAGAGGGACAGAGCACATGATGCCATTGCCTAGGAGCTTGCCCTGCCAGAACATGACGTCGCTCCATGAGGTAACACATCCCCTTTGTTTGAGTGGCTTCATCCCTGGTCCGACTTTATAACCATATTTGGGAAAGTCTGCAGAAAGCTACTGGCTGTGGGGATCTGAGGAGCTGCTCTCTGAGTCTCAGCTGCACTGCAGACAGCTCCCACCTGGAGGGTCAGGATGCCCTGGCCACAGTAGAGTTGTCCTGGCTGGGATACTCTGGCTGCAGTTGGGATGCCCTCGCCACGGTGGGCATGCCCTGGCTGCAGTGGGGATGCCCTGGCCTTGGTTGGGATACTTTGGCTGTGATGGGGGTGCCCTGACTGTGATTGGGATGCCCTAGCCCTGGTGGGGGTGCCCTGGCCATGGTTGGGATGCCCTAGCCATGGTGGGGATGCCCTGGCCGTGGTTGGGATGCCCTAGCCATGGTGGGGATGCCCTGGCCGTGCATCCCGCAGGTGCATGCAGCCTCACCTTCTTTGTCTGCTCTGGGGATGAGGCTCAGGCACAGGAGCAGAGGGAGTGTGTGCAAGCAGTGTCTGGGTAGGGACGGCTGTGTCACCTGGGGTGTCCTGACTTCTCAGCTGGGTCTCATGCAGGGCTCAGGGGCTGGTCTTTCCCATGCTGCTTGAAGCACAGGCTCTCACAGCCCCTTTTCCTCAGCCACCGGCAGGGATACAGACACCCACTGCCTGTCTTCAGCCTTGAGCTCACCTGCTCTGCCGCCACCTGCCTCTCAGAAGGATCATGAAGAACCTGTGGCCCCAGCCCAGCAAGATGATTTGTAGGATTTACTCCTACAACTCTGAGGGCCGCGTTGTGCTCGTGCTCTGGGAGAGGCTTGGGGCAGGACAAGGCAAGCCAGCGAAATGGGGAAGGAGCATTGCTTCACTCCCATTGCTCAGAGGGGAGCCCGCAGTGATGGAATGACCTGCTTGTGGTCCTGCAGCGAGTCTGCAGCGGAGCTGGGAGTTACATCTGGGTCTGCCTGATGTCAAACTCAACTGTCTCCTGGCACAGCTGCCTTGCAAGGGCATATGTGAGAGTGCTTTGTAGTTCTCCCAGGAGAGCACAAAGCGTACAGAACATTGCAAAAATGCGTGTATCCTTGCCTTACATTTTCATATCAACAATTACAGTTTTGCTGTGGGAAGAAAAACATTTAGTTTCTAGATGAATATTTGTGAAAAGGTCTTTTGGAGCAAATTCCTTAGAGAGAGCTAAGAGTTGGGCCAGCATTTGAAACTCATAAATTCAAAATGAACAAATAAATTGTCATCGTGCTGTGACAGCCTCGGGGCGACGAGGGTGCTTGCCACCATCTGCCAGTCCCAGTGTGCAGCTCTCTGCTCGGGGCTTGCTCTCAGCAGCTGCCGGTGTCTCCTGTTGAGCCTGTCCCTGGACAGCCCTCCATCTGTGCATTTGCTCCCTACCAGCCTTGCTCTTCTCTGGAAGCTGATCTCTGCAGCAGAGTTCCCGAGTACGCGCATGAAATGCCGCCTCCTCTGGGGTGGGATGCATCAGTTCACAGTGACCTGCTGTTACAAGGCTCGGGGAAAGAAAGGGGTGAAACCCACCAGCGAAAGGCCCCTCTTCGTGTTTGGCTGCAGCTCTTGGAGGTGATGTGCGGTGGAACTGGATTCCTTTTGCCTTGGAAGATCCCTGCTTCAGCGTGATTGAAACCGGTAGCTGGTGATGAAGATCTCCATATGCTGTTGCCCTCCTGTCTGTGCCGAAGGGCTGACTGCTCATCGTGCAGGAGAGCTCTCGAGACTGTTCCTCCCAGCCTGCCAGACGGGGTGTCCCTACACCTAGTGCAGGACAACAGCATTGCTCCCCGTGCCTGGCACACAGAAAAATCTGTGTTTTTTCAGATTTCCATAGCCACTGTGGCAAGAATCTCTATTCCCTGCTTTGCACACAAGCGCTGTTAGTCCTACTGTGCTTCCTAGGAGAGGTGCAAGCCAAAAGACAAAGAAAAAAAGGAATCGGATCAGCAAAACCCTGTAATTTTCCCTGGCTCGAGAATGCAAAAACACATAGGGTTTTTCCTCCTCTTTTCTGGAAAGTCTATTATGTACGTCAAGCAGTATCAGCACAGCACTGCTGCATGAGGCACCGTGCTGCCTTTTATTCCTGGAGACTGGAGAAGTGTTTGCCATGGTAACTCATAAGACAGGGTTTCGGCTGTGCAGGCGACCTCGCAAGCGGTTTGCTGCTCTGTGAGAGCAGAGGGCTTTGGAAGCAGTGGGCTTCGTGTCTCTCTCACATGCCATCTTGTATGTCCCTCTGTCACTTGTCGTCTCTGGTTGCAAGGTGTGGAATGGTGCAGGCTGGCTTTTGGCAGGGGTGAGAAGTGGGAGAATTGCTGGGCTTTGCTCGGAGCTGCTGGGCAGCTGCTGCCACCTGCGGTGTTTTCTGTTCTTCAGTTTGCTGCTCACTTCGGCCGTTGCCGAAGCACTCCCTGGGTGCTGCAAGGATTCAACAAACGAAAGAAAGTACTTCTTTTGTAAAGCATGTGAATTACGGAACTTGCTGCTGTAGGCTCTTGTGGAGCCCTGGCTGGCTCAGGAAGAGGTGGACGGCATCGTGAAAGATTGGTCTGTTGACTGGCTGATGCCGTCTCGGGCTCTGCAGCTCCTCTGCTGCTGGCTGCCAAGAGCTGGGAAGTGTATTGGGGAAGGATTGCTCGCTGGGAGCTTCACTCGTGCGTCTCCCTCCACACCTTGTTCTGACTACTGTTGGAGATGGGATACGGGGCAGGATGGACCCTTGTTCCCAGGGACAGAGCTGTTCCTATGTTCCTGCACCCACTTCTGCTGTTAAAACCCAGTTTCTGGACCAAAGTGGGACCCAGCCCTGTCCCCAGTACTCTTACTTTGGTCACACAAACATGAGGCAGGCATTTCAGGGGGGTCTGTCCTGGACCAGGGAAGACTGGCTGAATTGTGGGGGCTTGTGGGGAGAGCCCAGCCTGGCTGATCCACAGGGAGAAAGTGATTTTTCCCAAAGGACAGGGTCTGTCTGTTGCAGATGCTCCATCTACTCACTCTATGTGTCCTGTCGGGCCAGCCCAACTCGGGAAGATAGAAAAGCTTTTCCCTTGCCTGCAAGCTGCACCCAGCAGCCTGGAGGGTGGATGCTTTATCCCTAATGCACTGTTGCAGGCCCCTTAATAGCCACTGTCAAGGCTCCTGTGCAGACTCTGGATGGAAACATGACTGTACTGAAGCCGCCGTCTTTCCCTAGCACCTCTGGAGCTTCACTGACCCACAAAAATCTTAGCTTTTACTGTGGCTTACAGACCTGGAGTTTCTTTTTACTGAATCACTGCAGCTCTCCCAGCCTGCACATAGGCTCTTCTCTGCACAGACCCTTCTCTCCGTCTGTGGATGCTTTTCCCATTACTGTTTTGGCTGGGCTCCATGCACCAAAAGGGCTGGGGAAGGCACAAGCCAGCACTGCCCCCCCTTCCCTTCCCTCCCTTTTTTGTGAAATGAAGGCAGAGCGGGCCCACAAAATGACATAATGAGAGCATGACATCAGGCTTGGCAGGCAGAGGCGTGCTATACTCTGCTCAACATTATATGTTCTGTGGAATTAAGGAAAAAACAGCAGTGCACCAAAAAAAGCCTGTCCACCACAGCGCTGCAGAAATAAACCCCTGGCTGCCCTGGGCTCGCAGCTGCGGGGACGTGGAGCCCGTATGAGCATCACGAAGGGACAAAGCTCCGCTGCTCACTTCCCTCAGCAGCTGCTGGAGGGCAGCACCTAGGCAAGGGCACACCAGTGCTTGATGATTTTTACCCTCAGAAGTTATCCAAGCCCATCTGCAGGAGATCTCGCTGGCGGCATTTGTGACGGATCCATCCTCACGGACTGCCGTTAGCCCTGGAGCACACACAGCTCTGGGGAGGTTCAGTGGTGCACCCGGCATCACATGGGGAGTTGGTAGCAGAGCTGGGATGGAGCTGAAGGCTCCCAAGGCTCAGGTTGATGCCCTCATTACCAAATGTTCCCTTATCTGAAGCTTCACCTTACCCCCACAACCAACTCCACTTCCAGAAGTGTTTTTAAAACTTCCTTTGCTAGGCACGTAAGTTAAATGTGTGTTTGCTGGGGCACTGTCGGAGCTGCAAGGGGAGCTCTCCGTAGCGCATCTTTCAGGCACTTCTTGTTCTATACCATAGTCATTGGTGGGTTTTGGTGCCCCTTGTCCCACAGATATCTGTGGAGAAGTGGACCAGCCCTCTCCGCCTCCTCTGGCATTACAAGGCTCTATTTTACAGGTGTGGAAACTGAGGCAGGATGGAGAAGCTGGGACTTGCCTGTAGCTGCCCTCTTCCAGGCAGTACAGCATGTTCTCAATGTCCCCTGTGGCACAAATAAACTAGATTTTTCTTTTTTGTCATGGAGAGGGCAGCAGTTTGTGTGCGCAGTGTATTTCAATGGAGAGCCTTGTTTTCTGCTGGCCTCAGCTCTGCTTTGAACCTGCTCCGAATTTCCTCCAGCCTGGCAGTGGGCTGGGAAAATATAGTCGTGGCAGTTTGTGGCACTGAGAGCCTAAGCTCTGTCCCACAGCCTTTGCGTTGGGTTTTATTGCTCAGTATTTCCTGATTATTTTTTTTTTTTCTGCAACCTAGCTTGGTTCAGCCATCTTTCCCATGCCAGGAAGGCATAATACGATTTTCCATGCAAGCTGGAGAGGAACCAGTGGAAGAAGGCAAGCAGGCGGCTGGGAGCGCAGCTCACTGACTCGCAGCTGGAGGTGACATGTGCTGGCATCTGCCACCATTCCTCACTTCTCCAAGCTGTCCTGCCAACAGGAGTTCTGCTTCACTTGCAGGCTCTGCCCGAGGAAGTCTGGGGAGCTTGGAGTCTGGGACGTTTTATACTGGTTCCTCATAAGATCATGAAGGCAAGGGTAGAAAACAGCAAGTGATTTGTGCTCTTGTTTTACATACCCATGGGTTGCCATCTAATGCCTGGTCTGGATGGAGGACAGCAGCTGCTCTGCAGGTCCTGGATGGGAGCTCAGGCTGTGGAAGAAGGAGAGTGGGAGCCAAGGTCTTGGGATACCTTGCAAAGCATGCCAATTGTAGTTAAGTGACAAAGTGCCAAGATATAGACAGAGCTTGGGTTAATTATAACCTCCAAGGGTTCAGAGCGTCTCTGAAGCAGCCTCGCCTGGGAGCTGAGCCCCAGTTTTCTCCTTTGAAGCCCACTGGTGGAGCTTCTCTGCCTGCTGGGCTGTAGGTCAGTGTTAGCTTTGGATGGCAGTAGTGGGTGCCAAATAGATGCATGAGCTCAGGTGATAATATCTGGCAGCATCAGGTTGGTGATGGTGTGTGCAGAACGACAGACAAGTTGTACTATCAGGAGAAGAGGAAAAAGGCTCAGGAGCCCTCTCCAGCCCTTCCACCATGACTCTGGAGTCTCACTGGGGCACTACAGTGCTGGTGCCCCAGGGACATGCATCTATGTGGCCTGATGGCCTCACAAGCTGTCCTGGCCATACAAAGCAGCACAGTTCCTCCAGCAAATCAGAGGGTTGAGGGATGTCACTTACTGGTTTATGGGGGGCAGCTCCTCCTGGCCTTCCTGAACAAAATCCACTGGCTGCAGCCACAGCACCAGGTGTCCTGCACCCCTTGAGTCCCTGCTGGATCACTCGTGTTCACCAGGAGCTCTTTCCCCAGTGCATGCCGCTCAGCAGGCAGTGACATCTAGTGTCAGTCCAACACACCGTGTAAAAGCAGCACTGCGTGGGGAATTACTGCCGGTATTTGCATTTTACCCGTTTGTTGTGGCTGGTGGGAGCAGCTCTGCTGCTCTGCATCTTCCTGGAGCAGGTGCCAGGTCACATCATCATCCCTGGTCCTGCTCTCGGGTAGGAATGGAGCTGACTGCCCCCTGGGAATTGAGGATTTGGGGTCTTAGCCTTCACTTATCTGAAATTTAAAAGCTTTCTCTGAGATGAAATGGAAATGTTTGTAAAGGGATGTTTGTAAAGGGCTCAGGACCAACCCCTCCACGACTGGCACTGTGGCAGAAGGATGGAGAAGAGCAGACCTGCCTTGCTGGAGTTCATCCCTTCCTACTCGTGAAGTAGCAAGATGGGAGAGGTGGAGATAAAGCTGTGGAGAGCTGCGGAGAAGGGACCTGGGCTTAGGGCTGGCTGTCCTGGTAGCCTGCGTGGCTCGGCTGCCCGCTTGCTGATTGTGCCATCTGTGATGCCGAGAGCTTCACTTTGCCCTGAGCGCTGTCTCCCCCACGCAGCCAAGCAGCACTTTTGAAGAGGCTCTTTGAAATGCCAGAGCCCTGATACTCTAACAGCAGAATGGTTTGGTTTGGAGGTTTCTTTTGTCTGGGCAAGGAGCAAGAATACATCAGAGCTGAAACACCATTTCCTTCTGTCTTGGGGTTGAGGTGCTGCCTAAAAACTAAATGGGCTATTTCTAGGTATTTCAAAGAAGAGAAATGGTTCTACTGGTCTCCCCATAAAGTAACTAGTTGGTGGTCTGGTTCTTTCCAAAGTTGGTCAAGTAAGGGAAGAGGTGCAGAGGCAGAGGAGTACAGTTTATAGAAAATATTCAAGGAGAGGTGGAGCAGGAGTCTCCTTGAGGAAGGATCTGACCTGGCTGGCAGCAGTTGGGATTCCAGCCCAAGCCAGTCTTGTGTGTTTGTCTTGCAAGTGGGAGCATGGAAACGGGTTTGGAGGTGACTTTACTGTCTTCTGTGCAGAATGTGACCCCCACGTGGTCTGTGTCACTTCAGCAAAAGATGCTCTGTATTCTTTAACTATTGTCCCAGGTACCTCGAGACAGAAGAGCATTGGCTTGGTCAGATATTTTTGCTAGCATCCTTTTTTTTAAGTGTATTTGTTGAGCTTTATTTTGCACATTTCTTGGACTTTATTGATATTGCGGGTGAACTCTTCTGAATCTGCTCTCAGCTTGGCAAAGAACTGCTGGACAGCAAAATCAGGGAAAATAAACTCAAACCTTTTAAAGAGATATCCATCCCTCTTACTTATCCCCAGAGTTTCCTGGAATCATATGTAATTTTCCTGCCAGTTTGGCAGAATTCTTTTCATTTGGCTAAATTAAGTTTAAATGTCAGATCAAACCAAGAATTTATTGATTAGGGGATAAAAATAAGAGGTGAGACAGCAAGAAGAAATTACAGGAGATGCTTGAAGGAAAAAAGATGAGAAAAGAGGTGGGTGGGAGAACGTCTCTGTTGACACGGCACGGCTGTGGCTGCAGTGAATCCAGCCCTGTCCACCGCTGCAGAGCTCTGCCAGAAATCCTTGAAGGATAATAACCATCGCATGGGCTTGGAATAAGTATTTTGATGCTGCTGAAAGAAGTTTTTGGCCAAAAGAGATTAATCTGAAACCAAAGAGTGAAGTTTATTGGGAACGAGTGGAGGCCGATCAGTGAAACTTTGACTTCTTAGCTGAGTGACATTTTAAAAATGAAAAAGTGGACACGGGAGTGAGAAGAGAGAGCTGGACTGGAGGACAGAAACAATTTTGCTTTGGATGAGTTGAAGGCCATTGGCGATTAGAGATTTTTTAAAGCAGTGTTCCTTTTATAGGGACAATCTAACCTGATTTTAAGCGGAAAATATTCCTTGTTACTTCTTCTTTACTTTTAAGCTTTTTAAAAGAGAGACAAAAAGATTTTTAAAATGTAGAAGTTGAACTCATCAATTGTGTAATTAATGATCAGTTCCGTGACACTAGAAATGGATTTGGAAGTTCCTCATATATTTTTCTCTAAGTTAATTACTACTTTAGCCTAAATTATTTCTTAATTACTTCTTTGAACATGTATTAGACTTGAATATTTTTTTTAAAGGGTACATCAAATTTAGTAATACATGTCATGTCTGCAATTACTCTAGATAAGCTGCAGAATGGTGTGCATATAATGATAGTTCTAATCTCTGTCTACACACTTATACAAAGCTTTGAGCAGCAAATGCTTTACAGCTGGGAAAGGTGTTTTCTTCAGCTGGGAGAAGCGCTTCACTTGAATGCACCAAAACCTTCCAGTCTGAAGTCTGGATGGAGTTTGAAGAGAGGCTCTTCTAAGGTCTAGTAATGGAAGAATGACAAAATGAAGTTGAACAAAAGCTGAAAATTGTGTTTTCTTTCTCTAGGGATCTTTCCAGTAACAGGATCGGTGGTTTAGATGCTCAGATATTCGAAAGCCTGACTTCTCTGGAAAAACTGTAAGTACACGCTGCCCCCTTCCAGTCCTCCAGCTCACTGTGCATGTTTGAGCTGGTACCTAGAACACATGCTTGTGTTTCATCAGTTAGCCTTGGACGTGCCTGTGGATTCCTTTCTCAAGGCGTTTAGCTGCACAGTCTGGTGATTCGCTTATTGGCATTCAGAGAGTCGGGCAGGATTTGACCTGCTGTACTGCTAGATGGAGAGGAGATCAAGGCAAGGGAATGAGATTTGTGTTAGTACATGGAAAATTGTGATAAAGCTGCGGTGTCCAAATCCCACTTATCTTCTGAGGGAACTGGGTACTGAGTCTGAGGGTCCTTTGAGGAGCCAGGCACTAGTAGGGGAAAGGCCTGATGTCCCATCGCTCCCCACACCCTGAGCTTTCCCAGAAAGCACCCAGACTCTGTGTGGACCAGGAGGAGAGCTTTGACCATTAGCGAACTCACTGGTTCAGCTTCTGATCAGTTGAGTTTGCACTGTTACTTACTGATGGTTCACAGAGAAGATTAACTGTTTTTTAAAGAAAAATTGGACTGTAAAGTCAAAAAAGGCACCAATACAGCCAAAAACGAAGCCCCAAACCTGCTTTGGTGGTTCCAGCTGAGTAGCTGTCAGCCTGGACAGCTTGCCATCTTTACACCTCAAAAATCTCCTAAAAGGAGGACTTATGGAAGGACTTGGAGCACTGGAACTGGACTTGAGCACAGGAGCAAGTCACCTAGAGAGGTTGTGGAGTTTCCATCCTTGGAGATACACAAAAGCAGTCTGGATGTGGTCCTGGGCAACCCACTGTAGGTAACCCTGCTTGAGCAGAGAGGTTGGACCAGATGACTTCCAGAGGTCCCTTCCAACCTTAACCACACTGTGATTCCATGACATAGTGCCTGGCTGGCCATTTTGTTATCATGAGCTTATGGCTTTTGAGGCTCAAGGTGCTCAGAGGGTAACTAGTACCTAAGCAGAGCTTGGGACGGAGGTTGATCCTATGTTGGCCAGAAAGTTGTTACCAGCATAATGAACTTTCCTTTTAATTTTCCTTCTTTTACAGAGATATAAGCCACAACGAGATTTCTACATTAGAAGATGGAATATTTGATAATTTATTTAATTTAAGTGAAATGTAAGTTTGTGCTCTTTGTTTCCCAGTTCTTTACTTAGACCTTTCCTTGAAACAGCTCTTCCCTTCCCAGTCAGGTTGGATGCAGCACTCTCCTGGGGAGATCTGCAGCATGTACCCAATCAAGCGGCTGCCTTTTGGGCTCTCTCCACTTTCTTCCTCAGGCTGTCCCCTGCTTCTGGCTCCTGTTGGTGTCCTTCAAGCCTAACCTCTTCCTAGACTTAGCTTCTGTTGCCTGAATACCTCCAACTTCTGCCACTGCCTTCTTGGCTTCCCTGCTTCTCTCCGACACCACCTCTGCTGAGGTTCTTGTCTCTGGCTGTGCTGTGAGTCGCACTTACTGTTCCTGTTTGTATGGTCGCACCTTGGGACCGGAGGATCTAATGAAAAGGGCACTGACATGCAACCCAGGAGACCCTGAATGAGGTGTCTAAGTCACTTGAAGACACTTGAAGATGTTCTTCTTCAGGGATTCAAGTTCTTAGGCTTATAGTGGTTTTTTATTGAAGTAATTAAAATCTGTGCTGTTATGTGAAGGGAGGCGAGGGGAAGCCACACATTTCCAGGAGAGATACATGAAGTCACAGCACAGAATGGCCGTTCTGTATCTGAAAGAGCCAAAGGATTAACCCTGTGCAATTGCTCTTGGCAAGCAAGAAAAAAGCTCAACCACACATGCTCTCTGAAGACACAAAGGGCATTTTCAGCTCTGCATTTTTGCTCACCAGTGGCACTGAAAAGACACAAAGGATCCAGGCTAAGTCTAAGTGAGTCTGTCCCTGCTAAGGCTGGCCGGCAAAGTGGTGCTTTCAGTATAAAAATCCTGGGTTCAGCCCCTGCGGCAGCCCAGCCCAGCTGGCGTCAGCTAAACAAACAGCTTTCCATCTCTGTCCTGTTCGCAGCTGAATGCCAAAGGCTGTAATTTGGATCAAGCATAGCTGCAATTAAAGTTTCCATCTTTTCATTAAACTGCCACATGGAAAGATTATCATTGACTTTGCATTTCTTTTTTGACAGATCAATTTTATTCTCTTAGCTATTTTTTAATGGAGCTGTAAATAGTCTCCCTTAGCTGGAGAGGCTGCCATTACATCCAATGGCTGTTAGATGGCAGACTATTTTAAATATAAGATTGTGTCTGTAATTTGCTTCTAATTGCAACAATTATTTGTAGAGTGAAAAAAGTACTTGGAGTGCTTGCCTAATTCTAGCCTCTAGAAAAATCATGTTAATTATTGCTTGATTCCCTATTCATTAACTCCCCTCGCGGTTCTTTCTGAAGCATTTCAGTGGAGTGGCACAGATGGGAACAGTGAGGGATCTGCACACTGCTGTAATTAACACTGAGCACATGTCAAGTTAATGCCTAACTTTTGTCTGATCTCCCTGTTACAGAAACTTAAGTTGGAATCCATTTGTTTGTGACTGCAAACTTTCCTGGTTGCCCCGTTGGGTGGAAGACAGAAAAGTGAGAGTTATTCAGGCATCAGATACGAGATGTGCCCACCCTCCTGAGGTGGCAAACCTTTCGCTCTTCGACGTCTTGTTCGTCAATGATACGTGTGGTAAGGAAACGCTGCGGGCTGTGGTGGGTGAGATGACTAAACCAGTCGAAACGATGGGCCCAAGGGCAGCTGGGAATCGCATCTAGACCTCTTTAGACCTCGAGTCACCAGTTCTAATCTAATTAAGCAAATAATGGTAGTGTATGACTGTAGCCTCATGCCTTAAGGTTTGAGTTGGTAATGCCTGGACTGAGATGAGCAAACCGTTTACAGACGAAGCTTTAGGCAGCCATCAGATGACACTAGCTCCATGACCTCCAGCCTTAGGCTTTCATTCTCTCATTCATTCTCTTCACTTGCCTTTAAGCAGTGAAATCTCATTGGAGTTGATGGGACCTGAGGACATGCTAAGTTGAATCTTTGGAGGTGACAGGGCTCCATGGCAGGAGTGTTGAATGAACGCCGCCCCAATCTACAGCCTGTTGCATGCTCCGGGTGCATTTTCTGACTGCTTTGGCTAGCAGAAACATTGGGCAGTGTTAAATGGAAGGGTGAGAAGGGGGAGCCCTAAGAAAACTAATCCTGCCTGGGTGCTCAGCTCTCTCCGAGAGAAGGAAGGAGAGTGAATGCTCCCCCCGATAGGCATCAGGCATCTCCATTAATGCATGATGGGAGGATGCAGTGATGAGGGCTGAGGGAACCAGAGGTGGTGGGAGCCAGCTGAGCCACCTGGTGAAGTGCACTGCTCCCCCAGGCCTGAAACCCTGGTTGTGGTTGCTCCACTTTCCCCTGCAAAGTTGCCCCAATCTTGCAGCACCTCACCAGTGTGCTGTTTGCCTGATGCTGGAATTATCAAGGGGAGTAACACCGGCACTGTCATTCCCCTTGATAATTAGTTGTTCCCCTCTTGAACTACTTTAAGTTAGTGTGGATACAATAGTGTAAATCTGTCTTATGGGTAATTCAGTGTAATGGGAGTAGGCTGGGGACAGCCTGCCAGCTACTGACAGTTGTTAGTGACCAGCAGGGAGCAAAGAAGTATGACCAGGCTGGTGTTAAAAAGCAAAGTAGTTCCCATGCTGTGGTCCTCCTCACGGGACTTTTCTTAAGAGAAATGGCTCAGTGTTTGTAGGAAGGCCATGGAGAAAGCCGGACAGTTGGATCGATTTGATATGGGAAGATCACGCAAGGCTGGAGCTGTTGAGATGTTTGGGGGGAGATGTTGTAGCAACCAGCAGAAACAGAGGAGCAAACATGGCTCGGTTGCGTGGGCAGAGCTGGAGAGGAGGCCAGGCAGTCCCAGCTGGGCTGCGGCTGTGCACGTGGCAGAGGCCCTGGCTGTGTCTTTGTGGCAGGGAAATGTCCCACCCCTTGCAAGCCTGTGAGCGGGAAGTGAACTCAGGGGAATGAGCTGTTGCTCTGAAAATGGGGCTGTTGTGGCTGCCATCGTTGTACGTGCCTGTGTGTCCATGCACGTGTGTGTTTGTGCTCCATGTAGCCAGGCATGTGTTGTTTCTGTGCATCCCTCCCATGAATACATGTGCATCCTTCCACACCCCTCGGGTGCAGGCTGTGTGTGGCATTGCCCTTTTTTCTAGCACCAGATTTTGCCTGCAAGTAGGTGGGAAGCTGTAGGCTCTCCCAAAGGACGAAGGTGGCGGCAGTGTCTGCACAGCTCCAACATGGGCCTGATGGAGAGTCCAGTGGCGTTTTCCCCCGGCCCCCAATGTGCCACTCTGTCCAGCTGTGTTTGGTAATAGACTTGCTGCTGGAAGCCTCAGGAAGCATGCAGTGAAACGTGCTGCACCAGACCAAACCAAGGTACAGCCAAGGGACAACCTTTTGTCTTGGTCTGACTTGGTGGCTAGTTCTTTGGGTTCCTTTGAAAGTCAGACTCAGCAGCTCCATGTCTCATGGGACTGCCAGGCTCTCCAAAGACCCCTTTTATTTGCTGAGTGTTGCTGCTCCATAAATCTGTGTGACAAGCTTGTTATTTCTGTCATCACTAATTAGCACAAAGAGTTTGGAAATCGTTTCTGAGGGATTAAAGACTTCCCAGGCAAGTCTCAAAAAGGAAATGCTTGGAGTAGGAGCTGCCCAGGAGAAGTCCATTCCCAGGGGTGTGGGGTGGTGTCTCTTGGAGTGTTTCATCAAGCCATGGCTTCACAGTGTCAATTTGCAAGATGATCTTTGGTTCTTTCCCCAGGAGCTCAATACATAACGTGTCTGATGAGCAACCACACAGAAGAAGCTGAACTTGTCATCCTCTTCACATCTGTTCACCCTGGGAACCTCACCAAGGAGACCTGCAGTGCCCTGTGTTATGCTGAAGACCAGGAATATGGAGGTTTCAGCACCCAGGGGCAGTGTTTGTGCGGTACTGCCCATGAAACAAACTCTTCTTCCGGTTGTTTGCCGTTTTGCACTGACCATTTGTCCGGGCAGGCCTGTGGTGGCCCAGCACTCATCCCCTCTCCCTTCCAAGCACAGGCACCGCCTGTGTCTTTCACAGGACTCCAGTCCCGGTACAGCCTACACCAGGCTGTGGTCTTCAATGTCAGTATTCCCATTGCTGCCAGCACTTTACTGTGGGATTTTGGGGACCAGACGGAGGTTCTCAACACCACTGGAAATACAGCTGTCCACATGTATGCCTTACCTGGGCAGTACAATGTCACTGCCACCATCTTTGTGGGCACCAAGGTCTTATACGTGCAGGCAAAAATTGAGGTGGTGGCTTCACCCCAACAGCTAGAACTGCAATGTCCTTCCTTGGTCACAACGAATGAGAGTCTGGACATACGGATCCAGAACAGAGGTGGCACTGGCCTTGTCGTGTCATACAGTATCACTGCGGAGGCTGGAGAGCTGGGCAGAGGTAAGCAGGGTTGGCTGGATGGGTGCTGGGCAAGGAAGGGGTGGCATTGAGTCCTGGGCCCTCCTTTTCCATTCCTTTGTAATGAGGAGTAACGGATGACTCCTTTGGGCATTCCTTGCTCCCCTGACTGACCGGGCAGTGTTTTGCACTGTCCTGGGCCAAGAAGGAGACTGCACAGAGTGCAGTTCAACAGCAAAGGGGATTTATGGGCTTCAAGAAGGATGAGACATTCTTGCAGCCTTGCTCCCCATTTTGGGGTGGGGTGTGTGGGCTCATAGAAAGGACATCATGCTTGTGTTCTTCTACCTTCTGCAGCAGTTCACCCCATGTGTCCCCCTGATGGCTTGGTTTTCCCGGGCAATAACCACTGCTATCAGCTGGTGGTGGAGAAGGCTGAGTGGCTGGAGGCCCAGCAGCACTGCCAGGAGCATGGCAATGGAGAGCTGGCTTTTGTGAGCAGCCCCGAGATCCAGAGCTTCTTGGTTGCTCATGTCATCAGGTAAGTGAGGAGGGTAAGGGTTAAAATTTCCTAGGAACACGTCTTGTGTTCCTGGGGTCACATCTTCAGAGGGGTCAGGACAGGGGGTCCTGCTGAGCCTGGCAGCAGGCAGCCCTGTGCAGCCAGTCAGGTTGGAGAGACACATGGGTCTAGGCTGGGTGTGGGGAGATGGTATGGGTGAGGCCACTGAACAATGAGGAGGAATAAGCAGAGCTTGAGCCCTTGCTGAACTTGGCTTCTTTGCTTAAAGGCTGTGGAGGGAAGAAGAGGAATGGGGCAGAAAGGCTGGAAGTCAGAACTGGGAACTGTGGGATTGCTGCTAGTGGGCATCTTGTACCCTACGTTTGTGTCTGGATGCATCTGAAACAGTGCAGAGAGGTGCAGCGTCAGGAGCAGACAGGGCTGGGCTGAGCAGACCTTCCACCTTGGAGCTGAGCAAAATTTGCAGACTCGGGTTGCACAGTGGAGAGCGTCATATGCTCGTGTCCAAAGGATGTTTGGCTGCCAGGCAGGGCCTGAGGGTGACTTTGCAACCAGCTCCCTCCATCAGCAGAATTACAGCTGGTTTGTCCCATGCATGACACCGTGGCATCCAGCAGCTGCTCTAGTAAAGCCCACGCCAGTGCTGGAATCCTGCCTCCCAGCTGGGATCCTGCACCCTCCCAGACATGGCTGCAGCCTGAAGCCCAGACTTCTTCCACTCTTCTTTCGCCTCCTGAGAAGGAGCAGTGCTCCTCTCCGAGTGTCAGGCTCCAGCAGCATCTGTTCCGCCTCAGGACTTGGGCTTTATAAACAGAGCGCACTGAAAGTGTCAGCCTTTGATTAAATCCGCCCCTCTAAGTGCCCTTTCTACAACCAGCCATCTTGGGGGGAGGACAACCAGGAGAGCTTTCAGGGGCCTGATGGCTCTTGTCAGTGCTCCCAGATGCAGATGTTGGAGATGGCCTCTTAATAAACAGGGCCCAGAAAGCACATGCGAAGGGAGCAGCTGCTGGTGACGTAGGCTTTGAACAGTCCTGCTGAAGGTCTGGCAGCCCCTTCTTCCCCAAACTTGTATCTTTGCCCTGTTCCCTTCACATTAGGATTTATTCTGAGATTGCAAACATGTGGTCCCTGCTCCAGCGAAGAGGAGTCTGTCCCTTCCTGCGGGTTAGGGACTGGTCACTTGGTGTGCTGATTTATCAGGCGTTGCGTGCAGGGCTTTTGATGGACTGCAGCGCAAGGGAATCATGAGACCTCAGAAGAGAACGAGCCGCCCAAGCTGTTTCCCAGCTGCTGCCCCACGTTGCTCTCCTCCCCAACCCCCTTTATTTCATGTACTTATTTTATTAATCCATTCAGATAAACATGAATGAGGCAGTTCCAGGATGTGATTTCCCTGGCGATAAAAGACAAATCAACCAAGCCGCAGGTTTTTGGAACATGCAGCCTCCATAGTTTCTTGTGGGAAAATGACAGAAGCAGAAATCTGTTTCGCATTAGAGCATGCAGCAGTGAGGACTGCTCTCTCCTTTCCTTCACTCCTGTCGTTTGATGGCCTACCCAGGAGTAGTATGCGCTGAGCCGCTCCCCACCCTGCCTCCAGAAGCAGAGTGCTCCAGCCCAGAGCCCTACCAGGGGATCCCGATTCCCCTCTGAGGCAGCGCAGGGAGCCCCTTTCCCCTTCCAGGCATCCTCGGTCTTTGTTCTGCTCCTTGGAAGGTCTACATCCTTCCACAGAGGCAGAGGGATGCTCACATCTTGCTTCAGAAAAGGATGTCTAGAGTGCTCTTGTTCCTGTCTGCAAGGTCACGGGCCAAGCAGTGGGGCAGGGGTAGGAAGCAAGCCAGCCAGCCTTTTTCTTTATTTTTTGCTTTTTTTTTTTTTTTTTTTTTTTTTTTTTTTTTTTTTTTTTTTTTTTTTTTTTTTTTTTTTTTTTTTTTTTTTTTTTTTTTTTTTTTTTTTTTTTTTTTTTTTTTTTTTTTTTTTTTTTTTTTTTTTTTTTTTTTTTTTTTTTTTTTTTTTTTTTTTTTTTTTTTTTTTTTTTTTTTTTTTTTTTTTTTTTTTTTTTTTTTTTTTTTTTTTTTTTTTTTTTTTTTTTTTTTTTTTTTTTTTTTTTTTTTTTTTTTTTTTTTTTTTTTTTTTTTTTTTTTTTTTTTTTTTTTTTTTTTTTTTTTTTTTTTTTTTTTTTTTTTTTTTTTTTTTTTTTTTTTTTTTTTTTTTTTTTTTTTTTTTTTTTTTTTTTTTTTTTTTTTTTTTTTTTTTTTTTTTTTTTTTTTTTTTTTTTTTTTTTTTTTTTTTTTTTTTTTTTTTTTTTTTTTTTTTTTTTTTTTTTTTTTTTTTTTTTTTTTTTTTTTTTTTTTTTTTTTTTTTTTTTTTTTTTTTTTTTTTTTTTTTTTTTTTTTTTTTTTTTTTTTTTTTTGTGTGTGTGTGTGTGACTTGCAGTTAGATCATAGCTGGAATTAGAAAAGGAAAATCTCTATCGAGTTTTACTGATGGCAGCAAACAGGCAGTTTCCTAGCCCGTTCTCCCTAATCCCCTGCCAGTAGTTCGGGAGCAGAACACAGCGGTTATTTATTTTTTAATCTTATTTGCTATGAAAACTACTGATTCACGGAACAGTTATTTTCATCGTTGTTTTTCAGCATGACCTCATTAATCATTTCATCTGGCATGAGCCTAGTGGTGGAGAGACACTAATTATCTCCCTCCTCTGCTTTTTGTGGAGCAGTTGTACCACCCTGGGAGCACACTGGAGCAGAGGGGCTGAATTGGTTGCAACCTGCAGGAGGGAGCATAGAGAAGGAGCTGGGGACTTTGAGGGTGCATGATAAGGCTGTTCTCCCCCTCTCCCTCCCCCAGAAGTAAATGTGGAACAAGTGCCTCACTTTCTGCTGGGTGCGATTAGAAACAGTTGTCCGGGCTGTTTGTGGCTATGAAAGACCGCTCATCAGTTTCCACTAGAATTTCTGCTGGGGTTCAACCACTTTCCAAATGTGAAAGGGATATTTCATCTTCCTAAAATGATTCTGGCAGTTTCCTTTGTATGTGGGGTTCATCTGCCTGTAGTGTTTTGGCCTCTGCTGCTGGTGTCTTGTCCCGCCACAGCTGCTGCCTTTCAGTGGTGGCTGAGGAGCTGATGATCTCCCAGCAGCTGCATCAAAGATCCCCCAGTTTAAACAGGAATTCCTGTACCTGGTACCGTCTGAGGTTTAATCCTGCACTGGTGCCAGTTCCACTTGTGGTGGAGAATTGACTCGTGGCAAATGCCACAGGTCTGCAGAAATAAAACAAGTTTTCTAAAAGATGCAGCTTTTTCAGACAGTTTTGTATGACCATGCCATTCCTCTTAAGTCATGACTCAATATGGGCTTAAAAGTGTCTGTGAGGGTCATTCAGACTGCAGTGCAGACAGGCCATTTTAACAGACTGCTCTCCTGAGAGGGGTCTGAGGTTCAAGTCAACCTGCTGATACTCCTTAGTTTGCAAAAAGTCCCACTTCCCTGGATTGTGTAGGGTTTACTCCTCTGTGGAAGAGCTGGTCTCAGCCCTTCCAGCACCCGTGAGTGGCCATCGGCCCTTCATCCCCGCTGCAAGGGGAAGGCAGGTGGCATGGTGGTATTAATAAACATGGATATGAAGGAAGCAACTCCAACTTGGGGAAGCAGGAGAGGTGCTTGGGGAAGCAAGAGGGACTGCTGGGAATTTCTGGAAGCAATAAAACCTCCTCTCCAGCCACTGTCATCTCATTACCCTCTCTGATATCTTTGTGCTGTACCAGTTGTGGCTGGTATGAATCAGTGCTTACCAATATGTCACGAGCTCCATGGTGCTGACGGAGCCTTTAACTGGGTCCTCTTGTAACTTGAGCAAGAGAGACTGGCATTTTGGGAATGGGGTGACTCAGGTTGTGGGGCAGTGATCATCAAGTGTCTGACTCAGCTGCACAAAGCAACCCCCCGAGCTGCTTCTCCCTCCCAGCTCCGCTGCACTGTAGTGTTGGTGTTGATTGCTCTGTCTGGATCCTTTTGTGTCAGCTGTCCCCTTAGTGTATCAGAGGGCAGGTGGCTTTCTGTACCCTTAGGACAGAGGTTTGAAGGGCTGGTAGGCAGCAGGATGGTGTGCTGTGAAGGAGCTGTTATTGAAAAGCCAGGTTCTGGTGGTAGAATGGACACCGAAATCCTTTACTAACTAAAACACTCCAATAAATGCAGTCTCTGACACCTGGATGAAGCTGTTGTTGTTAAGATTATTATTTTCATAGAGAACCATAGATGGCATCTGTCCCAGATCTTTCTAATACTCATGATTTCCTGAAATTCCACTCCCCCTCCCCTTGTTTTTTTGTTTTTTTTTGAAGGAGCCTCGATGTCTGGATTGGATTCAATGATTTTGCAAGCACTGGAGCGCAGGAGAGAGGCGAAGGATTTAATCTGGAGAGCTGTCAGAACTGGCTGCCAGGAGAACCCCATCCGTCAAACGCTGACCACTGTGTCCGGATGGGCCCAACAGGCCAGTGTAACACAGACCTGTGCATGGCCAAGCACAGCTACGTCTGCGAGTACAAGCCAAAAGGTGGGCTCTGCTTCTGTCCTGCTGTCTGCTGGCACCGTGGGCAAGTGGGTATCCTGCTCGCTGGCACGTGCCAAGGAAAAATAGGGTGTCATGGAGAGGGTCATCCAGAGCATCATCCCAGATCAAGTGGGACTGGCAACAACCACAATATTGGTTGTTGGAGACTTGACTGATCAACTTTTAGAAACCTGACCTCAGCCCAAAAGGAAGAATTTGGCCCACTCCAATCTTTGCCATCAATAGAAGTAGAAAGAGGGGCAAAGCTCTGAGGCAGCGCTTTGGAAATAGCCTTTCCCTCTTATTTGAGTAGTCTCTGCTGCTGCCAGGATCTGAGGCCATGGTGCTGCCTCGGAGACTCTTGCTGTCCTTCTGTGGCATCTTTTTTGTTTGTAGGTTGGCATTGTAGTTTGTGAGATGTTGGGGTCTTGTGACTTAAAAGGCTGTAGGATCTTGATGATCACTGGGTGAGCTTTCATGTGGTGTGTGCTGTGCAGGTTTGTGTTTATGCCCCCTCCCAAATCTCCCAAAGTGGTGTAGGGCATCAGAAAGAGAAGCAGAAAGGACATGAAATAAGGGAGAAGATTTAGTTAAGGAGAAGCCAGCACTAGGAAGAGAGCCCACTGGCCCTGGTGAGATGGTTGTGCTCAGTCCTCAGCGCCTGACCGGGCTGTGAATGAGCCAGAGGTGTTTGCCGCTGGTGGAAACCAGCTGGTCCTAGCCACATTTCCCGTGAAGTCCAGCAGCACAGGGAGGGTGGGGAGTGCATCTCATGCTCAGAAATTCAAAGCAAATCATGTGGTGTTGGAAGGGAGAATTATTTGCAGAGTTCCTGGAAGTCAAAGTAGCCAAGAACTACAAATACAAACATTACTTGTGCAGGATGAGAAAGAAATCAAAACACCTGTAAGAAGAAGGAATCTACAGATTTACAGCAGTTCCTTCTCCAGGAAAGCTGGAGTTATGGATTCCTCAGTGGTCCAAGCCCTTCTACAGCTCTGCAAGCATAACCAGGGTCAGGGAATAGCTTCAGGCCTTGCAGAGTCTCACGGGCTTTGTTCAAATATCTCTTTTGTAAACAGGAGTTCTCTTAAATGCCGAAAACTTCTTTGTGGGAGACCCTGTGTTTGACACACATGAGGCTGTGAAAAATGTGACGGAAGATGTGCTGTCAGCTCCGTGGCAAGCTGTGGAGGTAAGAAGGGTTTGCTCATGGCTGCTGCTGCAGACGGAGCCCAGGGAGACGCAGGCAGGTGGGAGCCTTGTTTGTTTTGCAGGTGATGGCATTCCCTGAGCTGGCATTCAGGCACGAGGGATATTTGACTGCCCTGGAGTTTGTGACACAGGAACTGCATCAGCCTGTTCAAGTGAGGTTCCAGGTGCACAGACCAATAGATGGAGAAGGTGAGGCATCTCATCTCAACACTTTTGGTATTGTTAGAGCTGACACTATAGGGGCTATGTCAGATTGAGTGTGTGTAGCCTTCTTGTGGCCCCTCTGTCTTCAAAGCAGAAGCTTTGAAGCCTTAAAGGCCCAGAGATGGGGTTCAATTTTTTGAGGAGACTCAAGTCTGCAGGTATGGTTGGACAGCCAGACGTTGCCTTGGAGTAGTGGTTGTCATGGAAAAATTAGTAGAGGGAGAAACCTATCTCAATGTGTGAAGAAAATGTGAGTGTAAAGAACGTGTACAAGTGAATTAATCTTCTGAGTTCCACTTTTATACTTTGGGAAGACATGACGTCAAATGGGAATGTCTTCTGGTCCATCTGGCCCCACAGGTTAACAAGGAAGAACATTTTCCTGAGCCCATGTCTTCCTGATGGATGAGATAATCCAATAAGCCTTTTATTCCTTGTACAACAGTTCAATAGTCACAGTTTTGGCAGCAATTAATTTTGCAGCAGAATGTTTGTTGTAGCCGTAGGGTTGGCTGGTTACTAAAGGATATTCTTTGACACTGAAAAGCTGATACTTTGACATGGAAACATTAACTTAAGAAAAGTTGCTTAATGTGTTTTCAGTGTCAAAGCCAGCTCTGCTTTTGCTTGGCCTCGATTTGCTTCAACATAGATGTCTTTTAGATTGCAAATTGATGCATTCTCACTGGAAAAGAGACTAAGTTTGTTTTTTAACAATCTTCGTGCCTTTGTGAAATTTTCCTGTAAAACAGGACACTTGTCTTAGTAGTACCAGGATGCATTGCAGTTGCAGCTTTTACTGTGAGTGGAGAAAAATGGTGAATTTGGAGCAAAGGAGAAGTGCACTAGAAGTGTTGCTTTCTCTTTCACTTCTTCCAGACTACCAGGAGGGAAAAAATGCTACCGAACCATTCCACACTGCTCAGGATGACGGGAACTGGACTCTACTTGAATGTCCTCCTGGTTTCCAGTGGTGTCATTTGACTAATTTGTGCTCGTTACTAAACAACTGCTGCAACGCGACCAAGTGTGCCAACAGTTCTCTTGCCAGCAGCCCTACCCCCGTTTCCCTTCACCACAATGAAAGCCAGCTCAGCTATGAACTCATCAAGGAATTTCTCTTTACAATACCAGCTGGCCCTTCTTCCCAGTATCTGGTCAGTGTTTACTAGCTGCTGTAACCAGTGAGTAGGTGGGACAGTTTTCTCTTGAATGCTTTGGGTAAATAAAGAATTGTCCCCAGTTTGCAGATGGAGATACTGAAGTCCATTCAAGTAAAATTACTTGCCCAGTGTCATACATGCCAGCGCTTTCTGTCTTCCCTGCTCTGAGCCATGGACTCCTTGCACCAACCTGTGTGGACACAGTTGGTCAACAGGCTGTGTGGAGTTCCTGGGCTATTCCCATCACACTTAGGAAGTGGAGCTAGAGCATAAAGCTGACTTCCATGCTAGCACATTTGATTCAGAGTGGCCAAGGAGAGCAGTGGTGAAACATCTCCCCATGCTGTGTTTGGATCTGCGGCTTTTCTGTTGGTTTCCACTTGGCAGTAAATCCAGCTGTCTTGCTCAGGCAAGAGTTGGGTGCTGAGTGCTCTTAACTTGAGGCATTAATCCAAAAATGTCTCCTCTCTCTGCAGGTCACATTCAGCAAAGAAAATATTTTTGTCAAGGCTGAGGATGTCTTCAGTATCCAGCACAACGCAGGCTTGGGCTTACTCCAGTGCCAACCAAGTACCACATCCCCTTACAGAACCAACGTCTTAAGCATGAATTCTTCAGAGTGGGCGCTTGGCCTGTCCGATGGCTCCATCGGTGCCACCTGGATGAACAGCACTGTTTGCTCTCTCCAAGTTCGCTATGCTGAGGAACAGCTGGTGCCAGTGATCAGCCCCCACAACGCGGGGCTGCAGCATCCAGGTCACTACACGGTCAGAGCCAGCGTAGACAACGGGGTCTTCAGCGCCAATCTGTCTTGCAGTTTCTGGGTGGCTTCCTCGGTGTCAGGCCTGCGTGTCATCCACCCCACTCCTCAAGGTGGTAAGGTCTACCTGCCATCCAACCACACTACCCTGGTCGTCAAACTCTCCTCAGGGGTGAACGCAACAGCTAGCTGGCTGGGAGACAACCGCGCCTTCCCCTTCGAGGGGTCCTGCCCAGCGTCCATTGCACTGCTGACAGCAGACTGTGCCAGGGAGACCAACGACACCTGGTTTGCTGTGGTCAACCTGAGCAGCCTCAGGGAGGGGGTGAGCATCCACGTGCTTGTTGCGGAGAACGCCGTGAGCTCCCAGAACATCACTATCACAGTGAAAGTGGAGGAACCCATCCGCGGGCTGCGGGCCACCCCTGACCCTGAGAGCAGAGTCCTGCTAAATACACGAGTGGTGAGTGATTACTGCTGCTTTTAATTCGTCGGTAGCGTTTTTAGCCTTTACTGCTGACAGTGTGTGTTTGGCTCCTGAGGAGGGCTGGGGCTCGATTGCACCCTGGTCAGGTGTAGCACTGCTTGCTGCTAAGCGCCAGCTCCCAGGCCATGCCGACAGCGCTGCTGCAGACACAGGCATGTGGCAGAAAGCACTGGTGCTCTCCAGCAGGAAGACAGCTCAGTTGTACGTTCACTTTAATTCCCTCAGAGGTAAGGCAACACCTCCTGTGAGGGGGATGCTGGCTTTCCAGTTCCACAGAAAAATGGAGGCATTATGGAAGGCCAGTATTTGCCTTTTTTTGACTTGTCAAGGTAGTTATTCCTTTACATGTTTAGGTTTGCTTTACTAAATCTTTACATCAGCTGGCTGAAGCTATAAAAATGTCTCGTCCATCCATCAAAGTCTTGGAGTTACTCTGGCGTGTGCAGTCTTTTTTTTTCTCCAATCCCCTGTCCCCAGAGCTACAGCCAGGCCCTGGGAAGCTGTTCAATAACTGCCCATCGGTATCTATGAAATGCTCTGGTCAACCTCTGGCTGCCAGTGGCAGAACCCTGTCCCTGCAATGCCTGTTGGTCTCACCCTTCCTCGCTGCCATGGTCTGCTCAGGAGGCACTGTAGGAGTGAGGAGGGAGCCTGCCCTTTCCAGTACAGGTCAGCCATTTTAGCCCTTGGGTCAGACACCATCAATGGGTCAGAGACTCAGCTTACAGGTGTAGCTAAAGCTGAGTTGTTTCCTCAAAGATAAAGCTTTTTAGCCAGCAAGAAAGACCTGATCACAAGAGTAGATCACTAAGGCGGTGGAGCAGGCAGTACGTGTTCTGCTTCCTGCTCTAGTACTGGTTTATGGAGAAATGCAAGTCTGCATTTCTCTATCAGCAACAAAGCCACAGATGACCTTGCACCTCTGTGTCATGCTCTGAGCGTGCTGCCTTACAGGTGTGTGACGGCACCCACTTGGGCTCTGCTTCCTCTCCAGTTCAACTGGAGATCTCCTGGGAAGTGCTGTGCATGCTTTTATCTTGCACTAGTATAAAAAATCCTCATGCCTTTCAGAGCTACGTCCCTGTGATGGAAGCTGGGTCAGATGTGACTTTCCGATGGACAGTAGATGATAAGCCGTCTTTCACTTTTTGCAATGTTGTCTTCAACGTTATCTACCAAAGCCCAGCTGTGTACAAGCTTTCGGTAAGCCAAGGCCTTTCCCGTCATACCATTTCAATCCTGGGTTTCTGCCTCATCCCACAAACTAGGCAGGAAAAGTGGCAGGGAGCAGAGAAGGTAGAGCTGAGTTGAGAAGGTTTTCACTGTGCTCCTAAGGAGCTTGTCTGCTATTTCTCACTCAGCTGCACTTGCAAATGCAAATAGTAGGTTTCTTCCTATTCTTCCATTAGGGCTGATTTCGCTGTCTTCCTTGTCTTTGCTTTCTCCTGTTTTCTCCATGTTCTCCTTTCTGTTCATGGAGTGTCTGTCCTTACTCCTCCCCAACAGGAATAAGGCAGGGAGCCCCACTGCAGGGTGCCAGCCACTGCTTTGACAGGCAGGAGATGTGGATTCAGAACCAGGCAGAGGCAGGATGCAAACATAAGGCAGGACAGAGCTTCTGCCACAAAGTCTTCTCGTCTCTGTCCTGTTATCTTTCTCCTGGTGCAGACTGGAACACTGTATTTTGTCATGACCCCAGAAGAGGACAGAGCAGAAAGTCTGGGCAGAGGGAGGTATCTGTGGTGGAACAGGAGTTTAGCTCTGGCCAGAAGATCTTTCTGTATCACGTCCTGTACTGCCATGCAGAGTCCTGGTCTGACCAAGCTGCTTTATCGGTTTGCAGGATAACTTCTGGCTTCCTGAAGAGACACCAGCCCTAGCTCCGAGGATATGCGAGCACTAATTTGCTTGGTGCAGCACTATGCTGAGTAGTACTAATTTGCTGGGTGAAGCACTGCTGACAAGCCTGCATTGCTTTTACTTACAGAGTTGACAAGGTGGCATTAGTCTGGGGTCCACTGGGTTCAGTGTAACAGATCCACAGAAGCCTAGATGCAAACTTCTTTTATCTGTTGAGGTGAGAGGTCTCTGTTCAACTGAAGGATTCCTTCTGTCAGCAGCTCGGCTCTTCTGCAGGTGACAAGGTGGCAACAAGCTTTGTCATTAGATGCCATGTCAGTGTTACACGCATAGATAATCTTGAGGATCCTGCTCTTCTTCTGTCATGTCTCTTCAGCCTCTTGCCTGTCCATTCGCTCTCTCCCCTTCTCTGTGCCCACTACACCCAGGATGCTGGAGCTGCAGTTGGCGTGCTTGGTCTTATGAGTGTCTCCCATCCCTGCTCTCTGTGCTTGGAGCCTCTCATCTGCCACTGCCCTAAGGAAACTGGGTGGCTCTTGCCACCTTGTGCCTGGGCACAAGGCAAGTGCCTGGGCTCAGCAGCTGGAGACAGTGTGCAGGGCACCTTGGAGCAGGCAGAAGGGTAACTAACAAGTTCAGAGCCAGAGGAGTCTCAGGATGAGAAGCTGTTGTCCTTGTCCTCTTGCTGTAGAACCAGTCCTTTCTTGGACTGACTTTAGTGGTGGAGATGTGGTGGTTCCAGCAACAGGTGGTTTTGCCAGGTAGGTGGCCTTCCAGTCTTTGCTGCTTTCCAGTGCCCACTCAGGGTATTGGTCCTGCCTCCTGTCCCAGAGGCTACTCTTCTCTGACCTAACCTGCTCGCCTGCCCGGGGGGACCTTTTCAGTACAGTGCAGCCCCACTCTCAGGAGAGGGCAGCACGGCAAGGTGATCCCAAATGCACTCTTTGTCCCACTGTCCTTCCCAGCTCACCGCCTCCAACCACGTCAGTAACTTTACAGTCAATTACAATGTCACGGTGGAGATGATGAATAAGATGAAGAACCTGACTGTTTTGGGTGTCCTGCCGGTCCTCCCTCAGAACAGCACCGTGGAGCTTACAGCAAGAGTTCAGGTTGATTCAGCTGTGGATGCTATGTTCCTGTGAGTCCTTTGCAAGTTGCCTGAACTTAGGATCTTACTGTGCATAGCTTACCAGTCTTGTCTGCACTTATTTCTCTTCTGAGGGCTAGCTGATGTCAAATGGCCCATTTCTCAGCTGCTGTCTAGTTAATTTGAAATCCCTGCAAGTGTGGCTCAGTCACACTGGCTGGGATCTATAGTTCAGACTGAAATACTTTTCTTTTAAAGGATTGCAATGTTGCTTTAATATTGGGTTCCTCCTCTTCTTACCAGTGCTGTGCTCCTCTCACAGCAACAATTCTGCAACATTGGGCACAGCTACTGCTTTGATACTTGGCGTTATGCTTCCTATGGTTTTTCCGGAAACCCCAGCTCTGAGCCTGAAAGACAGCCCTAGGCCAGGCTATGGTTCCTCTGGGATTTCCATGATTGTCCTGTTTTGCAGTGTAACATGGTTTGCATGTTTCTCCAGGTGGGATTTTGGAGATGGTGTCGAGGAGACATACCTGTTCAAACCTCCCTACAACAAGTCTTTCCTTGTTCCTGATCCCAGTGTCCACGAGGTTGTAATTGAGCACAATGTTTCACACGTCTATCAAGACCCAGGTATGCTCAGGATGGTTCTTTGGGGAAGAAGGGGCTCAGGCGCTTTTGTTGCATGGGGGTTACAAGGCACCTTCCAATAAAAAATGGCTTGAAAGTCATTACCTTGTTCCTGAATGAACAGACAGAGTGACTGGAAGTCTCCAGCCATTGCCATCATCTGTAACTCTGTTCCTAGAAGTTTGTCCATGCTGTAAAAAGCAAGTCCACCACACACAGTCACAGCAGATAGACGAGTGGCAGGCAAGCTCTGTGCTGATGGGAGGGGGAGGTAGGGAGCACTATTGCAGGCAGCAGGGAGGTGGTCTGTTTTGTGCGCAAAGAGAAGGAAAATCTTTTCTTGGTATCTGTCAGACTGGCTTTTTACTTGGTGTTTGGTCCTCACATGCATGGTCTGGTTGTAATTCCTGCTTGTCTCAGACTGGAGGAGGGATGCCCGGCGTGTGCGCAGTGCAGGAGCAGAGTCCCTGCAGTCCCCTGTCACGGTCCCCACACTGCTGCAGTACTGAGGAATCTGTTGCGCAAGTATGTGCTCATGACTGGTCTTTTACTGCTCTCTTCCTACGCAGGTGAATACGCCCTGGTGGTTCTCGTGTCAAACCAGTTTGAGAACCTCACCCACTTGACCCCAGTTCACATCCACAGTTATCTAATTGATGTGAAGATGGAAGTAGAGGAGGATGTTTTAGTTGTGAGCCGCCCGGTCACCTTCAGAGCCAATCCATTGCCATCTCCTTACGGCGTCGTGTACACCTGGGACTTCGGGGACGGGTCCTCACTGTTCACAGAAAGCCAATCTACAGTGACGTACAGCTACCCCAGAAGAGGGGTGTACAACATCACCGTGACAGCAAACAATACCATAAGCAGTGTGGAGACAGTTGAGTGCTACCAAGTGTTTGAAGAGATAACTGGCCTCCATGTCTACGCAGATGAGGCAGCAGAGCTGGGAGCATCTGTGACCCTTAATGCTTCGGTGCAGACAGGGGACAGTATCACCTGGATATTCGATATGGGGGACGGGACAGTGCTGAGGAGTCGGGTGCCAGTGAGAGAACACGTGTACACCAAGGATATCAACTGCACTGTGAACGTGACAGCTGTGAATCCTGTGAACTCGGTTTCCCAAACTGTGCCAATTCGGATATTTGTCCTGGAAGTACTCAAAATAGAGCCTACTTCTTGCATTCTTGAGCACCCAAATGTGCAGCTCACTGCGTATGTGACGGGGAATCCGGATGAATACATCTTTGATTGGACTTTTGGAGACGGCTCGTCCAATGTCACAATCAGTGGGGACCCTGTGGTGATGCACAACTTCACCCGCAGTGGGACATTCCCCCTCTCCCTGACTCTCTCAAGCAGGTTTAACAAGGCTCACTATTTCACCAGCGTCTGTGTGGAGCCAGAGATAGTCAATGTCACCCTTCTCCCTTCCAAGCAGTTTGTGAGGCTTGGTGAAGAGAGCAGCTTCCAGGTCAGCGCAGTGCCTCTCTACCAGTACCGCTACCGCTGGGATTTTGGGAACAATGAGTCCACTAGATCAAGTGGAACTGAAGTGACCTACACCTACAAGAGCACAGGGGTCTTCCTGGTCACAGTGACTGTCTCCAACAATGTCTCTTTCAACAATGACACAGCGTTTGTGGAAGTCCAGGAACCAGTTGGGGTAGCAAAGATTGAATATAACGGGACAAGTGTTTTGGAGCTGAATCAGGTCTACCTGTTCTCTGCCAGCATGAATGGAACTAAAGTGAGTTACTGTTGGGATTTTGGAGATGGCACTACCCAGCCTGGCCAAATTGCTACTCACTCCTACAACAACACGGGCCATTACACTATTAGTGTGATGGGCCAGAATGATGTGAGCTTCAATGAGACCGTCATCGACATCACAGTGAAACGTCGGCTCCATGGGCTGACCATCAATGCCAGTAGGACAGTGGTGCCATTAAATGGTTCGGTGAGTTTTGTAGCCACGCTTGTAGCTGGCACTGCCATCCGCTACTCGTGGATCCTCTGTGACCGGTGCACTCCTATCCAAGGCTCCTCCACAATTTCCTACACTTTCCGGTCTGTGGGCACATTCAATGTCATTGTGACAGCAGAGAACAAGATCAGCTCGTTGCAGGACAGCATCTACGTCTACGTCCTGGAGCAGATTGAAGGCCTGCAGGTGGCTAGCAGTGACCTGGTGGAGGATGTGTATTTCCCAACTAACAAAACACTCCATTTGCAGGCAGTGGTGAGAGAAGGAACAAACATCTCTTACAGCTGGGTAGCCCAAAGGGATGGCAATGCTGTTCAGACCTTCAGTGGGAAAACCTTCTCCTTGAGCATCCTAGAAGCTGGAAACTACACTGTCTATCTGAAAGCGACTAATATGTTGGGATGCACAACTGCTAACAGAACACTGGAGTTCATTGAAAGCATTGGTCTTCTAAAGCCTTATGCCTTCCCCAACCCAGTTGCTATTAATGCCTCTGTTAACATAAGTACCACCATAACCAGTGGCACTGGCATCACATATGTTTGGTACCTAGAGGATAGCTTCTCTCCTGTTACCTCTGAACCTTTTATTATATACTCCTTTCAAAGCCCTGGAGTGATAGAGGTTGTCATTGGAGCAGAAAACAAGTTGGATTCAACCAATGCAACTATTAATATCTGTGTAGAGGAGGTCATAGAAGGGCTGAGTATAGGGACTGCAGAACTGGACTGTAGGTATGTCTCATCAGGCTCCACAGTGGTCTTTGAGGGGGAGCTGCAGAAAGGGACTGAAGTGACATGGCTTTGGGGGGTGCCAAATGGCACATTGACTGGCCAGTCTGTAGCAGTCATGTTCCCCACAGCAGGGTTTTATACAGTCTATCTGAATGCATCAAATGATGTCAGCTGGGCTCTGGCCAGCAGGAATATCTCAGTGCTGGACAGGATTCAAGGACTGGAAGTTCTTGCCAGCAAGAAGGTGGTGGAGCCAGGGGAACAGGTCACCTTTGTGATCAAGATGTTGTCGGGTACCTCTGTCAGTTACTTGGTGAGCATAAGTGGGGACTACTCTGTGGTGCTCAATGGGTCCAAGTACACACATGAGTTCACCAAGAGCGGCGATTATTTGGTGACCGTGACAGTGCAGAACCAAATCAGCATCGCACATGCCCAAGTGCTCATCTCTGTCCTGGAGGCCATCCATGATGTCAGGCTCGTGAACTGCTGTGAGGAAGGTATACCTATGGGCACAGAGAAGACCTTCAGTGCCCAGGTGGGAAGTGGCACCCGTGTGTCATTCTCCTGGCAGTTCTTCCTGTGGAAAGAGCAAGGTCAATCTGTGGTCACTATGGCAGGAGAGAGTGTTTCCTATACTCCAGAAGCTGCAGGGCTGCTTGAGATTCGCCTCAATGCCTTCAATGACTTGGGAGGTATCAATATCACCAGAACCATCCAGGTCCAAGACCCAATAGTCCAAGTCTTCCTCACCGCCTCCAATGCCTTTGTCAACAGGACAGCACTATTTGAAGCAGCAGTGGTGCCCAGCAGCAGGAGTGTTGAGTTCCTGTGGACCTTTGGGGATGGCTCTTCCACTCAAATGACCAGGGTTGCAGTGGCCAACTATTCTTACTTGAGCCCTGGGGATTACCTGGTGGAGGTGAATGCCACCAATCTCATCAGCTTCTTCATAGCCCACCTCACTGTCACTGTCAAAGTCCTGGAGTGTGAGGAGCCAGAGGTGGAGTTGGCCTTGCCCCCTCAAGTAGTCATGAAGCGGTCCCAGAGGAACTACCTGGAGGCACAGATTGACCTCCGAGGATGCATCAAGTACCAGACAGAGCACCTATGGGAGATCTACCGAGCACCCAGCTGCATGAACTTGGATAACTCCAGCAGGATCCGTCTGCCAAACGTTGATGTGAACAGGCCCCAGCTAGTTATACCGAAGCTTGCACTGGAAGTTGGGAACTATTGCTTCATCTTTATTGTCTCCTTTGGAGATACCCCACTGTCCAAAAGCATCTTTGCCAATGTAACTGTGATACCGAGTAAGCTGGTCCCAATCATTGATGGGGGGTCATACCGTGTATGGTCCAACACTCAGGACTTAATCTTGGATGGGGAGAAGTCCTATGACCCAAACTTGGACGATGGTGAACAGACTCCATTGTTATATGATTGGTCTTGTACATTCTCCTCCAAGGTAAGAGCAGCTTTGCACAGCCAGAGGGGGTGATCATTTGGGAGCTCCATCTGCACATCAGCTCCACTACAAACCTGTGTCTGGGTTGAAATGGTGTTGAGGGGAGCTTTTGTGAGCATCTTTAACGAAGCTGCTCTGGAAGGAGGGTTGCAAATGTTTCCCGATTCCTAGCTCAGGATGATGGTACAGAAATTGCTGTGAAGAGGTGTGCGGTGCAGCCTGCTGCAGTGCGGTGCTGCGCAGCGTCCCTGGGCAGAGCAGGAGTGTTGGCACTGGAAGCTGAGGCATTCACATTGCTGCATCCCTTGTCCTTGGCCTCTGGTTCGTGGTTTCAGTGTAGCTGCTTCCATGACCTGAAGGCACTACAGAGCTGCTGATTGGAGCTCGGGGGCTGAAAGCTCTGGTCCCTCTCCTGTTAACAGTTAAATGTCTCTAATTCCAGCAGGGGCCAAAGCTAGACTTAGGAGAAGTCAGGTGACCACAAGTGATGGTCAATATGGTCACAAGCAGGTCACTGTCCTCACGCACTGAAATGGTCTGACCCTACAGAGATAGAAGGGCAAGGGAGAGCTGCCCTTCAAATTTTTATGGGAGATCCACCTCAGGAGCATTTTTTGATTGAATGTGGGATTCTTTTCCTTGTAAAAAGTCATTGTTTTCTATCTTTAACTCAAAATAGAAAGATGCAGAGTGTGTGTGGATTAGACTTTTGAGTTTAATGTGAGCTCTTTGTGTTGTTTGGCAATGCTTATAAGCTATTTAATGAAGAATTAATTACTATAAAATGATTTGAACCTCTGATGAAATACAGGAGTATTCCAAGTACGGCTTACTAACCTGAGGAATAGGATAATGTGCTTTATTGTCCACACACCACCCCATTTCTCCCACCCTAGCGGGCATTGCACAGTAAGATCTGTAACAGGGACTTGGTGTGGACCTAAATGTTTTGGCTGTGGACTAACCCAATGTACACCTATACCAAGGAGGGTTTGAAAGTTCTTTTCTCCTTGCAAGCAGAGCTCGGCTGCAGGGTGCTCTCTGAATTTCAGTGCCAAGGAAGGAATTGTCACAATTTCCAAAGCTGTATTAGAAGCAGATGTGGAGTATACATTCGACCTCACCGTCAGGAAGGAGGGTATGAGTCCCGAGGCAACGAATCAAACCGTACGTACCACAGACAAAGGTCATTTTTTGTCCTTGTGTACCTGTTGCTGGACACAGCCGAGCTGGAATTTCACAGCTCTTTTTCTGAGGAATTTTCTAGAGGACAGCGCTGCTGGCTCAGAACCATGCCCACCTATGGGTGACTCCCCAGGCTGCTTCCCCTGGCTCCGTCTGAGAGCTGGTGCCAGTTCAGCTGGGGGTGTGGAAGTACCTGTACCAGCCATCAGGGGAAGGCAGGGGAAGCAGATTTTAGGGCATCGCTGGGGCTCCATAAATGATCCTGTCCGGGTCATTGGCAGGAGCAAACACTGGTATTTCTGTAATCTATTCATCTTATGCTGCCTTGGGCAGCACTTTTTGCTTGTCCTGCCAAGTTCTTTTAGCTTCTTCCTTCCTTTAGATCTTGTGTTAGTTCCTCTCTGTGCAGAGGCTGCATTAGCAACCCAGCCCCGGATGGTACTGGCCACTATTCTGACACCAAGAGTCTGCGACCGCAGATCTGCCACAGGAGAAGAGCAAAGGAGCCCGGGGTCGGTACCTCTTCCGGCCCTGTGGGCAGTCCTGGGCTCTTCACATGTCACAGCATCAGGCTCTTCCCTGATGTTTGCCCAGAGAGAGCTTCCTAGGACCTGGTAGTTAATTTTACTGTCTCCTTCTTCCTGTTCCTCTCATCTCTCCTGAATTTTTTTAAGGGAGGATTTTTTTAAGTGCATGTTGTTTATGTCAAATTAAGCCTAACGCTGAATGCAACTGCAGTCGACAGCAGTTATGGTTTATGTCAGAAACATTCATCGCGGTGTGTTTGGCAATTAGAGATATAGTTAGCCTGAAAGTGGAAACTCTTACTGCCTGGGTTTTAAACCAAAGCTGGAGGATAAAAAGAAAAAAATTAAATTGATAGTCTTTCAAGGACATTCCGTACTATCTGGTTTCCATGCATGAGCGCAAAACAATGATTCCAGTGTCGCAGGAAATTTGCAAATACTGTAGGAATGAATGAAGCTTCAATGCACTCTGGCTTAGTGCTGTGGAATATTTATCCTGTTTTAAAAGTCTGCCATATTAAACAACGTCTTCATTACTGTCTTTCTTTGAATTCTGAAAATATTCATTATGCCAGGGCAGAGGGCTCTGTCGAATGCTGGACAACCCCATTTCCTAGGGAATTAAAGGAATTAGACAAAGTATAGGGGTCAGAGCTCAATAACCATTGTGTCTGAGCCACCGGTGTTCCTAAAGCTCTCCTCTGTCTGAGCGGTTTGTCGGGGAAGTGTGGTAGACATCTTGAGATGTGCAGCTTAGATCTGAGCTAAAAGCCCAAACAACATGCCATTCTCTGAGATACGGGATTCTTCCAGGCTACAGAGCGAAATATGTTTGACGCACAGTGGGAGCTGTGTTTCCTGGCTGTTTTTATCATCATTCCTATCTCAGGGACATAGGTAGTGTCAGAAATTATGATGGTTCTGCACAGGCAGTGCACTCGAGAGCCCAAGGGTCAGGTCCTGAAACGTGGCATGTGGTTCTAGTCCAAGCCCTGTAGATCAGAGCAGGGATGGGGGAGACAGCGGGACAATGCCCTGGCTGTGCACAGGGCAGTACATCCTCAGTAAACAAGGGCTCCCTGGCTCGCCCTGAGCCCTCTGTTACTCAGGGCTGTAAATGCTTCCCATTTAGCAATCTTCCAAGTCAAGGACAGGGACCCATAGCCCCACGCTCCTGTGACCACGGCACATGTGCTGTGGCCCCACCGTGTTAGCCACTCCACAGATACAGAGGCAGGGCCAAGAGGTTGGCCCACAAAAAACAAAGGACAGCTGCAGTTACTTCCTGGGGCAGGTGCTCACCAGGTGTTTGATCTGGGTTCTAATGGAGGCTTTCCTCCTCTCAGTTAGACTGCTTCTCTTTTCCAGACTCTTAACACAGAACCCATTTTTGTGGTAGGGGTAAAGCTGTCCTGAGATGGTCGGTACAGCAAAGTGCTTCAGTTAACGTCATCCCCACCTGACAGCACAAGCAGGACTTGCTGGGAATTCAGCAGAGGGTACCAGAGGAGCATTTTGAAAGTGATGTATGTTGTTAAAAAATGTAAATAAAATAAATCTAGAATTACCTAGATTGGCCCAGCTTGGCATTGTGTAGCTTTTGAAAAGCAGTGACAGAACTTGCCCTGGCCAGTGTTAAGAAAAGTGATGTAGCTTAAGTCTGACGTGAAGTCCTTTGGCAATCCTTTTCTGCTGTTTCCTTAGCACAGACTGGGCTGGTGCAGAGCGATTCCTCCTTGCAGAACCAGGTGCTGGGATGTCTACTTACGTGTTAGATGTCTGTATTTTTGTCTCAGATCTTCTGATGGAGCCTCTTGCTTTCCTAGGTTTTCATCAAGAGGGGAGGAGTCCCTATCGTGTCCCTGGAGTGTGTTTCCTGCAAGGCTCAGTCTGTCTACGAAGTTAGCAAGAGCTCCTACATCTACCTGGAAGGGACCTGCCAGAACTGTCACAATGACTCCAAGCTTGGGGTAAAGTCATTAGCAATGTTGATCTTTGCTTCACCTTTGGGGGACTTCAAGGAGAAGGGTAGAATCAGAGAAGACAGGCCAGAAAGAGCTGTGTGAGAAATAAATTCATGGACCTAAACTGCTGTAGAGACGATGAGGGGAAACAATCTCTGACCATAAATGCAGTGGCAGGCTGGGTCTGGCTGGAATGAAGAAGGCTGGCTGATACTGGTCTCTTCATCACAGTCCCTGGAACTGGCTGCAGGACTGGCTTGCAGAGTCAGAAGTTTAAAACAGGCCCTGCACAGACCTTGCCTGGTGTGACACGGGGCTCCCGTGTGCCACGCCATGTCTCAGCAGCGTGGAGGAGGCTAGGACAGCCTGTGAAGCAGGTTGCTCATGTCCTGTAAGCAGTGGACCCCCTGTGAGATGTCCAGAGCTTTCCTTTGCCTTGGGTTGTGCCTGCAGGGACACATGGCCTGTCAGTGTCTCAGCCCAGCAAGTCGTTGCTGTGTCATTTTCAAGCCAAGCCCATGAGTGACCAGCTCTTTTCACACAAAAGCCACTTTTTTTCCTAGAAGAGGTCTGTAAAGTGTTTTTTACCACTGATTGGCATTTTGTCCACTATTCTGGTGGCTCAGGCAGAGGCTGTTCAGTCTCTACTGATCCCCCGAGTCCCTCCTGCCCTCCTCTAATTACAGATTCCACCACACAGCATCTCTGCAACCTGTTTAATTAAGCATGTCTCAGAAGTGGAAGTCCTGTTGTGAGAGCTAGTCTGTATTGCTCCCAGCAAGCCCAGCATGTACTTGCATGGCATTTTCTGGCTGGCTATCTCACTGTTCCTCTTGTTATCACAATTGTACATTTGTGCTATTAACAGTAACCATCCAGGACACGTTCAGCTTGAAGCATATAAAACATGGTATCCCGTGGAGACTCCACCAGTACTTAATTTATTTCCTGTGTTTTGTATTCTGTATTATGAAATATTCTGTCGGAGGGTGATGTAATCCCAGAGACTAAAGTAGATCTCACAGTGGAAATATTCCCACCAGACATTTTGGAAAGGGTCCAGTTCTTGTTGCTGTAGCACACAAGGCTAGAGCTGGATTATCAACTGCAAATTTGGCAGATGGTCCCACTAGAAATCTGTTACTTTTTATATGAGACTGGATCTGAAAACGTTTTAAGGACATAACTTCAGATTTAAACAAAACCTCTCCTGTCTTTCCCCTTTTCATCTCTATAGAGATGGGCAGCACACAGCTTCAAAAACAAGTCTCTCATCCTGGACAAAACAACTACCTCCACTGGCAACACAGGAATGAACCTGGTCTTGAGGCAAGGGGCGCTGAAGGATGGAGAGGGATATACTTTTACCCTTCACATCACAGACCTCACAACAGGGGAGGAAGGATTCGCCTCCATTGATCTGCTCCCAAACCAGCCGCCCGTTGGAGGATCCTGCCGGCTGTCTCCCAAAGGACCCCTCAGGGCACTGATGGCAAAGGTGCACTTTGAGTGTGCAGGTGAGAGTGTACAGAGAGAGGTATTGGGCACTTCCCAGCCCTCTCTGCTCCTCATGGGCAAAGGTTACTTATGACCAGTACCCTTCTTAGCAGCTTCTTACCTTCTTAGTGGCTGCCTTTCTTCCCACAGATGTTTTCTTTACCCCGAGCTCCTATCCCAGGACACTGTTGGCCAGGGCCTGAGTTGAGAAGTGGATCTTTCCATTTCTGATCCCCAAAGCTTGGACCATGAGCAGCTTTGTGTGCCCAAATTATGCAGCTCTAAAACTCATGGTAGCAGGCAGGCATTTTTTTTAATCCTAATTCATATAGTTGAATGGTGATATCCAGGCCAGACCAGTACTTGCAGAAGAAACTTGTATTTCAGTGCAGGAAAAAAGAAGATAGGTGCCCAAAACTGAGGCACACGTATGTGAGAAGAGTCAAAAGACAAAGCACTTGGGCTTTCTTTGCCCTGTGGGCTGGCTGTTCCCGTTGGCAGTTACCTTCTCAACCAGCTGCAGAGACAGCAATGAGTCTAGCTTTGGAAAAGTGGCCTGGCTGACATCCTGTAGCCTTGAGCCAAGGAATAAGTGCCTTTGAAAACCATATTTCCCCAAATGATTAGTCTTAGAGATTAATGCTGTCTGTGCACAAATGCTGGGAAGCCACGCTGCAGAGGAGATGATGAATTCTGCTGGTGTGGGGCAGGGGAGGAGGGGGACGCTGATCAGCAAAGCTTAAGCTGGGGGATAAGCAGAAGTGTATTCAGCATTATATGGTTGTAACTTTGGTATGTTTTGACCTACCCAGAATAATTATGAAATCAGTATCTCTTTGGAGTGGTGGAAATTTTAGCTCCTAGTGATTGTTTTTAAGCAGAAGTGAAACATGCAGGATACAGACCCACTGGTTGATGTCCAGTGCAGCAAGCCCTGGCAGAGCCAGCACCTTCACCAGTGCTCACTGGCAGATGCACAGTGAATTTCCCAACTGTCCGGCTCCCACTAGACTCCCCATAATTCCTGGGAGCTCCAAGGAAACCTTTGTCCAGGTTTTATCCTAGACCCGGTTGTTTCTGAGATGTTGAACTGCTTGAGTTCAGTGCTGAGCCTCTCTAATGCCAGGCTTTGCCAGGCTTGTACAGAAGCTGTGGCCTTAGGTCAGTGCTGTTCCCAGCCCAAGTAAAGTTTATTCCCACTTTTATTTTTGCTCATGAATCCTTCACAAAACTCTTTAAACACCTAGGCAGAAACCCCTGAACATCCAAAAAATTCAAAGAGGGACAGAGCTTTACATTGCAGGCCCTGAAGACATCCCTCCAGCCCGGGGAGTCCTTAAGCTGTCCCGTGATGGTGGGGACGACCTGTCCCTCTGCCCGAGCAGGGTGACCGCTTGCTGGGGACAGCAGCGAAGATGCCATGCTGAAGGGCTGAGCCGGGTGGGACACGCCAGGGGAGGGAAGGGGCACTGCCAGGCAGTGCCAGCTCTGACAGATGGGCTGGGCTTTGGGAGGGTGGCTGCAGCTCCCTCCTGCCCTTGCCTCCATCAGACCCCCTGTTGGCGTTTGTTTTGCAGGTTGGCGAGACACAGAGGACACGGAGGCCCCGCTGGTGTACATCCTCCTGGCATCCCGCCGCAGGGCCGGGCACTACCACGAGTTCTGCATGTACAAGGGCAGCCGTGCCGAGCACAGCGCCTTCCTGCCTCCGGGCTTTCATGAGAGCAGCTTCATGGTGTCTGTGTCGGTCCTTGTTCAGGACCAGCTGGGAGCAACCGTGGTGGCCATTAACCGGTAAGACCCACTGCTCGCAAGCTGGGCTTAGATGGCAGTGCCAGTGTCCGGCCTTGACTCCTGAATCACAGTCATGGCTTCACCACCGGGTCCGTGTCCTGAAGGGCTTGGAAGATCCTGGGTGAAACATTTGCCTCCTGGAAGAGGCTGTTGGCAGGAAGGTGAGGGGAGGCTCAGCAGAAGTGCAATACAGAGAATTCCAGTCTTTGTGGTTCATCCCTCAAGGAGGAGACTTTCCCCTAAGTTCCTGCTTTCCTGATCACCTCCTTAATTCCCTGGTGACACCTTGCTTTGAAGGCACTATGTCACTTTCTCAGAAGATCTCTGTGCTTCACCACCTCTGCATCGCGAGCCCTCAAAGGAGAGTTGGCAGCACCAAGGTGTGGTGCTGCAGGTGGCCTGGTGTACTGCTGCGCGGAGCCAGGGAGGTGTCATGTAGCCAAGGTGGAGAGCACGTGCATTTGAATAGGGTGGAAGGGATTGCAGCTCGAGTCTCAGCAGGGCCAGTACTATGAAAGCCCAGTTATCCCTTCTGTAAATGTCTCTTGGTATCTGCTGTGCTCCGTACAGGTGACAAGTGCCCATGGGTCTTTGGGCAGCATCCTGAGCTGGTCTCTGCTGCCTGACCAAGCTGTAGGACTGCTTCTTCTCAAGGCTGATTTGCAGCCCCCCACACTGTACATGTGTTCCCGGCCTCCCAGGCTGGAGCGTACGGTCCTGCAGTGCCTGCGGAGGAGCATCTGTGTCGTAGCTGTTCCTCAGACCCCAGGGAACGATGTCAAAAGCAGTGCAGCTCCTCCCAGCACAGTCACCCTGTTTTTAAGTGCTCTTTATGCTCCATCAAACTAAACCTGGATTTTCTCCTGTGGGTTCAACGCACCCATGTGTGTTCTACACCTGCAGCTTCACAGAGCTGGACCAGTGAGGAACCAGGCTTCAGGTCCATGATGTTCCTTAATACAACTGGTGCGAACTGAGTATCAGGGCAGGCATCAGTAATGCTGTCATTGTTTAACCATGTGCTTCCCCTCTCATCTTCATTCCCAGATAAAGGGCATATTTTACCCTCTTCCCCAGCCTCATTTGATGGTCTGCAGTTAACCCAAATGCCTCTTTCCCTTGGCAGCTCCATGGAAATCGGCTTACCCGAGGCATTCCCCAGCCTCTCCCACTGGCTCTACAATCAAACAGACACCGTGCTCCAGGGCTTAGTGAAACAAGGTGACCCTCAACAGGTCATTGAGTACTCTCTGGCCCTCATCACCATCTTAAATGAGGTAAAGCAGCACTCTCTGCCCAAGTGGGGCCTCCAGAAGGCCTTGCAATCTCCGGTAATGTTCTCTGGCCAAGTTTTGTACAGCGATATAGAGAAATGACTAATGCTAGTTTTTCATGTAAATCAGTGTACGTGCATGCTGGAAGCTGAGCTGGAGCTATTTTCTTGCATCAAAAACAGTAACAAGCTCCAGACACACAATGACAAGGGAAAGCAGAGAGGCTGCAAAATAAAACAGAGGTCCTAGAGAAGGCAATGGCATGAGTGTCTCAGCCTGCTTTTTTGCCCTCATATTCAAGTCTAAACACTGAATTTAGAAACAGAAATCTTAGCCCAAATTCCCCCAGCTCTTTCATGCTTCCCCTGATCCAGCTGCCCCACTCCATCTCGGCAGGGCTGGAAGCTCCCTGTAGCTGCTCAGGTGATGCTCTGGGTGGTGAGGAGACCTCCTTGTTCTGACTGCAGTGTTAGTGCAGCGAGAAAAATCATCTGCCTGCACACAAGGGCTCTTAATCCACAGTGCAGGAGCATCACCCTCCTGGCAGCATTCACTTTCATGCCTACCTAACTTGGTCCAAGTCCCTCCGTGTGCATCTCTACAGGCAGGGCAGGAATTTCATGCTATATTCATGCTTTCCTCCCTGATAAGAGCCTCCTGCATGCCTGGAAGCCAGGCAGGGACAACCTCCCTGAGCACAGGCACTGTGCTTAGCTGGATAAGGACTACACACTGGTGTACTACTTAGCTGTCAAGTGCAAGGCTGTTAAGATAATTGCTTGGAAAATACAAGTGAAATTGAGGAAGTTCTACTGAAAAAACAGCTCATTAGATCATCCTCTGGGGAGAAGCACAGGCAGGGAGATAGAGAGTGCAGGGAAGAAGTGACTTCAGCACAACTCAACTGAAACAACTTCACTCTACCTGATTTTATCCCCCCCCCAGTACGAGCGGTCCATGCTTCTGGAATCTGAGACTGGGAATGAATTTGAACTCCGGACCTGGACTCGCAACAATATCACAGAAACCCTGAACTCGCTGAACGTGAACACCGTTGATGATATCCAGCAGATCTCGGCAGCCTTGGCGCAGTGCACGGTATGTTCCCCATCACCACCTCCGGTCCTGCTCTGCCAGGTGCAGCTTAGATGCCCTCCAATTCTTGAGCCGCTTCCCTATCTCTCTCTCCCACACACAGACCACACGGGGAGGACAGGTACCACTTGTTGACAACATTAGGCTTTCAGTGGTGGTGTCCTAAGTGTTGTCAGCTCTGCCCCTCACCGTACCACCGATTTAGCAGGCGTGGATGAGGTGAGGTATTCATGTGCTGGAAGACGGCACCTAAGGACGGCACTAAGGGCACCTGTGCTGCTTCTCTGGCACCCGCCCTGGTGTGGCAGCTTGCTAGCAAGTAGGTTCCTTCACTTGCAGATGGAGGCTGTAGGACAGGCCTCGACAGACTGGAGAAGCACTAGAATAAATTGCTGGGGAAGCTGCAGAATCTCCGAGGACAGGCTGGGCTCCCATCAGGATTAACACAAGTAGAGCCGGACCTGCCTTGAGCCAGGGGACAGCGCCAAGGACTGACATTCCTTCCAGCCCTATTTCTACCATACAAGATTAGAAACACTGCTCTGCTTCACTGCTGACTGGAAGCGCTGTGTTCCCCAGCCAGCTCGCAGTTTCAGCTCCCCGGTGCTGGGGCTGCTGCCTGGTGGATTTAGGAGTGGCTTTATGTGTTTTGTCAGATGGGCAAAGGGAAGAGAGCCCAGTTATATAATGTGCTTGGGGTTTGGTGGTCAGCCAGTCTGCTCTGGCATGCTCTTCCTCCCCGCCCTCCCAAATCTTTGCTTTCGGGGCTGGAGTCGGGTACCTCGTTCTTGGCTGTGTATCGCCTCCCCAGCCAGGTCAGCAACCTCGCTCAGCGGGAAGAGGCTGTCATTGAAATGATGGACAGACTACTGCATCCCACCCACAGAGTCCCTCTTCTGCTGATCCCTTCTCTGCTTCAGAGTGTAAACCTCAAAAAAACTTCTTTCTGTTCATTTTTGTTCAGGGATCTGGGGTTCGGCACATCCCATTCCCATACTGGATTGGTTTGTTTCTGTCTCTCCCACGTGCTCCTGCCTTGCAGCTTGATCTTGCTGTGGAAGCTTAGGTCTAGAAATAGAATTTTTGTTCCACGGGAAAAACTGACGTTCCAGGATTAGTTTACGCTCTGGATTGGAATGAAAAGCTTAGAAAAACAGTAATTTAGAATTTCTCAAGTGGTTGAGACTAGCACAGAGTTCACACGTGTCCTTTCCTGTAGAAGTGTCAATCAGTGCTGGTATTTTTTTGATTTTACCTACAGGGTAGAGGAAAAATCAGAATTAATTTCTCCTGGAGGGGAAAAAAGGAATCTCAGTCTTCCTAGTAGATTCTCCTTCCTAAGCAGTAGCTCCTTGGGTGGTTCCTCCCTATTACCTTTTTTATTCCCCACCTCCTTGATACCTGACTGTGCCTTGTGGACTCCGATTTACAGTTTGTCCTGGCTTTTCATAGCTTACAAATAAAAGCAGAAAAGGAGGCATTCTAGACCTACAGATGCTGTTTTGATTCCTCACCAAAACATATGGTGAATCACGTCTGAATCCTATGATGATTAAAAGAAAAAAGATGAATAAGAGCTAGGAAGGGGGTTGTGGTAACAGCTTCCATGTGTTGCCTCGGTCCCTCCCATCCAGCCCTCAAGAGTGTGGGGAGCTCCAGGCCATGGCTAGAACATTCTGTTTCTTGGACACATCTGGGAGCAGAGGGAGGGACATCCATCATGCCTGAGTGGCAGGATCCCTCCCACAGCTTTCAGGAGTATTTGGACACTGAAATGGATTCAGTTAGGGCTAAATCTTGCTTCCATTGAAGATAGTGGAGTGGATGGAGGAATCCTATCCAGCTCCTTCTGGTTGATTTCTGTAGGAATAGTGTGTGGCCCTAAAGGGGTGCTCATGAGATGCAACAGCAGGAGACATGCTTGGTCCTTACAAGTGAACTCCAGGGAACATGGATATGCTGCCCTTTAATGCTTTTTCCAACCCTAATGCATCCTTCATTAGACTCCCTGCTTGCTTGTACGCTGGCAGTTTGTAACGTGAGGGGAGGCAGGTGGAAGAGTCTTGGAGACACCAACAACTTCTTGGCATCTCTCAGTGTGAGCAGAGAAGCCATGGTCTCTGCAGTCACCTCCCTGGGGCTGGAAAGAGCAGGGGTGACTTTCAGAGTGGAAATGGTGTTTGAATGAATGTGCTCAGGTCTTTGCAGGACAGAGCCAACTGAACTTGCCCACAGCTGCCTTCATCTTTCCCTGAGGGTGTTGCTACTGCATCAGACTGTGCTTCCCTTTGCAGGTGGTGAGCAAGGAGCTGGTTTGCAAGTCGTGCCTGACAAGGACCTTGAACAAGCTGGAGACCATGATGACCATTCTGCAAGGGGAAACGACCCAAGGCACTGTGACACCGACTGGTATCGCCGATAACATCCTCAACATCACAGGTCAGTTTTGTTCGTGCAGGAATGAGTGACATTTGACCGGGTGCTGCTGAGGGCACACATCTCCCAGCACAGGGTGCTGGGCAGAAGCAGACTAAGGGAAGCTTTGCAGGCTTTCTCCTTTAGCATTGGGGGTTTGGTTCATGCCTTTTCAAGCTGTTACGGAGATTGCATCTAGCATTTGGAGTGTGGCAACACAGTACTTCCTTCTCCCTACACTTTTCCCAGGGTCATCCTGTCTTTGGCAGCTGTCCCTGCAGATATTTAAATATGACAGTTGTTAATAAACTCACTAATGCTTCAGGGAATAGTCTTTCTAGTAAGCAGCTATGGTTTCCAGATGCTTGCCTTCCTGGTTTGCAATCTGAGGAGGGTGCCTAACTTCACTGGGGCATCCATGAACATTGTGCAGAAATTCCCACCTGGTTACCCTGAGCGGAAGCTTCTTTGCACTCCTTGTTATGTATTTGTGAGTGTTCTGTAATTTGTAGTGCAAAAACTTAGTAACATATGTTTGATTTATCCATTCTTTTCCTGTTTCCCAATCTGCCATTCTTGTCACTTCACAGGAGGAAAATAAAACCTGTTGTTTTAAGTGTTCACCACCAAACTTTGTAGGTTAGCTAAGAGCCTGCAGGAATTGCTGACAGCTCGCTTTTTAGCTAAGGGCTACTGAACACTTCCAGTGTGGAAGGTCATGGGCACAGGTAGAGTTACAGTGAGAAGACAGTAAGAAAAGACTTGTCTGATTTTTTTGGGAAGGTGTCACATGTTATCTAGACTGTAGCAGTTATCGAGGCTATTTACCACTTCCTGTGTTTACACATTTGTTTCTCTCCTGGCAGGTGACCTCATTCACCTTGTCAATACAGTTTCACAAGAATCCAAGCCCCAGGAACTGCTTTCTGATTCCCACAACTTGCTGCTAGCTCCCAAAGCCTACAACCTGTCTTCCAGCCTGATGCGCATCCTCATGAAGTCTCGAGTGCTGAATGAAGAGCCCCTTGAGCTGGTGGGAGGAGAAATTAAGGCCACAGGCAAGCGGTCTGATCCCTTTAACTTGCTTTGCTACGAAAACACACCAAACTGCCAGTTCTCCATCCCCCAGGCGTTCAACACCACCCTTTCCAACCTGACGGATGTCATTCAAGTCATGTTCCAAGTGGACTCCAATCCTTTCCCTTTTGGTTACATCAGCAACTACACCGTGTCCACAAAGGTCGCCTCCATGGAGTTTCAGACGCACAACGGAGTGCAGATCCCCATTGGGAGCCTGGACTCAGAGAAAGCCATCACCGTAATGGTGTCAAACAACACGGATGCTGACAATCTCTCTGCTGGCACTGAAGTCATCGAGGCAAGAACATCTGTGAACCTAATTGTGACTATGGAGAGCAACAACAGAGAAGCGGGACTGCACTTCCAGCTCACTTACAGAGTCCTGAATGGTAGCGCAGACAGATCTAACTCTTTATGCTCTTTGCTATTTCTTCCTGTGGAGGAGGAGGGCTGGGTGTTGCAGCGAAGGAGAACTGTGTCAAGAGAGAACTGGTGTGCGGGAGGGGATGTCAGGTGTAGCCAGCAAGTTCCACAGTGCATGGTTGAGGTTCTGGCCGTCACAGGCATCATCCAGTCCCCAGTGTAATCCTTGCTTGTGGATTCTGGCACTGAGAAGCCTTTTGCTTTTTTTCCACGCCTTCTGTTGAGTCACATTAGCACTGACAGGAGTTTGTCCTGTGTCTCTTGGTCAGGTGCAATAGTATCCAGAGTCTCTTGCTCAGGGATCCTCTGAACTGCAGACTGACAGAGCGCAGTCTGGAAAAGCACGTCTTGACTTTCTGTATTCCTGATACTACTCCCTGTACATCCCCTGCTGGCAGCAGGCTTGTGGCTGGTCTCTCACTGGTGTTTGCAAAGTACTTTCTGTTTTTTCTCCCCCTCCCCACACAGATCACTACATTGCAAGTGAGCCTGAGCCATTCATCATGGCTTATCTCCATCACGAACCAGAGCCCAATGAGCACAACTGCAGTGCCTCTAAGAAAATTGGCCTGGATGCCCTGGCTGGAAGTGACCACAAGCTCTACACCTTCTTCACCTCACCCAGGTAAGAGAAACCTCCCTCGTAATCTGTGTCACCCCCAGGCTGTCCCGTGGATGTATGTGAGGGATGCTCCGGGCCTGGCCATGGCTTTTGCCAGGCTGCTTTCCAGGGTGGTGCTGTTGTAGTTATCCACAGTGCTTCTCCAGCTCTCCTGGGCAGGCAGCTGCGAGCTGCCATTCCTACACCTCAACATTGGCACCTCTTCTACCCTGGCGCTCCCTCCTTCCCAGACATCTTCTGCTGCTGGTGCAAAAGCAGCTCAGCTCTCTGTGATTTGCCTTTCTGATCCAGGTGAGGGAGAGTTCCCCTTTTGAGAGCTGTAAATCACGTTCCCTGTGAGTACCATGACCCTCAGCCCGGGCCTCACCTGGTGATGAGTCTCCTCCCTGTTGCCCTTTTCTCTGCTCACTGGCCTGATACCTGCTGTTGTCTGTTTGTCTTATGCTTGTCCAGACTTTCATCCTCTGTGCACTGGCGATTCCAGAGCTACCAATATTTACCAGGACTCATTCCCCAAGGGATTCACACTGACCTTTGCAGATTCAGGGCTTGCTCCATGCAGCTCATGAAACCATTTCCCGGAGCAATGCATCACACGTGTTAGCCTAGTTCCTGAAGTGGAGTGCAACCTTCACAAAAGCACCTCTGTCCTCAGAGCTCATCTTCCCAACATGTGACTGGAGGAGAAAGCAGGTTCCCTCGTGGGCTCCTGTCCACCCTGCTTGCCTTCTGCTTGGAGTGTGCCGGGGCTCGTTAAACACAGCTGTTGTGCTGTTGGGTTTCCCAGCAAAGCTCTCTTCTTTTTATCAGAGCAGTCATTCTTGTAACTTCAGTTGCTGCCTTGCCCCGGAGTGTGTGAGTTCATGCCTCGTGTTATTTACGAGCCATTCCTAGGCATGAGAAAAGATAGGCAGCTTGGGAATAGGTGGGGCAAGAGCGGAGCCACTGTTGTGTAAGTTGACACAGCTTCCATGACTTTTGGTAACAGGATGCTCAAAGAGGGATTAATCGTCCTAATGAGCAAGTCTGCTCCCAGCCAGGAATCATAGAGTTGCTATGAAAGTGTTGTGTGGGTCAGTGGGACANGGGGGGGGGGGAGAGCTGTGCAAGTCTGCTAGTACAGGGAAGAGGATGTGCAACATAGTGCTCCAGGTGCTGAACTAATATAAAGATAAAGAAGAATTCAGGTGGTTTGTAGAACCTCAGACTTTCTGCACAGCCAAAGGGTGGTGTAAATTACACCACATTTACTGGGCTTTTCCTCCTCATTGTGTGCTTACTGACCCTGCAGGAGGGTGCTTTCCGTGGGCACACACATCCATCAGAACGGGGTTTGTGTCCCTTCAGCGAGCAGGTTAATAATGTCTTCTTGCTGTCTCTCCCTTCTCCAGAACTGATGACACCATCCAGAAGTATTACTTCAACATCACAAACCATTTTAGCTGGTCCCCGGTGGAGGTAACTCTGGGGCTGTACACCTCCCTGTGCCAGTACTTCAGCGAGCAGGAGAAACGGTGGAAGACAGAAGGCATCATCCCACTGGAAGAGACCAGGCCAGACCAGGCTGTGTGTTTAACCCAGCACCTCACCGCCTTTGGGGCCAGTCTGTTTGTCCCCCCAAACTCTGTCCAGTTCATCTTTCCTGTGAGTAAAACAAAGCAGAGGCTATGCAGCATTGCCAGACTCTGAGCAGATTGTTGTCACCTAGAGGAAAGCCTTGAGCTTGGCTCTTCAGGCTGGGTCATGGCTGTCCTGTGCCCAGCTGACAGACCTGCACAAGTACCTGAGAGCCTTTGGGAGCTGCAGATGGGCACGGCTCACGGAGGGCTCTGTCCCCTGATCATGAAACCTGGCTGCTGCTGCTAAAAGCAGACCTTTGCAGATGGCTTTATTCTCTATTCTGGACACCTCGCAATGCGTTCACCTCTTAGTGACATGCCAGCTCCTCCCAGCTGTCACCCAGCACTGTTCTGTCCCAGCGAGCCCGCACCTGCCAGCTGCTCCTGCCTCCCAGGGGTGTTCAGGCTCTTTCTGGCTGTTGATGTGACGTAAGTGGGAGCAGAGAGCTCTCGGCAGCTGCTGCAGCAGCTTCACCCGGCAGCTGCAGCCGCTCTGCAGGGCTGTGAGCGTGCAGTTTGTGCAGGGTCAGGTCTTTCTACTTGCATGTGGTATCACGTGTGTGAATGATGATTACAGCAGTGAAGGAGGCAGGAGGACTCCTGGGGAATGGGGGCAGTTCTCCTGGGGAAGGAGAGTGCCTTGCAACATGCTTCTTTTCTTACAGGCTCCAGGCCCAGGTCTCAACTACATCGTTCTGCTGACATGTGCTGTCTGCTTTGTGACCTACTCAGTGGCTGCACTGATCGTGCACAAGCTGGACATGATTGACATCAACCGAGTGGGGGTGATTCCCTTCTGCGGGAAGAACGGGCTGTACAAATACGAGATCCTGGTGAAAACTGGCTGGGGCAGAGGATCAGGTTAGCCCATAGTCTATTCCGGTGCTTGATTCCTAAGGTGACATCTGTGTAGTGCCCCTGAGATCTCACCTCAGCACATCATGCACCAAATGTTTCCCTGCAGGGCCCAGAGCTGAGCTGGTGTTTGGAGCAGCACTGAGCAGATGGTTCAGGGCTTCCCACAGTATTCACAGTTTTTAGTGTGTAGGGATGGGGCAGGTCAAGAGCTGTGGAGAAGAGCATGCTGCCCCATTGTTTGCTGTTGGGGTGGGACAAGCAACTGCTGCTGGAAGGAACCACCCAGTATAGAAACACTGCCCTCCCCGACTTTTCTTGACTGGGCTGTGATTGCAGGAGCAGCCAAGAGGCAGCAATTTTTCCTCACTTCTGGCTCTCTCCTGCAGAGGCATCCAGGTCTTGTGGGCCCTTTAGATGGACCGTTTTGCTGTCCTCCAGTATCCACCGCTTTGTTCTGCCACCTGAATCTCTCCCAGCGGCATGAAGGCAGAAAGCTTGGCTTTCTGATCTGGGGCTGGGTTTGTAGCTAGAGCTGCCAGAAACATCATCCTGGGCTTGGAATTCTGGGCCGTTGGGATGTGGAAGCTCTAAGCAAGGATGTAGGTGAAGTGCCACCATGTCACTGCCAGAAACATGCTCCCATTAATCTTGGTGTAACCACTGGTTTCACTGGCAGCAGCTTTCTCCTGAAGCTACCCCAAGGACCATCCAGGTCAAGCAGGTGGACCAAGGAGCATCTGGCAACTGGTACCAGAGACAAGTCAAAGAAAACAAGTCTTTCAACTACTTGGTGGAAAAAACATCCAGAATAAACATCTCCTCCCATTAGGGTGTTAGCAAGGCGAGGCATGTCAGATTCAGTCCCCTCCAAAGAGGAAAACCATGAGCATGCCAAGGTCCATGCACCAGGCCAGTCTGAGCAGCTGCCCTCCAGGCCGTGTGTAACACTATCCCTGGGTGTGGGATGGCTGCTGAGCACATTCCTTCCTCCCTAGTCTCCAGGTGGCCCCTCTGAAGTGCTGCTGCATCTGGTACCAGGTCACTGACAGGAAGGCAGGGCTGGGGAACAGCTCCACCTTGGGTGGACTTCTCTAACTGAGCCCCGTTAACTCTGCCAGGTACCACGGCCCATGTGGGAATCGCCCTGTATGGTGTGGACAATAAAAGTGGTCACAGACATCTGGATGGAGAAAACGCCTTCCACCGCAACAGCCTCGATGTGTTTCAGATCGCAACAGAGCGGAGTCTGGGGAGCATCTGGCGCATCCGCATTTGGCATGACAATAAAGGTGAGAAGCGAGCAGGTGTGCAGACCTGAGGCAGCCATCACACATCGCTGGTCTGAACCAGGCTCTGCTTTGCCTGGTACCTGGGCCAGGAGAGAGGTACCTCGACCTACAGTCTGGACTAACCCCGGTGGGATGCCGTGGTGACCCCCTGGCTTGGGGGATTGCTGGCAGGGGGGACATGGTGTCTCCATCACAGGGAAGCCAGCACACTGGTCAGCTGTAATCCCATACATATACGGTGCAGTGTGTTGTGACAGTGTCTGTCGATGTCCGTACAGCCTAGGAGGTGACCTGACAATGCCAAGCCTTTCTCTTGGGGACTCTGCAATTCCCATCGATGAATGTAGTGTCATAGGGTAACTCTTGCTGTCCCACCGATCGGCTCTTGTCTTGACGTCTCGGTTTTGCAGGTCCACGCAGGAAAGTCTGTCATGAAGCATGTTTCTTCATCTCTTAACTTTTAGGACTCAGCCCCTCTTGGTACCTGCAGCATGTCATAGTCCGGGACCTGCAGAGCAGCAAGAGCTACTTCTTCCTGGTGAATGACTGGCTGTCGGTGGAGAGTGAAGAGAATGATGGAATGGTGGAGAAGGAGGTTTATGCTGCCAGTGAGTGCTCGGCCCCGGGGCATGGGGCTGGGGTGGCTGAGCAGTGTGGCAGTTCTCATTGCGTTGAGGAGACTGCAGGGAGACCACAGAGCCTGCACACTGGCTCTTCCTCACTGCATTGATGCTTTGCGCAGCCAAGTGCTCTGCTGCATCCTTTGTGCTAGGGGACAAGTCGTGGCAATGACGCAGCTATGCAGGAGGGACCATAGAGATGCAGTGTGGTAGATACTTCCTTGAATATAAGTCTGCAAGGAGGGACCATGGCAGGCCCAGCCAAGTCCCCTCTGCAATGCAGCCGGCCCCGAGAGTCTCTCTCTTTTTGTGCTCAGGTGAGACAGAGCTGAGGAGCTTCTCCCGGATCTTCATAGCAGAGCTGCAGCGAGGTTTCTTTGAGAAGCACGTCTGGCTGTCCATGTGGGACCGCCCGCCTCGCAGCCGTTTCACCCGTGTCCAGAGAGCCACCTGCTGCTCCCTCCTCATCTTCCTCTTCCTCTGCGCCAATGCTGTGTGGTACGGCGTGGTGGGGAACGTACACCTCAGGTGCGCTGTGTCCCTTGGTGCTCTGGCCAGTCCCTTACCTCCTCCGCGCCCCTCCTGCACTTCCCATTACACAGGGCAGGACAGACCTTATGTCCGCTGGGAATAGGTGCCTCGCTTGTGGCCCTGAGTCCTCCCTTCCTGCTCCAAAGAATCTGGGACCAGGACGTGAATGACCAAGCTTTCCCCCTTACCTGGTTTTGCTGTGTCATCTGTTAGCACAGCCCACGCCCATTTTGTTCTCTGCACATCCGAAATGCTTGGTTGTGCAGTTTTGTCTCGCTCCTTGCTTAGCTGGCAACCCTGAGTGCTCCTACTAACACTGGTCTCTGATCTCTTTTGATTCTTTCCAGCAATGGGGCCGTTTCCAACCTGATCCCTGTTAATGTGGACACAGTGGCTGTTGGTCTGGTCTCCAGCATGGTGGTCTACCCTCTCTACCTGGTCATTTTGTTTCTGTTCCGGATGGCTCGTGGCAAGGTAATGAGGAGAAGTAGTTGCAGGCTGCCCAGATGGGTATGATGCCACCAGGTTTGCTCATCTGAGGCTAGATTCTGCCCTTTGTAGTACATCCCTTCTCCAGCTGGTCTGTGCACTTTCCCAGTTGTACCTCTGTGCTGCACCATGTGTCCTGCACCACGACCAGACCCTTGCCCTTAGCAAGTCTCTCTCTCCCCCTCTTGAGCTGGGAGTAGCCCCTGACCTTTTAGGGACAGGTCACTGCCTGGATTCTGACAGTGCCCAGACAGAAACCAAAAGGGCAGATTTTAAAAGCTGTTCAGGGACTTGCACCCCCTTGATTCCAGTATGAGATAGGTAACCAAATGCCATTTGAAGGTACCACCCTTTGCTGCATTGGCAGGAGCTTGAGAGATGCTCAGTGAAGCATTGCTAATGAAATGCCTATCCTGGGTACAAATTCAGCTGTCTGAGCAGAGCTGTGGTTAGGCAGCTGTGAAAGGATTAGCTGGGGATTTAATGACTAGTTAGACACAATTAGCAGCCCCATTAAGTACTGCAGCCAGCTGCTCAGTGACTGATGAGCAGCAAATGTGTCTGATATTTCTTGTTCCTGTTAGCACTCCCTGCTTTGCAGGAGGCTGCAAACTCACGCGGCTTCCTGGGAACTTGTGCCTGGGACAGCCTAGATGGCACTGGGCTGTGGTACATGTGGATACAAGTGCCCAAGGCACCTGGGTTGCAGTGGAGGATGCGCATGTGCCTGTTCTCAGCCCTGCTTGCTCCAGCCTGGAGCTCCCCGGTAGATTAGGGAGCTGACAGAAGCAGCTGAGCAGCAGATCTCTCAGCCATCATGATGTTGTCACCTCCATCCACCCCTTTTCTGCTCAGGCTTTCCTTTCTCTTGCAGGTCTCCATCAACCACACCCTGACTCACTCAGACCAGCAGTCCTTGGAGATCGACAACTACCTGGACTCCTCAATCCTTGACAGCTCCTTTCCCACTTTCCCTGGGCTCCGGGCAGAGGTAACCTGCTTCACACTCGAAAGCTGGACAGGCTGCATGGGTCTGTGTGCTCCTGTGCACGGACATAGTGTCCCCTCACAGCTGTCAGTGCAAGAACTGATGCACTCAAGTGCCTGTGGCAAATACCAGTGTAGAGGAGATGTACACACCTCTCATCTGCAGCTCTGTCCAAGCCAGTGCCAGATACTGAGCACAAGCTGTCTCCAGCTACTGCTCTGTGTCTGTGAGCATGGATCTTCCCAGTATGCCTGGGCATTATCTCTGGAGGAGAGCAGTGTCCTGGAGGTGTGGACCCAGGGCTAATAGCAGCTCAGGCTCCAGGTTTCCAGTGACCCCTGATGGTGTTTTAACCAGACACAAACCAGTGTCACATGCCTGAAATGCCTCTGCTTCCTCCACAGGCCTTCTCCGAGCAAACCAAAACCGATCTGTTCTTGGAGGACTCCAAAAGGTAAGTAGGTTTCTTGGGGTGAAGCAGGTAGGGGTTTAGTGTAGTTTTCTGCTTTGGTGTTGTGCCCCCACAGCTGTTTCCCTTCTAGACAGTCCTGCACACTAGCACAGTTGCTTTTCTCGTGCTTCCCGTTCCCCACATGTACCTGATTGCACCCATTCCTCTGTTTTCCCACAGCCTTGTGCGATGGCCCTCCAGTGAGGCCCTGCTCAGCTGGCCAGACCTCCTCAGTGACCCCTCCATCATGGGCAACACCATCCAGAAGCTGAAGAGAGGCCGGGCCAGCCGACATCTTGGTCTTGAGGCCCCACTGGCAACTGAGGAGGACAGCTTGTCCCTTGGCATTCACCAGGGACAGCCTCGTTATTTTTCTGCCTCAGGTAGGTGTGTGAGTAGCATTGCTCTGTGCCAGGGTTTAAATTACCCAGGGAAGTGCAGGAGGAACAGCTCTGGAGAAGGCAGAATAGCAGAGCCTGCCACCATCACCAGTGACTTCAATTTGAAGGGCAGAGGGGGGAGAGGTCATATATTCTTAATGGGGATTTCAGTCTGGGAAAGCAGAAGTCCTGATGTGGATCAGTCTGAAGTGAGTAGTCACCACACTGCCAGCAGACTGGGAGCAAGAAGACATGTGTTCCCATCGGATCTGAATGTTGGGAGCAACCGGCACTTCTTCACTGGTTGCAAAGCCACAGTGTGTCTCTGAACCTCTGTAAACAGATGGAGAAGAACTTGGCCTCCTATATCAGCAGTTTCATGCCAGGCTCTGCAGCCAAGTCAGGGATAGACGGAATCACAGGATTGTAGGAGTTGGAGGGGACCTCGGGAGATCATCTAGTCCAACCCCTTGCCAAAGCAGGTTCACCTGGAGCGGGTTGGACTGGAATGCATCCAGGTGGGGTTTGAATATCTCCAGAGGAGACTCTACAACCTCTCTGGTCAGTCTGTTCCAGTGCACTGCCACCCTCAAAGTAAAGTTTTTCCTCATGTTGAGATGGCATTTCCTGTGTTCCAGTTTGTGCCTGTTGCCCCTTGTCCAGTTGCTGGACACCACTGAGGAGTCTGGCCATCCTCTTGACACCCGCCCTTTAGATACTGATAAGCATTGATGAGATCCCCTCTCAGTCTGCTCTTCTCAGGCTAAACAGACCCAGGACTCTCAGCCTTTCCTCATCAGAGAGGCGTTCCAGTCCCTTCATCATCTCAGTAGTCCTCCGCTGGACTCTCTCTAGTAGTTCCCTGTCTTTTTTGAACTGGAGAGCCCAGAACTGGACACATCACTCCATATGCAGGATGTCCTCCCTCAGCCTGCTGCCCACACACTTTTTAATGCACTGTAAGATACCGTTGCCCATCTAGGCCACAAGGGCACATTGCTGGCTCATGGTCAACTTGTTCTCCACCAGGACTCCCAGGCCCCTCTCTGCAGGTCTATTCTAGCTCAGACAAGATCTAGAAGACAGGGGGGAGGGGAGGGCTGTCCCATGGAGAAGGACCTCACCCTGACCTTCCTCCTCCCCAGTTCCACGAATCTGGCTGAGCCTGAGCAGTGCAGAACCATCCCCTGGTGCAGTGCCGTGTTCCTGCTAATGCTGTTTGCACTCTCTCTTTCCCCAGATGAGGATCTGATCCGGCAGATCCTGGCAGATGGAGCTAGCGGCATGTCCCATTCCCAGGATCTAGGGCCGTATATGAGGGCTGAAACAGATCTAATCTCAGGCCTGTAAGTATCTGGGGAACAGAGTCCCCCACTGAGCCCGTGCCTCCTGTCCCTTGTCCTCCCACGCAGCTCTGCAGCAGCTGGTATTGCGCCAGTCAGCTCTGCTGCACCCAGCCACAGTAGCTGAGTGGGACTTTGAGACATTGCAAATGGCCAGGACAGCCTTGTCATGAGTCACTATATTCTTGCTGGCCATGATTCCTGCAGCCCCTGCAGCCAGAGCTCCAGGAGGGCACTGCCACCCTTCCCGGAGCCACCCAGAATATCCCCTTGAAGCCCCAGCTGAAGATGTGTCTCCAGGGCTTTGTGGACTGCTGACAAAGTCCCAGGGTTTGCTTCGTGGCACTGACGGGAGGGAGAAGGGGGTTGAATCTCTGTTGTGTTATTGTGCCCAGAGCACCCTGTTTTGGGACCTGGAGCACCACCCCACTGGGCTGGCAGCTCACCACTGGGTAGCCAGTGCAAAGCGGCAGATCGAGGGAGGGGAAAGACTTTCAGTCCTCCTCCGTGAGACGCAGAGCACAACATCTGTGTGGCTCGGCAGCCTGGGCCCACTGCTGGAGAAAGAAATGCTTCTAACTGCTCCGGGGCTGCTGCGCTGGTGTTAGCACTGGAGTTCAGTCCACCTCAGTGCCAGCCTGCTTACCGCAGAGCCAGCAGGAGTATGGCTCACCAATATCACCCCTTTGTTCTGGCAGGTCCAGCGTGTTTGGGGAGAAGGTGGAGACTGTCATGATGCAGAAGCTGAATGACAAAGGCCAGAGCGTGGCAGCTCCTCCCAGGGAAGTGAGCAGATCGGCCAAGTCGACATGGACAGGTACCAGGGCTGGGCAGCATCAGGGCAGGGAGGGTGGGGATGTGTGGAAGAGGGGCTGTTGCACACACCAGCGCTCGGGAGGCACAGGTGGGCAAACAGAAAAGGAGCCTTAGGAAAGGCTGCTCCCCTGCTTGGGATGTATTTGCTATTTCCTGCCAGCTTCTCTGAGAGCCTGAATCTCAGTAAGCCCTGGGCCACCACTTGTGCTGTGGCAGTCCTTACCGTACGCCCTGGGGAACCTCTGCTCACTGCTTCCCTGTTTACTCTGCTCTCTGCACCCTTCTACAGCCATCAGTCCCTTCATCCATCCAGGGTGAGGGAGTGAGAGTCTCTGTGCATAACCAGAGGGGAAAGGGAGACGAATGCCAAGGAAAGTTCAAATCAACAAACAAAGCAAAGAGGAGATGCTTCCTACTGGGTCATGCAACATGACAGCCGGCCAGCTGGGCTTGCACAAGGCAGGGAGCAAGCTGTCAGGCCCCACAAAGTCTACGGGTGATAAGTGCCCGGGTGCCCTGTGGAGAAGCTCAGCATCAGTTCTCTTAGCATGAGCTCTCGGCTTCCTGAGGCACACCTTCCCTGGGGCAGGCTGCAGCATGGAAACTTGGACGCAGCAGCAATCCTCCTGGGTCCGTTAAAATCCATCATTTCGTCTTGGTTGACAAATGGTTGTAGTATCTTGATGCAGGCATTGATTTGCATGGGTGTGTGAAAGAAGCCGTGCCGAGCCAGCCCCGGGGCAGAGTGGCTTGGCAGTCTGAAGGCAGCCAGAGCAACATGTTTGTGTGGGTTTTCATGAGTTTGACAGCAGCACCTCCAGCTAGGCTGACATGCCCAGTGTCCTGGGGTTCTGAGAGAAAGTAGGAACCCATCCCACTATCCAGGTCAGGATCCAGTCTCTTTGTCCTGTCCACCCTGTTGTCTGCAGATGGGCGGCAGCTCTTCTGAGGCTGGCTGTTTTCCAGTGTGTCTGTGTTGCTGCTTACTTAGAGATGGCTGGCACAATCCCTCCAAAACCATCTAGGACTGGTGGCGAGCTCTCTGCTGGGATGAATGGTGTGCTCAGCCCTTCCTGTGCCCATTGGGACCCTTTTGCAGTAACATTTACGCTTGTTTTGCCTCCTCCTTTCAGTTGCAGACCAAACGTTCAGGAAGCGCTTGCTGCCACCCTGGTGCTCCTATCTGGCTCATGGTATCAGTCTCCTCCTCTTCGCCACCTCCACGGGGGTCTCCGTGTGGATCGGGGTGGGCTTTTCCTCCAGCGTTGCCCTCATGTGGCTCATCTCAGGGATATTCAGCTTTCTGTCATCCTTCTTGGTCTGGGAGCCCCTGAAGGTAAGGATAACATGAGTACAGAAGCACATATCTGTACAAGCTGTAATTAACGTCTTGTCCGGATACTAATCAAGTCATACTGGACACTGCAGGGATTGACGAGTCTCTCCCATCTTTGTATCCCTGCAGGAGAGGAAGGATGTGCACACCAGCAGCAGTAGGAGAGGCAGGGCTGGTGACAATTTGTTTTAGAGGTTGTCTCCAAGAGAGTGCTCAGCAGCTGAAGGGCCCACAGGAGCTGCTGCCCGTGGCCCGTCTGGTGGCACAGCTCTCTCCGCAGGCTCACGACACTGCTTGTCTCCCCAGGTTCTGCTGGAAGCCCTCTATTTCTCACTGGTCGCCAAGCGCTTGCACCCGGAGGAGGATGATACCTTGGTGGAGCATCCATTTGTTGAGCATGTTTCTGAGAAGATCAGCAAAGTTCGACCCCCACAAGGGTTTGCCCTTTTCCAGGCCAAGGAGGAGGCCAGGAAGGTCAAACTGCTACACAGGATGCTGAAGGTAAGAAGTCTTGTGATGCCTGTGGTACCTAGGGTAGAGGCAGAGTGCTCATCTCAGAGACCTGAGATGCATCCTTGTGTGAGTCCTAGTCCAGCTGGGATCTCCTGAGATAGTAGGTGCACGTCTCCAGTTTCTGCCTGAGTTTCCCCATCTGTAAAAGACTGGCAGTGACATTCATCTGCTCTGAAGCTCTGAGATCTGAGGTGGCGGGAAAGCAGAATCTTAAGAGGGTTGTTTTGGAGCAGCTGGTGTGTTTGACTCCGTAACTCAGGTGTTTGAGGTTAGAGCAAGGTTTGCAGTGTGGAGTAGACACCAACTTGCACAAGAAAATTCATTAGTTGAGTCTTGTGAAACACGTAACTCCCTATCTAGGAGCAGAAGTTTCAGTCCCTTTGTAGCTCCTTCAGTACTAATCCTCCACACTTGTGCTGGGAATACACACCTGCTTTAACAGACTCCAGTTATTTTTAACTGAGTGATTTCCCTTTAAAGGATGGAAACCCCCATAACTATTGTATAAGCTGAGCTGCCAGCGCATAGGAGCTCGTACAGGGAGGTTGTGCAATGCGTATCACCCGAAACGTGGTGCTGGGCTGGCTGCTCTGAACAAAGAATATTGTTACAACCCTGTGGTCTGGGTTTCATTTTAAACTGCATCCCATATGGAAAAAGAAAGAACAGCGTGCTCTGGGTCCTGATCCTGCTGCATGGCAGGCAGCAGTCAGTGGAAGGCACTGATCTGCTGCAGGATTGGGAATCAGCCCCCCTGTGCTTGGATGCAATCCCTTTCTGTGCTCTGCTTGCCAGAATTTCCTCATCTACATGATGTTCTTGCTGGTGATCCTGCTCACTAACTACGGAGATGCCTCCCGCAACAGCAGGGCCTTCCTTTTGCAGAGCTCCATCAAGCAGCAGCTGGGCAGCAACGAATTCCTCCGTATCAAGAGGTAACTTTGAAGGCCCTGGGGATGGGGAGGAACAAGATGGTGTTACTTTATACCAGAGAAGCTGTGCAGGGCTGCAGTGAGGCGTCGGGGAGCAGGCTGGGGCTGGCTGCTGGGCTTGTCCTCCACAGTCAAGGGGTTCTTGACTCTGGGGAGCTCTGGTGCCTGTGAGGAGCTGGGCATTTGCACATGAGCACGGCATGGCAGTGACCTGTTCCCTTTTTGTCCCTGAGGTTCTGCCTCTTCCCTGGAGAACAGAGGGACCTGCGCGGGTTGAGAGCTTTAATTTCTTTGAATTTTAGTTATTTCCTCAGTGGGAAGGGACGGTGTGAATTATAGATGTTTATCTTTCTGTGTCTGGTTAAAAGGACACAAGTTTGCTCTGTCTCCAAAATTTACAACTGTAAGGTTTAGCCATAAACAGGGTCACAAGAACCAAAAATAACATCTAGTATAAATACAGAGTCCTTCCCTTTCTTGCTCTGCATGTATGGTTTAACTAGATTAAATTTTCCCAGCTGAGTTTGCACACTGCTTCAAACTCCAGTAGTCCAGACTGACACCGGAACAGCTGTCTGGGATTAATGGCATCTTCACCCATCACACTACAGACCCTTTGATTCTTCTGTGCAAATAGACATGGCTTGTCCATGCCACGCAGTCACAGAAACTTCTGTCCACCACAATATGAGTCGGGAATGATGCCAGTGAACTCAGTGGAGTTTCTGGGGTGAAAGTGGTGTAAAGGGGGAGAGCACAGCAGAATCTAGTCCTAAATATCATCTCTTTTCCACCACGTGGCCAGAGACCCACTGGTCTGATCCTCATCCAGGTCCCAAGCGGATTCAATCACCTTTAGGTCTTGCATGTCAAATAAACATTTTCCTGACCCCAGCCCAGCTCTTGGAATGGATGGAAATGCTGTCTCTGCCTGCAGCCGGGCAGGAGACCTCTCCAAAACTCGGTCCCATCCTCCAGGTGAAACACAGATGGTCATGGAGGAGACATGCAGAGACTGCCCTAGCGCAGCTGCCCCGGAAGCGCTGCCTCTCACACCTTTGCCCCATTGCAGGTCGGATCAGTTCTGGGTCTGGATGTCGCAGGTCTTCCTCCCTTACCTCTACAACAACCGGTCGGGTCAGGAGAGCTACAGCACCACGCTGGGGACTGCCCGGCTGCGCCAGCTCAGGCTGCGGGAAGGTAGGTGGGCGAGGGCCCATGGCTCTGCTCTCACGGGGTGGGTGGTGACATTCCTGGAGGGATGAAATGGCCAGGTCTGGATGCAGCTGGGTCTGAATGAGGCAAGGCAGAGGTTACGGAGGCAGGTTTTCCTTTGCAGTATTTATATTAGTGTGCCTCCAGTTCTGCTTCTGCAGAGATGGGCTGGGGCAGTCAGTCATGGGGATTTACACTAAAGAGAGAGACTGACTTTATTTGTGGTGTGACTGAAGATGTGTAGGTGGAGGGGGCTTGGGAAGAAGGGAGATGCTAAGTGTGAAAGCTCAGCTGTGTGCCTTAGCACTGTTTGGCTGTGTTGCGCTCCCCATGGGATGACAGTGTTGGTCTCATTCCAGCTGAGTGCCAGCACAGTGCCCAGGAAGTCCTCCATGGCATGGGCACGGCTGCCAAGAGGAGCTGCACCGACTCACACAGCTTTTCTACTGTTGACTACGCGGCTGGCTGGAAAAGGGCGACCATGAATGTGACGGCTGCGTGGTCCTACTCGCCGCCTGACCTGACAGGGTAAGGAGGTGCCCAGCCTGCCCCTAGACCCCCTGCTCCATCTGCCAAAGACACTGCATCTTCACAGTTGATTTGGTGCCCAGCGTGGTTCCTAGCCCTTGTCTCAGTGAGGCCAGCTGCAGCCCCTGAGCCTGACAAAGCGCAAATAAACACAAATGCAGAAGGCCTTCTCTGAACGTGTTCACGCTGGCAGTGTGAATGGTGGGAGCCGTGTAGCTGCCTCTCACCCAGCTTCCCTGGAGGTGTGCATGTCACCTCGAGCTGTCTGAACGGCAGCGTAGTGCTGTTCTTGGGGGCCTGGGCGCAGAGGGTTCAACTCTTCAGCTTCAAGGGCAGAGACAAGCTGCAGAACAAGGTAACCAAGCTGCCCACAGAGATCACAGAGCAGCACTAGCGTTCTGTTAAAGTGGCTTATGGGAGATTGGCCTTTACCAGCATACTGGACATTAAATCACTGTTGTTTTCTGCTCTGGTTTGTTCCTGGATGTGTCTTCGTTGACGCCAGGGGCACCACAGGGCTTGGGGCTGTTCTGAGGTTGGGAACACTGAGATGGATCAATGCACTTCCGTAATTTTTCTTGTGAAATAAATAATGAGGCAGGTGTCGCCCTTGGATGTGCAGCACAGTGGTCAGGGTCTGCATCTGCACACCTGCTCCTGGCCTGCCATGCAGGAGAGCATACCACTGGCTCCTCTGTCCTCCATCGCTCACCCCATGGCTCTTCTTCCTCTGCAGGGTCTGGTACTGGGGTTACATCTCCTTCTATGATAGCAGCGGTTACGTCCAGGAGCTGGGGGCTTCGCTAGAGGAAGGCAGGGCTCAGCTGAATTTCCTTCAGCAGCACACTTGGATCGACAACATGTAAGTGTGGCAGGGGTGAAGTAAATGTTCTACTGTCACCCAGGTTTTACAGGGGTGCTACTGGGGTCTCATGGAGCGGGAGAGGATCCATGGTCCTACAAAACGGCAGCACCAAAGTCCAGGTCTGGTGTTGTCCAAGTCCCCCAAGCTGCTCTTCTCTCCTCCGCAGGAGCCGGGCAGTCTTTGTGGAGCTGATGCAGTATAACCCCAGTGTGGACCTGCATGCTGCCATCACCCTCCAGCTGGAGTTCCTGGGGGCCGGCCAGGCCATCGCCGCAGTCACCATCAGCCCTTTCCCGCTGCTACGGCTCAGCGGGGGTGTCACGCTGCAGCTTCTCATGATGGTCAGTGTGCTGCTTCCCCTCTACGTTCCTCTTCCCTCTGGGTCACTGTGCACATATGGCTCTGGAGACTCATTGCCTAGGCATCCAGGAGGGCAGCATTGATCACTGTGCGCTAAAGTTCTGCTGCCTGAGGCCACTTGTCCCCATATCTGTCACCACTATGCTTCCAGGCCTGGATAGCACACAGAAAACAATCCTGGCACCACTGAGGGGAAGGAGATTTCTCCTGCCTGGCAGCATTTGTTGGTCTTGTCTCAGCCTTTTTGACTCCTTGAACTCATGTCTGTCGCTGTAGAACTTGAGGTTTTTGTTCCACTGTCCTCAGCGGGGACATCAGCCACCTGAGCCATGTCCCCAGAGACCCTGCCCAGGTCGTCTTCCCCTGGGCACTGCCACCCTGCCACAAGTGCATTGGACGTGGTTTGGGGAGCTTCACTGCTAAGGCAGGAGGGAGAGAGGTACTGAGTGAGCAAGGAAGGCATGGAAGGACTCGGGGGGGGGGGGGGGGAGCTCCAGCCGTAGGCTGGCAGAACTCAGCCTAGTGCGTGGGGCTTTTGCTGTCCTGGGGTGCCGTAGGGTCTCCTGCTGCAGCACAGCAATCAAGCGTTACCCTCTCCTTCCCTGGTAACCTCTTCATTCCTCCCCCAGGTCTTCCTCATGATGTTTGTGGTCTACTTCGTGGTGTCTGAGTCGCTGTCCATCAAGAAGGAAGGCAGGGCCTACTTCACCCTGTGGGCCAACTACGGGCAGTGGGTCTTCATCCTCCTCACCACCTGCACCGTGGTGGTGCACCTCAGCCAAGCCACCCTTGCTGACCAGCAGTGGCTCAAGTACCTCAACAACCGCAAGGGTTTCACCAACTTCTACCAGGTGGCCTTTCTCAACACCGTCTTCAGCACCTTGGCTGCATCCCTCCTCTTCCTCCTGACCGTTCAGGTACGGAGAGAGCTGGGTGGGAGCAGAACGTTGGCAAGGATGTGTGCTGTGGTCCTCCTGTGCCAGCTTGTCATCTGTGCAGAGTCCCATGGCAGGGGCAGCGAAAGGCAGTGAAGTGAAAAATGCAGGACCGTGGTCCTGCTGTGCCAGGCACTGATCAAATGCGCCGGGGCTGCTGCCACATCCAGACTCTACTGTGGGACAGAGGTGGTGGGCAGCGACACCACATGCATCTCTGCTGTAGCGCTTTGGGTCTCTAAAACCTCTGGGCCCTCAGTTCCCTTGAGAAATTCAGCCTAGAGTGGCTGATAATGATTTTTGTCTGCAGGGAGCCCCTTGACTAGGATGTCCTCTGCTGTGAGAGTCTGTGTTTCTCAGACTTGTAGACATGTTTGAAAGACCCTTCCTGGGGCTGGCAGGATCTCGCAGCAGCCTCTGCGATGGGCCCATGTTGTAACACCGTCCTCTCTCTCTGTCCCAGGCTGCCCAGCAGCTGCGATTTGTCAGGCAGTGGTCTGTGTTTGGGAAGACCTTTCAGAAGTCTGCGAAGGAGCTGACTGCTGCGGGGCTGGCGTTCGCCCTCCTCATCCTCACCTACGCTCAGCTTGGCTTCCTGGTAACTACCTGCTGTCCCCACCTCGCCTTGCGGAGTGGCTGCTCGTCAGCAAGAGCTGCCCAGGGTCGTGTTGCCCCTCATCCCTCACCACGTCATGACTGTGGGCAAAGCCCAGCGGGTCCTCTGGGTGCTGCAGTGCCCAGCCTGTGCAGGCTGCTCTGGTCGGCCACGGGCCAGGTGGCTTTGGCCAGGGGCTGTGTCTGTGCCCTGTCCGTGTCACAGCCGATTTGGGGGCCACTTCTCAAGGCTTATGCTTTGTAAGATGGGGCAGAGTATTGGGGATCAGGGGGATGTTTTGCCACTGATCCCTTCTCATTACAGCTCCAATGTCCCCCTTGCAGCTCTTCTCCTCCTCCTCGGAGTCCTTCCGCAGTGTTGGCAGCAGCCTCCTGCTGCTCTTTGCCATGCTGCGGGGCAGCGTGAACCTCCGTCTGCCCGAGTCCTCAGGCCTCTACTACCTGTTCTGCACCAGCTACATCGTCCTGGAGGTGTGGATCGTGCTGAGGCTGTTCACCGTGGTGCTCATCTACAGCTACCGGGAGATGCACTTTGAGCTGTACCGCCCTGCCTTCGAGCCCCAGGACTACGAGATGGTGGAGCTCTTTGTGCGCAGGCTGAAAATGTGGATGGGCTTCAGCAAAGCCAAGGAGGTGAGTGCAGCCTGGGAGCCTCCCTGGAGAAGGGACCCGGTAGCAGGCAGTAGGCTGCAGGCATTTGTGGAGAACCGATGTCCATCGTCCTTGGACTTCCTTTGCCTCTGGCTACTTCCCGCTGCTGTTCACCGTCAGGTTCTTCTGGCAGGTGAGGGCTGGAGCAGTGGCCATTCCTGGAGGTCCAAGAGCTGGGTTAGTGATGGGGCATTGTAGGGGCGTTTGCTGCCAGTTCCCAGTCCCACAGTTGCATGTGTTTTTATCTGGGATGTGTCTCCAGGTCCATGCTGTGGCCTGGCCCACCAGGAATGGCTGGGAGCAGCTCTGGAGCTGTATGGAGCAGGACATGGTTCTACTGCACAGCGTTCCCACTTACCAGCTCCTGAAATAACTCTGACCACTGCCCCACTCTTCTCTTCCAGTTCCGGCACAAGGTGAGGTTCGAAGGGATGGAGCCGCTGCCGTCCCGAGACTCCAGTGACTCCAAGTCCTTCCGGGGCCCCACTCCCAGCGCTGCCTCCGACAGCTCCAGGGCTTCCACCTCCTCCAGCCAGCTGGACGGGCTGAGCCTCGTGCTGAGCACCCGGGACAGCCTGGAAGTGGACGCTGACATCCAGCGCCTCCTTTCCCTCTTCGAGATGCTGCTCGCCCAGTTCGACCGGGTCAACCAGGTGACGGAGGATGTGTACCGCATCGAGCACCAGCTGGAGGGCTCTCAGAGCCTCCGCTCCAGGAGGAGGTACACCCACGTGGCGGAGGATGTCCTGAGCAGGTACTGTGCGGGCAGCACAGAGCAGGGACCCTCACCCGAGATCTCCGACACAGACCTGCAGCCCCCGCGGGATGCTCCGCTGTCTCCCCACTCTCCTGCGACCCCGCCGGGCAGCAGGGGCTCTGTGCCCAGCCGGCTCCTTCGAGCCAGCAGAGGCATCAGCGTGGCGGCTTCTGTGCTGCCCCCGCACAAACCCTACGCTGCTGGAGCTCCAGCGGTGAAGAAGAAACGGCCCCTGCGGGCCAAGAACAGGGTGCACCCCACTGTCAAGTAAGAGTGCATGACGGGGAGCAGCGCCCTCATAGGGCAGAGAGCACCTGGGAAGAGGTTTGCAAAGGGTGGGCTGTGCCTGCCGTGCAGACCTGGAGCCGCAGGAGCTGCCGCTTCTGAAAGCTCCCGCCGCGGCGGCTGTGCCTGCCGGGGTGCGCGGAGCTGCTGGCTGCAACGGGGCTGGCGCAGCCGCCGTCCCCCACGGACCTCGCCATCCCCAGCAGACGGGCCCACTCCCTGCCTGGTGGTTTCCAGCATTAAGGGTTTGGTTGGAGAAGGCTGAGCCTTTCCCTCGGGGACAGCTGGGGAAGGGTGCGCGGGGCACAGCCAGCGTGCAGAAAATCCCTCTTAGGGTAGGGCAGTATTAAAAAGTCATTTCTTTTGTTAAATGGCCCCACCTGCAAACAGCTGCGTATGGCGACTGTCACACGGACACTTTACTGGGAACTGGCACAGGGTGACCGGTACAAGGTTTGCCTCCCTTCCCTGCTGGCTGTGCCAGATGGAAAGGGGAGGAGGAGAGCCCCAGGCCTTGAAGGTTTGAACCAAGTCTTGGATTTTGTCGACCAGGCACACTGTGGAGGAAAGCGACAGGTTTCAAGAAGATATTTAACCAATTATTTTTTTTTTTAAGCATAAATATATATATATAGATATAGATAAATGATATCNCCCACGCGGTGGCCTGCGGGGTGCGGGCGCTGCTGGCTGCTTGGCTTTTCTAATCCAAGGAATGTATTGACGTAAGTATATGTATTTTTTTTGGTTTACTTGTTCGTATGTACTGCCCAGCACTTTAAACAATGCTTTCCTCGGCTAACAATGACACATGCGACGTAACAAGAATGGGATAATATATCACAAAAGCAGTATTTTTTTTTTGGTTTGTTTAAATCATAAACTGAAATGAGCAAGCGTTGACGAAGTGAACGCAGCCCCCAGCATGCCTCAGCCTGATGCAGCCATGCCGGTACCTCCTGGCATCTTCCCTAGGAGAAGCACAAAGCCGTTGGGAGAGGCGGGTGAAGCCCTAAGGGAGCTTTTTGTGGGGGTCCCTCCAGCCCTGCCACCCTGCAGCCCCCCGGGACTCGCCGTGCCTGGGCTACAGCTGGCCTGTGCTCGCCGTGCCCGGTCGGGGAGGGGCTGTGCCACGGGGGCACCCCTGGCTGGCAGCACGGGGGCGCGTTGAGCAGCGGCTGAAGCCTCCCCAGGGCCTGTGTTCACTTCATCATCACCATTTCACGTTATGTATATTGTAAGTAATTTATACGGTTGAGGTTTTTCTTTTTTTTTTTTTTTAAATGTATATATTTTTGTATGTTTGCTATATTTTCATAGCATCGGTAACGTGTTTGAAACATGTAGATAGAAGACAGAATACTATTGTCAGAGTTATTTAAAGGATGTATTAAGTGCTTCTTCCTGGGAATGTCCCGTGTATATAGTATCAGGTGTCTGTGTGCATGTGGTGCGTGTGCTCTTCTCCCAGCTGAGGTTCGGCCAGGCTGGCTCTGGGCCAGCTGCTGCAGGCGGAGCGGAGCATGGCAGGGGATGGGAAGCCTAGCAGGGCACAACTTGGAGCGTTCCCAGAACTGCTCCATGCTTTGGAAACATGAGAGAGTTGAAGGGAAGCCTGAGGCAGCCAGAGGAGGTGGGCAGTGCTGCAGGGCAGGGTGCCTCGGCTTAGGCTGCGTCTTACCTCCGATGCTGGTGGTCCCGGAAGCATCCTTCCCGTGTCCCTGGCAGGGGGGACCTTACCGGGCAGAGAGAGGGGTCTTCTCAGACGCTTCCGTTCCTATCGACATCCCCTCCTCAGCCTCCCCATCCAGCTCCTCACACTTCTGCCACACTCCGACTCTTAAAGAGGATTTTATTCCCGCTGTTCACCAGCCTCCTTGGCTCCAGGCGCCCGCCCCGTCCCTTATGGGTGACTGAAGGAGGACAGAGGGGTGCTCTTCCTGATGGCTTCGGGACTGGTGTAGGTTACCTTTGGAAAGCTCAGTTGCTATGAAGGATAGACACTGTGGAAAGGTTGCAGAAGGATGTGGGCAGGAGAAAACAAGTGTGCTGTAGCTTGAAGATTATTTAAGTGAGGTGGTGGTTGGTCACCATAGAGGTTGTATAAAGAGCAGATTGCGCAGAGGGATGTAGAGTGCAGAGGGGAGAAAACTAATAACCATGAAGCTTTTGTAGTGGGAAGGAAAGGCAGGTGGAAGAGGAGATGACAGAGAGAAGCCTAGAGTTCAGTAGCAGGAGTGGGAGATGGAGGACACCAGCTTGGAGGCAGCAGGTGCCTGGAGCAGGTAGAACCAGGAGTGAGGTCCACAGAGCCCAGGTGAGCCCAGGGCCGGGGCCCAGTGCTGAGGGTAGTACAGTTTGTGCACTGTGCAGAACTGGTTCATTACTCCTTTTACAAGCAGCTCAACCTTTCCCCAGAACTCTTCTGGTACGGAAAACTGGGGCTGTCAAGCCAGACATTTAAAGCTATGGACCTTGTATTTTCTGGTTGCTTTTATTTATCCAAGCAGCACAGCCACCAGGCTCAACTCTGACAAAAGCTCATGGCTTTTTTTTTTTTCCTTTTTTTCCTTTTGGTGTTTTTTTTTTTTTTTTTTGTGACAGGTACAATGCTGGTGCACGTGCTTCCAAGCCACATCTCAAAACCCCCAAGGCAGTAAAACGAGCGGCTGTGAGATGCAGTAGGTTACCTGGGATATGGCACTGCAGCTCTGCTAATGGCACCGGGCACATCGCTGCAGTCACATCCAGCTGCTAAGCTCGTTGCCCCTCCGCTGTGTCCTCCCCGCGGGTAGGAAGGACATAGTTATAAAGCAAAATCCTGTTTGGTAAGATAAGCACCGGCCCTGGGTGAAACTTAGGAACTCTGTTCTACTTCTGTCCTTAAAGCCAGAGTTTCTGACTCTTTGGCTGTGCCTCAAAAGGAAAGTATTTAGTTGCATAAACAGCAACTACCCACAAGGACAAAAGCAAGTTGCTCATCTTCTGACACTGCTGCATAAACATGCAGGAATTTTTTTGGCCAACAGAGAGATGGAAAAAGGAGAGTAACTGTAGGAAAGCGCTCGCTTGCGTGTGCTGCTGGGTGGGACCAGCTCTCACTCTCTGTAGGGCTCTTAGGTGGGAGATCTCCTCAGCACAACTGCACCAGAGCAGCCACTTTTAACCTCGAGCTGCGCACCTGGCTCCACCCCTGCATCCCTTTCCCACCGCAGTGGAGCAACGTGCATAGATCCAGCCACCCCTGAGGGCCACGCGGGAATGTCCAGCGAGTAAAATGAACCAAGCAGGTCTTGGAAAGCTCTTGCATCATCAAGAGTCAAGAAGTTCAGGTCAAGATCCCCAGTTCAGTTCTCAGCCCCTCCCCAGCCCCGCAGCTCGAGTAGCCTCATTTAAAAGCGGTTGGTAAGAGGAGGTCAGTGCAGGACGGAGGGACAGAGGCAAGAGGCAGCGGCGAGCAGGGACCCAGCTGCTCAGAACAGCCTTTAATAAGCTAACGGGAGGCGAGCAGGCACATGGGACACGGATGCTCCCCACGTGAAGCATCAGGATTTTTGTTCCCAAGTGCCTGTTTCTTACCAAGTGTGCTCTGCGTGTGTGTGAGTGTGACTTGATGCGTGTGACTTACCAAGTGCTCCTTCTAATCAAAGAGGAGCAGAAACAGGATAAGACAACTGCCCTACTTCTTTCCTTCACTTGAAGTACGGAGAGCAGCTCTGGAACCCACAGTTGTTTCTTGAAAAGCCAAACACCTCCCCCAGGGCCCACACGTGCGATGGGCACCACAGCCAGCTTTCAAGCAAGCGTAGTTCTCATTGCAGCATTTATTTGTACAAAATAGAGCAACACTCACAGGGTTCCTTCACTGTCGCAGCCAAGGTACTGCCTATCCATGCACTTAGCTGCAGCCGGAGTTACTAGTCATGGAGTTATACCCTCGACAGCAATAAACTTGACGCGCAGCCCTAGCTAATAAATACTCCTGAATGTATATTTCTGTGTTTGTAGTCACCGAGAGATGGTTTCTTATTTATTGTCTTAAGTCTCACAAAGATGCAACAGTATCAAGCTGCTTAAATAAAAAAACCCTATCCATTAGTTTAAAAGGGAGAGGGAGGGACTTATGTAAGTGCTTTTTTAAAAAAAAAAAAAAAAAAAGAACAGATGATTGTGACCAATATGCCAACTGTTACTGTCTGGTCAGCATTTCACTGCAAACAAAAGTATCGTATTTTGTAACTGTGGGGATGTTTCTTAAAAAATGACAAGGTCAAATAAAAGATGACTGCTACAACCTGGCTCTGGTGTTTCTGTTCCGCTCGCTCCAGCGCAGTCACCGCTCCAGCCAGAGCTCAGCAGAGATGCAGGGGCAAAGCAGCGCTAGCCCAGAGACACCCCTCCCCACCCCCTTCTCATTCTCTTTGCCCAGGACCAGAATTTTAATTAATATCTCCTGCACAATACAAGACACTTTCTTAAATCGGCCAGTCTAGGGGGGCAGCTCCGGGCTGTAATTAACGACATCAGCTTGTCAGGGAAGGGTCTGCGGTCACGGTAAAGGAGACTCAACCCAGGCAGAGTGCGGCACAAGCGCTCGCTCGGCCGCAGGCAAACACCCGCCGGAGCAACTGAGCCGCGCAGGTCACCTGCGGTGGGAAACGCCGAGGGAAAAGCACCCTGCTGCAGAGGTGGCCTGGAGCTGAGGCAGAGGGAATATCCCCAGTACAGGGACGGGAAGGCAGCCAGGTATTGCACCATGTCCAGCACTCGGAGGCGTGGCTGGCGGTTACCGAAATACGAGTGATACGGAGCGGAAAACTGAAAGGGGAAAGGAGGAAGGAATTTACATTATTACGAAACACAGTTTGAATCTTCCCAGGCCAGCAAGAAGCCACCGACCGTACGAATATTTTATTTCCTTTACGACTTAAAAACACTCAAAACACAACGTACACTTAGAGTTCCCAAACAGCCCTGCACAAGCTAGTAGCATCACTTTTGTCCCCTCACCTGTCACTTCACAGTTCTGTGTGCAGATTGCACTTGTCTTCATCTCCGTTGCAAGGGTGCTGCTGTCAGCCGTTACTAAAAAGCCACGCGCCCCATTTATTTACACAGCAGGAGATAAAGTACTCACAGTATAGTCCAGCTTACACGGTTTCTCCCAGTTTGGTAGTGTAGTGTCTGACGACCATCTTGCCACGAGATGGGCTACATAATCCCACGCCCCCCGTACACGCGTGCGCTGCGAGGGCCGCTTGCCATCTGCTTCAGCAGCCGAGCTCCCTGGACGAGAGACTGTCGCTATGCATTAGTGCAACAGGCAAAACTCATTCAGAGGTGATGCCCCAAGACATGCCAACAGTCTTTCAAAAAGGGATTTACCAGGTGCACAGAGAAGGACAACGGTTACCCCCAGCATTGCCGCAGCCGGTGGAAATTCCGCAGCTGAACCGCGAAGCCAGGTCTGGCCTCCAGCTAAATCCCTGCAGCCAGCCCAGTGGGTCGGGCTGTTGGTCGCAGGGAATTCGTGGCCCAGCGCTCTGCCCTTCTGCTGCTCCGGCGAGCGGCATCCACCTCCCTCGTTTGTGTTACTTGTGGTAGCAAAATCATTTCTGCTGAGTGAGGGAGGGTTTGCTGTGAATCTCTCAAAATGGAGACAAATCCTCGGGAATTTAAGCAGCGTGTTTGGCAGGTCACTTGAGAACCCAAATTAACTCTTACCAGAGCTGGCAGCAGAGCGAGTCTGAGAGCCTCGAGCTCAAGTGCTGAGAGGCACCGAGGCCTAGAGAGGAGCTGGGATTCCAGGGTGCTTAGAAATAGTGACTGGATTTTCAGCACTTCATACTTCATTCCCAATAAAGTCATCAAAACTCCCACAATTCCTGCACCTTCCGACTACGTGATGAACTGCAGAATATCATGCTTTGTCTCCTTCCACCAGGCGCTGGTGTGGAAGGAGTCCAAAGAAAGGGTCTGCGAGAACGTTAGATGGAAGCCTTGAAATTGCTCAGATCAATTAAAAACAAAACACGGAGAGTTGGTCCTCTCTTGGAGCATCTGCTGGGGATAGATACAGTGTCCTCATCAGACAACACTGGCAGGCTGAGACGGAGAAACATTCCAGCCTCCTACTACAGCTCAGCGCCGAGTCCACATGCAAGGAGCACAGCCAGGCTGCGCCTGCCCAGCCCTTCTCCTCTGGGTCCATGCAGCCACACGGAGTCAGGGCGCAGGTAAAAGGCTTCCGCCGCCTCGTCCGTCCCCGAACAGACACACTGACCCACTGGGATCTACACGAACTCCGTGAAGTCGTCCACCGAGGAGATCAGCCGCTTCCTCTGCCCAGTCTCATAGGTGGGCGGAGGGTCCTGAGGGATCTGGGGAGGGGCCTTTGGCGGAGCAGATGGGTGCATCTGCAGGGGAAGGCCAGGAGTCTGGTACTGGGTTTCTTCACGTAGCTGAAAGTCAAATGAGAACCGATGAGCTCCATTCTCTCTGCAACCGTTTTCGCTCTCCGCTTGGGCAGGGCAGGGCAGGGCAGGCCAGGCTACTCAGGACAGCTTGTCCTACCATCCCTACCACGGTGCCAAGTGTGGGTGCAGCTCTGTGCCCAGATACTGGGGTTCCCAAACTTCTTGCTGCCAGGGAAGCTGTTTGGAAGCTCGGAAGTCCACACCTACATTGCTACACTTGTTCCTCCCGCAAGACCTGGATTGTAACCTTCATACACATGTTCCTCCTCTTATCTGGCAAGTTTGGGTAGCTGATTTTATGTGCCTTATTTGTAATAAGACTCTAAAGTACAGCCCGGTTCTAAACGCTCAGAACAGCTTTACCTACCCGGTGCCGTAGCCTCTTGATATGACGTAGCCTTGCAATCCATTTGGATGGGTAGGTGTCAGTAGGGTTGGATCGACTATGATGAACCTGGGAAGCCATCTAATTTGGGAAGGGTGGGGAGAAGCAGGGAAAGAGAGGAGGCACATTAATGTGACCACAACAAGAAAATTAATGTAATGTTTCAGTACAGTTTGGCAGCGATAAAAATACAGCTCTAAGTTATAATTGCTCGCGTGCTAACTCTGACTTAAAGGTTTGCAGAACTAACTGAAGCAGAAAGCTCGCAGTCTCTGCTCATTTCCTTGGAAGCTGGTGATGGACCAAGACACCAGCTGAAAGACAGAAGGCCTCGGGGAGCTCAGAGGTACTCACATTAGCGTGCAGGGCCATCTGACGGGCTACGAACGGCAGGTTCTTATCAGAGATGATCTTGGCAACACTCGTGTCCACGAGACCCTCCATGTCTTCATTTCAAAGGAATAAGCAAAAAATTCTTGTAAGACAGTTCAGAACAAGCCAGAAGTTGCCAGTAACTAAATGGACAAGTAATATAAACCTGAGGAATTGCACCACAGAATCTCAGAAGCTCCCACCGAGCTCTACAGCTCCAGCTGTAACAGAACTGGTACTGCAACTTAACACAACGGGCTCTCAAATTCTGGCTGCTCCATAAATGTCTTTATCACATGAACCAAAGTGCGAGCAAAAAAAACCACCCCAGAAGTGCCCCTTCGGTAAGAGGAAAGCACACGCCCTTGCAGGTCACTGCACCAGCACTGCTTGGCTGGCATGGAGCCATGACCAGTTTCCAAGTATCAGGTCCTACAGTGCTGGGAAGGACAGCAGAGGCCAAATCCACAGGGCCCATCACCACGTATCTCCTTCAGTATTCCCAAGCCGTTGTTGGAGGGACCTACTCTCCTCTGCTGGCACTTTGTCTTAAGCTTGAAGACACATTGAAATGGTGCAATGGGAAGATACCTCTTATCTTGGTGAAGATACATGAACAGGACATATCCAGATATTACTGGGCAGCAAATTGGTTTCCGAGAGTTTCTCCTGGAAGTTTTTACTTTTGAAACACAAAACCACTGCAAAGTGAAGGCAGTTACTGCACCACCAATACAGGAAAGACTGAGAACAAAGGCTGGAGGGATTCCTACCTTTCCGACACTGCAGCGTCACCAGGTTACAGTCATAGTCAAGTGGTGTGATGAGAACGTGCACAAAATTGAACTGACCCTAATGAGAAAACAATAAAATAGTCATATACATTTTCCTGGCAGCCACAGTGATTCTTGTGAATGCCATAAACTAACACATGTGAATTCACCAAGTCAAATAACCACCATTCATGGTTCAAGCGCTGCTTGCTAAGATAACACACATCACATCAAGGTTTTACAAGCAGCCACATGCCTTTTTATAACTCATCCACGGGTAAAATCTTGTACCTTTATTGTTCCCAGTTTAAAGTCTTCTCCAGAATCATTGTAAATAATAGAGACAAAATCATTCCCAAGGTGCCTTTTCTTGTCGCAGCGATATTTATCCAAATCCTTTGTAGGCATCAGGGTAGCAATGTGGAAAATGGCTGAAGAGGAAACAGAAAAACCCTTAGCCCGGCCCAGGTAACCAGTGCTGCAAGCAGCAATGGTCCACGTGCAGCACTCGTCTGGAAGACAAAGTAGTACCAGCATCACAATAATACAAAAAATAAGCTGTGCTCCCTTGGAGGGTTTGTCCGCATTTGTGACAGCTGAATCAGTCCCTCTGGGCTGCTCCACTGGCACATGGAGAACAGAGCGCGGTGGCCAGCAAAAGGGCAGCCTCTGAAAGCTCTGCTCTTGCCAGTTTTTAGGCACTGCCCTGCAGAGTCTTCTCTAGCACCAGGCTCAGCAAAGTGAATTGGTTTGGCTTTCAGCAAGTGCTTGACGTATACTGGAATAAGTGTTCTCCTCGAGCCGGGGTAGCTAGCTATCTGCTCACAGGAAACAAACAGGGCACTGGAGAAGCGCTTCTTCGTATTTTTGCCACGACCACAGCAGCATGGTGAGTAGAATCTGGTTTGAGGAGGAAGAGTTAAATAGCTTAAACCAGGACTTCCCCTAATCGAGCTCTGCAGAGCACCAGGGCCACAGTGGGTAACCTGCAGCTGCCCCACGGCACCAGGCCAAGTATGACAACTGGGATGCACAGAGCTGTATGAAAAAATTTGGGAAGTTCATCAGAGCTTGTTGGATCCTGGATGGTATCTGCACTGCTTGGTGCTGCAGGAGCTGGGCAACACTGCAGTGCAATTAGCAGTGACCACAGTAATGACAACCCTCCTGCTTTCAACACTGTTCTTTAGAGAAACAATTAGCAGATTTTTGACACGTACACATCACCCTCAATTAAAAGCCTTCACAGCAGCTCATGAACAAACAGCTAATTCTACAAACCTCTACAAACCGTATCACCCTTTCCTACAGCAGAGTATTTTAAAAGTAAGTGCTGTGATTTGTTTATTTTTTTTCTTAAATAAGGCAGGTATGCACCTCTCCCAAACTGTAACCCGTGGCTTGCAGAGATACCACAGAGAGTATGGGAGGAGAACAGAGCCCCGGGTCACCTTTACTACATCCCTGGAAAGGAAACGGTTTGTAGAAGGCAGGTCAGTCTTAAAATGAGAAAAGACCATCCTTCTACTTATAACTTCTGGAGCCACCTTACCTTGCATAATGTCATCGTGCCAACAGTAGGTAAATTGTCCATCCTCCCCACACACATCCAGGCCACCAAGATAAATTTTATCTGGCTGACAGTCTTTGAGCTCAATGAGCTTCCCTAACCCGGTCAGGAACTCCGTATAGCGATAGGATCCGTGTTCATTTGACAGAATTGCGATTTCATTGTTGCTCTAGGAAATATGAACATGGGAGTCCCACACTGAATGCTAAGAGCACTCAAATCAGCACAAGTGATTAGGTTATTATCTTGTAAGAAGAGCTTCACGCAGGCACTGATTTTTAGTGTAAGAAACTAAGGAAAAGCAAGGCTACTGCAAGAGCAGGACAAACCTCGCAGCTGGAGCAGTGGTGCCTGGCCTTCAGTTGAGATGTAACCGTTAAAGGATTAACACATCTGCACACAACTCACCTGGCCCTCTCCAACGTACAGCACTGCAATCTTGTGCGTGTCATAAGAAGGAATTTGATCCAGGAGCTGCACCGATCTTTCAAACGTCTGCAAGAAAAACATTGGTCACATCTTTAAAAATTCATCCCCACACACCCACTGCTCTCCCTAACACCCCTTCAGGACAACGACAGCACAACGTGAGCACCGATTCCTGACCTTCACTAGCGTCTTCCTTGATGAACGGTGCCCGGCTCTGCTCTGCCAGGGCACAGTGCTTCAGCACTCCGAGGTATGGAGCAGTGCTATATGCCATCTGTCACCACACTGCCTTGGTTTTATACTTCAGATGACATTAATCCGGCAAACTGCATGGGTTAGATGCACTTGCCATGACAAATTACATCATATCTTCATTTAAGCTCCAGGCATGAAAAATTGTCATGCGTCTTGGGCTGAAAAACGTTTTTAGCCCAAGGTGTCACCTCATCTCACTTGGGCCCCCTCCTGCCTGACCACCCGAGCCTAAAGGGAGGGGAAACTATCAGCAGGAGGTCTGTGGTGCTCAGCTCACAAGAACCCCATTCCAGCACTACTTCTCCACAAAGCTTATAACCAATTTCTCATATGGTCACAGAAACCTTCCCAGTTATACAGAGGGCTGACACGTTTGTCTGGTGACATTCTGCCAGTATCACCTAGTGCTCAGTTTTCATCCTGCGCTCCTCCTGCCAGCAAAAACCAAACCTCCAAAAATCATCCTGCCTTCTGGTTGGGATTCTGAAACAGCACCAGCAAAATCTCCCAATATCTCAAATTCAGTCCAGAGCCATAAAGCGGGAGCCACCAGGACTGCAGAACTGGAAACCTCCCATCTGTAGCACTGTTGGTAGGAAGCACCTTTAAATTGCACCATCTGAGCTGGACGTTGACAACTATCATTGATGTTCAAAAAAAGTAATGAGGTTAGAAAAATTAATGACAAGAATTAAAAAAATAAAATAAAATCCTTGCCTACCTCGTTTGGCAACAAAAGGGGCTTGTTGTTTTCATCGCCAAAGAATGGGGAGTGGTACAACTGTAAAAACACAAAGCTAAGGGAGAGAGGGGAAAAAAAAAGTCCTGTTACCACAAAAATAAAGTCAATTTTGACCGGTTGTAAGAACATTATGTACAGAAGAGGAGCAATTAAAACGCTAACAGAGTATTACTCATCTTCTAGAGACACTTTAGGTGCCTGGACTACCTGTAGTTTGTAAAAGAGCCCTGTCATAAAAAACAAAGGTTACGTCAAATGGCTGCAGCTGCACAAATTTCCCGTTTAAAAGGCAATCTTTACACTGAACAGAGGAGTAGGAATGCCCTCCTGCCTCACAGCTACGGGGGGGGTACTTTAGGATAGCAGATATATGATTTTACAGACATTTGCATTTTACCTGCCCTCATTAAGATGAAGATTGTCTCACAATGCAATTTTGGGCAACTACCAATATCTAGAATTCAAAAAGCAACTATTATAACCCCTTCTTTTCCTCCTTCTTAGTATTTCGCATATTATGCTTCTTGAACTGCAAGACTAGTCATTCATCCTGTTCACAGAAAAATTAACTCTAGGTGAACTGCATTCAAGCCCCACATGCATTCGGGCCCTAAACCAAGACAGGTTAAGAACATGAGGAAACAATTTATCTATTTCTTTCACCATTTAAGAGACCCGTTTCCTAAATCACAAAGTCGGGGGTTCAACATGCCTCGATTAGCTCCTGAAGAAACAGGTAACTAATCTTTTTAATCAGATAGTGTTTTGTAGATCCCACAAAACTAGCAGACCACTTAAAATGAATCCCATCATGGCTGCAGCAGCTCTTGACCTCACCATTTCTAGCTTCAGATAAGCCACTCCACCCACCTCGGGTTTATTCCGGGGACTTTCTCCGCATTGGAGGCTGCTGTTCTGCTCTTGAAGGCGTCTCTCTCAATCCTTTTTCCCCTCCTTGATGGGGCTGAGTCAGAGATGGTGTATCCTCGGGGCCGGTGCCCAGAGGGGGAGCGAGGCGAGGTGACAGGACCGGTGCCATCCAACCCGCCTGACCCACTCACTCTGGCGTCCTCCCCCTTGCCCAACCAGCTGCCCAGCCCTTCCCCTTCCAGGTTCCCAGACTGGGATTTTGATTTCACTTCTGAGCTCAGCCTCCTTGTTACTTCTCTGCCATTTGCATCTTTGAGGACCTCCTGCAGTGTCTGTAGCTCGGGGGAAGAACTGGACTTGCTGAGCGGCTGGGATGGCTGGAAGGAAAGCTCCTCCAGTGTTCGGCCATCCTCTGACGGCAGGACTCTCCCAATGGGAATTCCACCCTCCACCAGGTCTTCCGACTTCAGAGATTTTTCTTCTTGGCTGGAGGTTGAGGAGGACTTAAAAAGGGAGAAACAAAGATGAACAGTTTTCCTGGTAAGCAAAATAAAAGCTGACAACAGTAACGCTTGAGGCACCTCTCGACGCTTCCAGCGAAAGACGAGCAGAAAGGTGCCAAGTACAAAGCAATGCAGATCAAGGGTCCTGAATAAAACAGGCATTTACTGCTGCTGCTCTGCATGCAGTCCCTCACCAGCCATCCAAACTCTGAATCGTGACTGCATGTGCATTTTGGTATCATTAGTGAGCTCCTTCAGAGGGCGTCAAGAGGGACATCTGAGCACAGACAGTTCTCCCTTGTGTCTAAAGTCGGGGCTGTCATACAGGACAGAATTGGTTAACCTGCTTCTTCTTACCCTGCTGTAAGATTCCTGGGGTTTACCAAACCTTTCCTCACTCAGGACTTGTTCAGAACATGAAGTGTCAATGTCCTCACTCTCTGGAGACTCAGCTGGGGACTCGGTTTCCTTTAGCTCCATTTCCGACGGGCTCCCTTCCTCCAGCACCACCGCTGATTCTATCGAGACACAAGGCAGAAGAACTGAAGTCTGCAGAGAGGCGCAGACCAGCAGGCCCCCATCCTCTCCTCTGAAGTACCAGCCTTTTCCCTATGGGATTTCAATGGAAGGCCATATTGAATGAGTGCTCTGGCTCTTTGATTTCTTGTCATGTCAGACTTGCTCCTGGTTCCCCTTTTGTATAGAGTAACTGATCACCTTACCCTCACAGCTTTGGTCAAGATAAGTGCAGTTGCATCCAATTGTTACTGATGAACGAGCAGGGGACAGAATGAGGAAATGGGACCTTGTACATCAATGCTCAGTTATCAGGACAGACAGGAACTACAGAGATGTAAGAAAGTACAAGACTAGCATTAAAAGTTCATCATTACCCAGGCAATGAAGACATCAGTTCTATGCAAGTGTACAAAAAAGTCAGTTTTTCTTGTATTGAAATGCAATGCTCCTGTGCCTTGTAGCGGCCTAGAAGGAGGTAAGAAATTTTACTAGGAGCCATTTACTTGCAGTTTGGCAGTTTTCCTAGTATGTCTCAGTAGAAGCAAAACAGTTTGGCCCTAGACATATGAAAGGACAAGAGAGCAAGAATAACACATGCACTGCAGCAATACTGGGAAACCTGCACGTGGCATCTGATCAGACAAATGGTTAATGAAACCACACTGACAAGAAAGCTCCTTGCAAGCCCTGCCTACGGTGGAGGAGGTTATCGCAGCGTTTAACGTTGTCTCTACTCCAGGCAGTGACCCTGACCACAGGGATGAGTCTGACCAAAGGCTCCTCTTGGCCTTGCTTTTTTTGTCCTGAGGAAAAGGCTGGAGAACAGGAGGCTTCCCATTACGCACACAAGGGACTGGAAGACCAATCTGAAAGGCCAAGATTTGTTTTCCAAAGTGGTGTTTAAGTGCTTTTTTAAAAAGCACACACAAAAAAAAAAAAAAAATTGCCAAAATGAAAAAAAAAAAAAAAGAAAAAAAAAATCACTAAAGCAGCTTTTCCAGGATTGATTTCAGCTCGCAGGACCAAAGTTATTCCAAAGAAGCAATTAAGAGTTAGCATTGCACACACATACCTTCTAAAACAAACAAACAAACAAACAACAGAAACCCCCAAAAAAACCCCAAAACAACGTGCTGATCTGGTTAGCTGTCCAAGCCAGAACACACCTGCATATATCCAGTGTTTCCAAGCTTCCCTAGCTCTTACACTACTGCCAAGGTTGCTGGTGTTTTTAAATAATGCACGAACTCACTAATTATTCTTTAGGTGGGAAGAAAATAATATGAGCAGAGAGAAGTACAGAAACATATTTTACTGCAGCATCTTTGTGTTGCTTTAAGAGGCCTATGTCAACAATAGCCAGCAGTTAAGAACACCCTGCTGCTCTAACGCAGAATTTTCCAGTGAAGGAAAGAAGGCAGAAAGACATTTCAACCCTCTAATTAAATTCACAAAGCATTACAGGTTATCAAAGCAATGCAGGTGTTGTGCTTGTAAGGTATGCAATTTGATCTCCATATAATTACAAAGTCAATTTTACTGAAGCGGAGAAAGATTTTACACTACTACAGAGCCTCCAAAAAGCTAGAATTTAGCAGGTTTTCCCCTGAAATATATTTCTTCTTTTTTTTTTAATTTAAAAAAACTTTTAACCAGCATCTGTTTTAACGTCAAACTTTACACATATATCATATATATGTATTAGCTCCTTTTATCTTTTTTGTGTCCAATTCTGACAGATTCCTGCGGGCTGAGCAGCATGGGACTTCATTTCAGGTCACCTTTCTAGCATACTATGCTATTCTCAGAAGTGAGAGCTTTTACATTTAGCAGAACACGAAGCCAATTGTAAAATGAAGCTGAAAATAAATAATTCAATTAATCAAGCCACGTTTTGACAGGTCATTTAACACTGTGCCTCATGACTCACAATCCACCCCAGCTAAAGCAGAAGCTGCTTTAAGAAATTGTCTGCACTTGCAAATGTTGGATCTGGCTTGGACTTCTTCATGCTAGTCAAGATCCCATTTGTTGAGAGTAATGAGACTGGGTACAGACAGGAGACATGGAAGGGGAAAATGAAGTATGAGGGATACATTTTCTATGAATCAGAGGTGTTCTTCTATGGCAA
>VZSF01007791.1:63286-87922 GCA_013398295.1 Chionis minor | reverse complement strand
TTTTTTTTTTTTTTTTTTCCTTAAAGATATATAAATATACCTGCCCAGGATATGCTCCTGTGCAACTTCCCTTGACAACTGGACTGGTACATGGAAGAGAAAGAGGCCACTGCAAAGGGAAATCAAGTGAGCAGCTACATCAAAAGGAAGGAGAGACTATATGAAAACAAAATATAAATTAAAAAGCACAGAGTTTAAAATGTAACCAAGAGCCTATTTTAAAATAAATAAATAAATAAATGAAAACAAAGGAAAGAACAAGCTGGGATAAGCTCACTAGATGCCAAAGGGATACTTTAAGGGTACAAGGTCTCAACATGAATAAGGAGGCATAAACACATTCAAACAATGCAGACTTGAACTGCTCTCTCTGAAGAATGCATCTTTGTGAATTTGAGAAACAGAAAGTTCCTTAGTGATATCCTAGCATATGCAGAAAACCAGTCTGAGCTTTTCCTGAGCTACACACTTTTGGCAAAACACCATTTTTAAACCCACAGAAGAGTCTGAAGAGTAGAAATATGGATAAAGATTCATTCACATAGCTTTAACCTCTAGAGAGAAAGAAGAACACGCATATGAGAGTCTGACAGCGCAAAACTTCTTCAAAACAGTCATTCGCCAGCCAGCTCCAGCAAGTCTACTGTAGAAGTTATGTTAACAAGACTGTGGCCAAAATTATTTTCTCAGACTGCCACAGGAGTGGCATTCAGGTGGGTGCTTCTTTCAACTAATCAGTTAGCACCTATATACCACAAATTCGTGGAAGTGAATAAAAGTGTTCATGGATAAGAACGTAATTTTTTTTTTAAAAAAGGTGATAATTTGATTTTGACCCTAATTTTGCGTTTACACATTCTGAAATCCTAAAATCATATCCTGCCCTGTTTAAAATAAACCTGAAAACTAGCATTTTTACCAGATTTCCAAACAATTCATATCATTGATGCCACCTCCTCAGAAAAGCCTTGTCTGCTCTTACCACTGTTTGGTTTTGTCGGTGCCAGCAGTGCCAAGAGCGTCAGTGTTAGACGTTGTTGATAAGAGCTCTGAGCAGGGATTACATAAAGCTTTACAAATTTCAGCTGCTGGTCAACACTAACCTCCCAACATTAACAGCTCTTTCAGAAGTGAACTAGCACCAAAGTGAATATAGTGAAAATCCCTGGCCACTGTGTTAAAATAAAGCCATTAAAAGAAACTTAAGTGATTCAACTGCACCAGCCTGAAGGCTGAACAGTCCTTTTAAAAGGTGAATAAATCCGCAGCCAGCAGGACTTGCATTCTGCTATCTCATGCTATAAAAAACAGTGGCAACTAACTGACACTGGCTGGCAAGGTTTGCTATAGGCCATTCTCCCAGGAACCTAGCTAGTGCTCTCTGTGCCCAACACAAACTCCCATGCTGAAGACAAATGGAAATGGAAATGCTGCATGGGAAGATCCATCCACATGTGGGATGCCCAGATCAGCCCCAAGCAAGTGGAAGAGCAAAAAGACTTTATTCATTTTCATTTGGGAAACAATTAGCATGAAACACATTACTCCTCCAAAGAAACTCCATTACTCCTCTCTTTAAGAAAGAGTGGTAGCTCCCGATGGAACATCAGAAGCAAGGAGGAAGGGAATTTTTCACTGAAAACTTCTAGGGACAAGAACTGATTCCCCTTCTCATTGCTATGTCACTCCTCATGCTACTAACTTTACTGTTCTAGAAGACCTGCAGTAATTTCAACAGACTTTAGGCAGGCTAGTTGACAGCTATGCTGGACGCGCAACTGGCTTGACATCTCTCACCTGTGTTGGAGCGCTGGAGAAGCGATGGTTTGGCTGTGCCGGTGGCCAAGCTGGAGGAGGGCACAGAGAGGGATTTATATAGAGCCGTTTCTCGGTGTTCTTTAAAACGTTCTGCAGCCATGAGTGCATTAGAGAGCTCTTGCAGGGGCATGTTGTTAATATCCGAAGAAAATGGACTGAGCGGGTTCTCCAGACTCATCAGCCAGCTTGTGTTACCTGGTAAGCGAAAATTGGGGAAGAGTATTAAGTACTCCCAACTCCAGAAACTTTACAACTCACATCAAACAAAGCACAAATTGTTTGGGATTTTGCAAGTGAAAAATCAAAACGGACCAAGTTCTCAGTTCTCCTGACATTTGGCAGAATTACTTGATTAATTTCTTATTCTCAGTACGTAGCTCCCAGTGCTCTATACCTTACCCCAAGCTCTTCGAAAACTATCCTTGGTAACTCGTTACTACAGCAGATTCCCAAAGGCATCCAAAACACTCAGTTATTTTAATTAGTGATACCAGGTCAGTTATTTTCTCATGAAGCAACTTTCATCTGAAATAAACAATTCCCTGTCATGTTGTGTAACATACCAGCATTCAAATATTTTGACCTTGAACATGTCTTTACTCCTTCCCCAACAAGAGACACAACTATGCAGCTACTCTAGCCATAAGCCTCGTTCAGCTCCAATTGAGCACGGGAAGCTAAAACACAGCATAGACAGATTTTCAAGAAAGACCATAGAGCAGTGTAAAAATGGGAAATGCAAAGCAGGGTTAATATTACCTCGCTCTATTTCAGTGACGGTATTTAATATACAAATTTAAGTCCTTGCCTCAATCTTTTCAGAAGTCTTTTGTAGATTTAAAACACTAAAGAGTGATTTCAAAGAATCGAGTAGCAGATGTATTAGTTTCAAGAGGCAGCAAGCAATAAAGAGATCCATTTGCAACTAAATAAGGATTTTTCTTCTTCATCCAGGCTCCACTTTCTTAGCAAGCCAGAAGAGCTCACTCCACACTCGGGTAAAGATACCTGTGGGCCTGCGCACTAGGATTTCTGCCCATCCCTGTGTCAGCAGCGGGACATACGCAGCTAAGTTCGCTTTTTCTTTCTGCAGAGGAGTTTGTGGAGCAGGATTGGTCTTCTCTGATCGAGATGCGGGAGCAGGAGGACCCTGTGTCCCCTGGGAAGCCAACCCACTGGGAAAATGGGAGGTTGAGCTGTCTAAGGCACCAACACGTAAGGCATGACCACCTAGGAAGACAGACACAAAAGAGAAGGGAGAGCCATGCTTAGTTAGCAATAAAAATATCTCCAAAGTAGTAAGTCTTTTAAGTTCCTCTAGAAGCTGTGTGCACAATATTGGAAATCCAAGAGAACTTTACCTTCTGTGTGTTTCTTACAAACCATGAGGTTAGAAAAACATAGGGGATTCTCGCTGCAACCATTCACCACTTAACCAATCACCGAAGCTTTTCTGCAAGGAAAGGCAAGCAGGAGGAGCACCGCCAATCCTGAGGCCAACGGCTGCTGCTACCTGCCCACTATTAAATACCAGACAGGTCCAGATTCTCCAATTAGTTTAGACACAGGTCTCTTCAGTAGGCACATGATTCATAGAATTGTTTAGGTTGGAAGACCTTTAAAATCATCTAGTCCAACCATTGACGCAACTCCACCAGGTCTGCCACTAAGCCGTGTCTCTAAGCAAGAGACAGGGACATTTAAGCCTTTGACACACACTCAGAAATAGCAGGAGAGGAATTTACCAGACATGGATCGGACTCTGTTGCGAGAGCTTCTGCAAACCTGCTGCCCAGCTTGAGATTCCAGTTTTGCTGGAGCTTCTTTAGTTTGTCTCACTTGCAAAACAGGGTCTGAGCTGTGGAAGAAGATATTAATGATACTGAGAGAGGAAAACCTAAAAAGACACACTGTAACAGTGGTTTAAGTGACTTTGTTAGGTGGAAATTTCTAGAAATTGGAGCAAAAATTACCTTGATTCTGTACTACTTTGGAGCTCTCCAGAGTCAAGGCCAAGCAGGGACCTTGTCCCTGTTCCAACGCTTGTAGTGATGGTCACCAGCTTGTTACCAACCAGCCACGTCTTTGTCCTTCCTCCAGCCAACAGAAACTCACCCACAGGAGACCTAGAAACACATTTGTCATGAACAGAGCTCTCAGACTGCAGAGCCTACACAGGTGGCTTATTTCATGTAACTATGTAGGAGGTACTGCCTGCTTTCCTTCTTTATACTGCATATTTAACATACCCCCTGGTCGTCCACATACACATCCACCAGGATAAGGGATGACCTAAATTTAGTATCAGTTGATAGTAGTACTACTGGACACACACCACAGAGCAGAAGGGAACGAGCTATGTATCTCCTTCTGGGAAGGGCTAGCAAGACAAGTAAGTGACCTCCATTTGGAGCCAGCTGGCACAACGCTCAGTTCCATAGCGAAGACTCTGATTATCCAGCACGGACACGGAGCAAAGCCCTGCTCACAGAAAGCACGCCTTCAAGGCATCTCCTTCTCGACAGTTCACGGATGAGGCAAAGGCCAGTTGGCTCTCATGGACTTCTCTCATTTAACTCCCTATTTAGCCAAGCCAGATTTTATCTGGAGGAATGGCTTCAGAGCCTGGGCCTGCCAGAATCTCAAACGTGTCATGGTAATTTTCCACTAATAAAGAGAAATATGAACCTCAAACAAAAACATCTCCCCCACGGTCACTGACTGACCCCTACCTCTTAGGCACCGCAGTAAAGTTGGAAAAGACGTATCGAGCCATCATATCCAGACAGGTCTCAGTGAGTTCCAGGTGAAGATTTTTTAAGTTGTCATCAGCCTGAGCCATTGAATTTTCATCTGCAGAGCCCAGACTTGAACTAGTGATGGATGTTTGTATCCGACTAGAAGAGAATGTTTCCAACTGACAGATCACATTGCAAAATGCTTGTCCCTGTCACCCGAAAGACAGCGTGATGCAGAACCACCTGCGATACATGCACGTGCCACATCAGAGAGGTGGCCAGACATTAAACCCAGGACATCATAAAAATATTTTCGGATCAGCCTCATGTTGCGCTTCCCAGATTGTCATTGCAGAAAGTGTATTTTATCTTGACAGACTGAGAAACATTTAAATGTGCATCAACTGACTAGGTCAGGCCAGCGCTCTCTGATGTTGGTGGCCCATGGGCAAGTGCACCAAGCAAATAGTGAGCGGCAGCACCATGCTTTGAGTTCACTAAACTATAGTGAGGGCAAGCATCCCGGGACCTGCGCAGCTTCCCAGGAAACATGTTGCCCATGAGCCACAAATCAGGGCACTCAAGGCTTAACTTTATAATCCTGTGGTTTGCTTTTTTCTCTGTTGCACCCCTTTCATATATTGATTTTTTTCCCCCCTCCAAATTCAATAGCTATGTAAAACCTAATTTAACTTGAAATAGAAAAAAATTGCACTCTGAACAGGAAATTGGCACAAGAACAGAGAGCAACTCTGTCTTCAAATCAGCCAAGTTAGCACTGCAATTTAAAACAATTGCAATAACAGGCTAGATTGCAATATTTTATCAAGATTATGCCATAATAATACAAACTAAGCTGAGGTACAGTCAAATTTTTTATGACATGGCAACTTCTTTGGTATCATTAAGGGTAATTACCTGAACCTTTAGTTGCTACCATTTACATATAAATACAAGAGATGAAAATCACCTAGTAGATTAATGGGGATATCAGAGAATGAAGTGCCAGAACTGTATTCACAATTCAGTCACTTCAGTGTCCTTCCCCCAAATACCATGTAGTTATAGTCAAAAATAAAGTTCCACTGACAGCATACAGACTAAGACACAAATCTTCAGGTTCAAATTTTAAACCAACATTTTCACAGTCGAGGGTCCAGAAACACATTTTAAAAACCAGCATAAATTGTTTCATCTTTCATGTGTGCAAATCAATGTCTGCGATCAAAACCTGTTTTCTTTAGTTGTGAAAGCAATAGCTTTATATGGGCTGAGCACACATTTCACTGCTCTATGGAAAGACAAATCAAAGTTTTCACAGCATCATACTTTAGACCAGAACACTTCCATCAGCTCCCTTTGCCTCAAAGAACAGATCCTAAACTGAGGTGAGAACTAGTCCTCATAGTTTGGGAGGAGGGCCTGTACGTAAAGTTTGCAGAGTATCAAAAGCCTCTCCTGGGGCAAGTCACTGCTTAGAAGGCTGAAGTTTTAGGGAGTTTTAACCAGGACTCTCACTTGCACAGAATGCAACCTTTTTCCCTTTTCTTTTTTTTTTTAAAGTGTTGTTTGATTATTTTTCCCCCCTCCACCATCTTCACTTTGAAAATAGAAATTTTTGTTGCTAAAGCATCAGAGAATAGGGCAAAGTAACCATACACAACATAGGGTGGGATGTGACAACCCAACAGCCAGCATTGGGAAGCCACGGGATATCCACGATATTTTCCCAAAACCTTTGATTGTGGCTAAAGGCCAGTTTTTTATTGCATAGCAAAGTCATGCAAGCATCCCACATGCAAATCCACCCTGCTTCCACCCACCCTTGCAGTAAAATTTCCAAGTGCTGAGTTGCTCTTGGATTCTCCCCATTTAAAGTGCCTCTACCTGCGGACCACATGTTCAGACACACTGATGCTGCGGGATCGGAAGGCATCAACTGCAGAGGATTCTTTCAGCTCTTTCACTGGAGGAGAGTTATTCAAGCCTTGCTTTGCATTTTTGGCTAGTCTTAAACTACTAGGTGGAGAAGCACCAAGCCCCAAAAGAGGTCACAGGAAGGGAGGAAATCATTGTAGGGATGTAGGTTGAAAGGTCACAGGTCACAGGGTCAATATTGGGGGATCCCGGAGGGTGATGTAAAATAAAACAAATGCCAAAAAAGGAAAACAAAAATTAAAACGTACAAACAAGCAGAGCTGAAAGCATTAAAAAGACAAACCACATTTTGAAAACAAGATTTTAAACGTGCTACAAAACAAATGAAATTAGTACAAGTTAAAACAAAAAAACTGACTGAAATGATAGTTGGAATACTGCGCTGTTAAACAAAGGCAAAAGCACCTGAACTCTAATTTGGCACAGACTTCTCGAGTCTGAGTTTTGTGCAGTTGAACCACCTCTTGTGCTGCCCCAGCTCACCACTTCAGCATGGCTAAAAACCTGACTACATCCACAGAGACCAGATTCTAAAATGCTTTACCAATACCAGGTAGCAGCAATGTTTTTCTAAGAGACACAGGAATACGTCAGCCATCTCTACCTCTGCTAGGCCTGGCCCAAATCTGAGCTTGTCCCCTAAATCTCAAAATCACCCGGGGCCAGTCAGAGGTGCCCCTTAGCTCTGCTCGAGGCACTGGAGGAGACTCAGCCCGTCTATGCACGACTGACCCTGCTCACACTGCACAGAGGGAAGGGCAAGAAGACAAACATCTTCTTGGTTGTTGCTGACTGCATGATGCTTTTCTGTCAAACAAACTATCTTATTTCAGGTGCCTCGAGGTAACCCACTTGACTTTCAACTGGAACAGAAAAGAAGATGAGCCTTTACACTGTCAGATGCCAACCATATGTGGGAGACGACAGCAATTAACATCTAAGAGGCACTTTAATTAGTCACAGCTGAGATGCATGACTGGCCCAGTACTAATTTAGACGTAACAGTTGGTCCAGCAGTTCACATCCCCACATATAAGATGCAGATACTAATTTAAGTCTTCTGGCTTTTTCTAAACATGATTTATTTGCTATCCTCCTTTCAGTGAATTATTACATTTCAGATAGTCACCTGGAGGGATCAGAACTTATTTGTCCTTATTCTGCCAACAACCTCTGACAGACCACTTTTGGCCACAACTGGAGACGTGACTGCAGAGAGCACAGGCTCATACTCTGAGATAATCACCTACACCAACATCACACCAGTCAGCAACCTTGGGAACCGTTGGGACCTTGATCTCTTGGAACACCCAGCACATCAGCTAGGCCACGTAAATGCTTATTCTTTGGGCTTAAGGAGTGAATACCGAGCACACAAGCTTCTCAAGCAAGGAAACAGATATCTGCTTGACGCCATTTCCTTCTCTCACTTGGCCAGACTCCAAGCTCAGACTCGGAGGCAGTGGCATCCTGCCATTCTGGTGTTTCGGGTTGCTGCCTGAGTACAGCTCACACTCCTTAGCAGAGATTTCTGTGGAAAAGTGATCCAGCAGTGTTAGCAAGAGCCTTTAGATACAGTAGTATTCCAACCTGGTAGAATTTAACAGGTTTTTGGGAAAAAAAAGATTAGTTAAAATTCTAATTTGAGAGACGAGTGTCAAAAGGCTTCTCTTCCAAGTTTCTGAATGAAAGAGGAGGAGATGGGAGAGATGAAACATAAAACAGGGTTTACAGCTGTAGCATTAGGGCAGGGATGGTGTTTCTTCATTGCAAGATACTCATTGAGCCTTGCAGTTAAAGTAGAGGCACTTTCCCCAGGGTTCAAATGCCACTGTATGCTTACTGCACATTAACACTGAAGCAAGTTAAGTGAACCAATTTAGGTAAGCCCTGCAGGTAAAAGGACGTTAGAGAAACCCCGAATGCCCTCCAAGGAATATTTGTTCTTTGCTGTCAAACATCTGCTCAAATGTTACTTCGAAAGACTGCTGGCAAGGTATGTTCTGACTTCTAAAGACATTAGGTTTTGCTTAAAACTGACATAATGGCTTCAATATTCAAAAAAAAAAAAAAAAGGATCAGGACATCCAGATACACAGAAGGCAGCTGTCTGCTACCCAGCACATTGACTTGATAGATAAAACTATGGAAAAACACAGCATTGGCTCTCTCAGTTTATCAAGGTTGCTAATCACAACGATTTCTCTCGCAATCATTTAAATAGTCATTACAGATCAGTTATCAAAAGGAGATAACGCTATCAATACGAGCATGGTATTCTATTACTTCTGGTGTTACCCTTCTCTATTACTTCTGGTAGCATTGTACTGACACACATCAACCCAAAAGAACTGTTAATTTTCAAAAACTAACAACAAAAAGCCCCACTCCTTACTGAAAAAGCTTACAGAACATCCAGTGATGCCCTCATACGTACTATCAGACTGTCAGCTTGGTTTGATTCCAGCTTCTTACCAACCTAAGTTTGCCTTTTACCAATCCCCTGACCTAAAGAGGTTTACTTTCCTTGCTTAAATGCACTGTCAGATTTTGGATAACTAGACCCAGCGTCCTTCAGGAAAACACAGCGAAGGGTGTGAACACTAGAACAAGGAACACAAGACCCTGCTGGAGTCATATAATTTACCTTTTTGGCCTCTCATTCAGGCTTGTACTGCGAGCCCGGAAACTGTCCTTCTCAGGAGTGTCATCAAAGGAAAGGAGGACATTCGAGCGCAAACCCTGCCAATTGAGACAAACAGGTAACAGCCTGAAGGGCTAGGACGCGCAGCTGAGAGACTGCAATCATGGGCCAACGCACAAGAACTCACCATCAGTTTTGAAAAAGACGTTGACAAGAAAAGTAGAATTTTTCTAGCTTCAAACAGAACGCCTAAACTTCTCAAATCAGCTTTTAAGTCATCTTTTTTATTATATATTGTTTGATTCAGTATATAATGAATATAATAGTGCCCATTACCTTTGTAATATAGGGAACAAAGTCCTTTCGGAAGGGAAGGCGACACCGAATGAACCACATAGCTATCACGTGATGGGCCAGGCAAACGATGTACTGGTTAAACCTAAAACAGCAGAAAACAGAGCTTAATGCTGCATTATGATGCTATTCCAGAAAAGAACAGAAAAACTTTTCAGTCTGTGAAACAGAACTGTTCCTTTACCTACTGTAAGTATAAAGAAAAAAAAAGCTTTAAAGTTCTGTTCAAGAAAAAGGGCTATTTTGTCCCAAGTGAATAAGTCCCTTCTTCAGAAAAAGCCTGGAGATACCAGAATGAGCAATATGCTATAAATAACCTTCACCTAAATACTAAAAAAAAAAAAAAAAAAAAGCATGTCTCATTCTCTTAATTTTACAGATGAGGAGGAAGCACGTTTGCTATGAACTTACTTGGAAGGGTTTGTGTATGGCAGGGAGATGGCAAACACACTGGCATACTGCTCTGCTGCAAAGTTCCTGTAGAGGTGAGGCAGCCTTGCTAGGGCTAGAACAGTTCAAGAAGAAAATCAACACAGGTGCGGTCTGAACACAAGGTATTCAAGATCACAATTCAGTTTAATTTGAATTCTTTTGTTTCTTGTAAATCATCAGCTGACATGGAAGTTAACATCATGGTATGATTTCATGCCATTTAAGTTATAAGCAGCAAGGTGGAGAAAGCACCTTCTTATTTCCCATCACTGTATGGCTGCACTACACAAAGCACGTCTCTTTCTTCAGTGCGTGCAAGTGCTTTAGGTAGAAAACCAGTAACAAACAAGACATGATCAAAGATTTATATCCTGAGGGTGGTGCAAGGGCATCACCAAATAAACAAGAAACCTTTACAACGCATTCCACATGACTAACAATCAAAATACCCTTGGTCAGTGCCAACGATACATTTACAACTATAGAAGATCAAAAGTAAAAAGAACATTACAACTTACTTGAAAGAAATTCTAGGAGAGGGATTGCCATATTGGCCGTAGCAGAAATGTGGGTTAATTTGACTATTAAGACAGGAAGCGCCTTTATGATGATGTCGGGCATCTCGACACTACAGACAGAGAGTGCCACAACGCACTGGTTTGCACAGCGATAAATAAGACCGTGTTCCAGGCAATACACTATTTCACGCTAGAAGAGAAAAAAGAAAAGGAAGTCATAATACAGCAAAAGAGAAAACCTCTAATGTACCACCTCCTGACTTCAGTTAGACCTTCAGAATGGCTTGGGAGGTATCACTACTGCAAGACCTGTATGATGCGTATGAATTCTTATCTAAAATGCACTAACACAGAACCCTAAGTAATGTTGCTTTTAGTCTAGGGCAAAATCTTAAGATGGGACTTTAATCAAGTAGACATTTTAGAAATTAATACTTAAGTTTCGGGTTAAACAGAATTTTTATGGTTATCAGGGTATTCCAGCAAAAGGTGAAGTCACTCAGCAACCTGCAAGCAGGGACAGGTATGGATGGGGAACAGTGAGCCCAACTGACCGGACAGTTACTGCTGCACAAAGTTAGCAAAGTATTTTTTCACTCCTGACGCGACCCCAAATACAGCAGATGCAGCTTTTTATACCAGAAAAGGGCATCGTCAACTTGCATTTAAGTCTCCTAGTCAGTCTGTAGGAGAAAATGCTCTACCGTACAGGCCCCATCCCTCCAACACCCTCTCACTTTTCCCATACCTGTTTAGCTTTGTCCAGATAATTATGATAAGATATTAAAGCCGTCAGTACTGGGACTACAGCCAGATGCAAATCGGTGCGAGAAAAGCCTTCAGGGGTACCATGAAGCCTGTCAGTAGTCTTTTTATCTGTGAGCTGACACATCACACAGTAAGTTAGAACACCTCGTGCTAAAAATACTCTCTAAAAGACAGTAGACAGGCACTGCCCATAGCTCCCTCTTCACACGCATACATAAAGAACATTCCTTATTACCTACTTCTGTACCTAAAGCAACCCTCACAAAAAGGGAAGGTGAGTGAGGATTGACAAGCAGTATGCTAATCTCCAAAATATTAGACTGAAAAAAAAAAAAAAAAGGAAGAAAAAACCCAAACACTCAAAAAAATGCACCCCCAACCAACTCTCAAGCAAACCAAGGGTCTGGTGATTATACATCAGTAGGGTGCACAGCATTACCATGTAGCTCAGTGCAGAGGCCAGGAGGTCTATGTTACAAGGAGAGGTTAAAAATAGCACTTTATAGCGGAGGGATTCAGGTAATTTGTTGAGAACCAACTTCAACACCTTCCAGTCTGTCTCCTGGAAAGAAAGAAAAAGTTAAGGTAGAAAATTTTTCTATGATTTCAGTTCAGTTTGAAAGTAAGACAAAGCAAATTTCAGACAAGATGCCATTTCCTAGGCAGATTTACATCTTGTCATGGTAGCTACATAAAAAGAAGTGGCATTTAGCTGTCACATGTTACTTCCTGTCTGTCATCCAGCCCTAGGTGCAATATTGGCTGCAAACTTGGAGGCAACTTGTATCCAGATCTCACAGAGCTCAAAAAGACAGAGCCAGAATTCAGTTCTCCTAACCACTAGCACAAATTAACCTTCAGACCAAGACAACCCCTCAGCACATAACTCTGTCCAATACAACACTAATGAACCATTTATCTTTACAGTTTATTAGTGACTGAAACATTTATCAGTTCTCAAAATACTTCAAAATCTTGCAGTAAGAAGGTTTCTTTTAGTTTCAAATGCCCTTTCAGAAACATGATGACTTATTTGATCTTTGTTTAACAAACACATTTCTTGCCCTTGTCTGCTCCGAAGCGGACTGAAATGAAAGCTTTGCTTAGTTTCTGCAGAGCTGAACTGGTGCTCCCACTGCTGGTTGAAAAGCTGCACAATTACACCCGGATCCTGCCCAAGAGGGAGGATTTACATATTTTCAGATGTTATTTAGATACTCTGGGATCAGAGTCAGCTGGTTTAAGTTGACATATTTCACAGGAAGTCGACAACTGTCATTAAGAGCAGACGTACTTGCTTCAAGCACTGCAGAAGGACACCAAAGACCATTGAGTATGGCAGATGTCCTATACGAATGGTGGCGTTCTGGGAAGGCACATTGGGACTTCCTGAAGGCGGAGAGAGCGTACCAGTAGGCTTTTTCTCGGAAGCTCTCTTCTCTGCTTCTCTACAACATCGAAAGGGAGAAAAATAGATGTAACGTAAAATCAAGATCGGAACAACCTACTCATGTGACCTACAGCGCTCCCCTAGCCAGTTTAATGACCTAACAATATAAATTGCATTTTCAATTAAAAACCACAGGATTGCCCAGTAGACAGACAGCAATGAGTCAGCTTGGTCAGGATAAGGATTCTTCTACCCAGGCCCCGAGCAAATTTAGAAAGATATCTTTTGGCACATTGTTACACAAAGAACTTCAGACCAAGCTGTAAAATTAAAAACAGCCAGATTTCTGTAAGTCACTGAATCAAACCTCAATGTGAAAACTGATTTCAGGCAGGAAATTGATAATATTTTTGTGAAGTTTTGTGAGCAGGAACAGAAATTTCATGTCCAAGATTGAGAGCTCTGTAGGTAATTTGTAAGAACAATTCACCAATTATTAGTTGAGACAATCCTAGGCTGTAACCACAGACTTGTCTAGCAGCTGACTCATCAGGATTTGTAAGATTCATAGAAACTGCAGATGGCTACTGATGGACCATTAAGCTTGTGCAAAAATACCAAATAGTTCAGAAAACAGCTTTTGCTTAATGCAACGAGAAACCTACACAAAATCACACAGACAGTAAGGGCTGAACCTCACTGCTCCATCCTTGTTGGAAAGGCCAAGACGGTGGAGGGAGTCAGCTCGAAGCATCAGCAGGAAATCAAATACCTGTAACAGAGAAGACACTGGAATCACTCAAAACCCAAGCCAGTGGAATACTCTCCCACCTCCTCACGTGACACTTTTCCAAGTACAAAGGGATTTTTAACATATGCTGTGGTTAGTTGTGTAGGAGGCATCACTTTTGGTGTTACAGTACATATACATACTCCTATTAGCCAAGAAACATCTAATTCTACTTCCGCTAAGCTCTAGAGCCTGCATTCCCCACCTGCCACCCAAGAATTCCAAAGACAGCACGCAGCTCTCGACCAGAAAGCATAGGTTATTGCTCATACCTGCAATCTGATGCTGCTAGCAACAGCAAGGCTGTATGCATATATATAATGGCGTTGGACATGGTGAATCAGCATCTCGTACACCCGCATTGCATGGCTGGAGGGTAAGCTGTAGAGTTTTGTCTGCAGAGGAACAGAAACACAAATCAAAAGGTAGACTGACACTTGTTATTTGCAACAGTTTTCTTCTTTTTGGTTTTCTTGACTGAGAAGTCAAGAAAAACATAGCAAAAACTCGCTCCTGAAAGCAAGATGAACAGATGGCTCTGGACAGAACCTCTGTGAGGACTCCAGAGAAACTCTGCCTGGCTCCAGAAGGGCACTGGCTGGAACAACCAGCCTTTCACAACTATTTAACCATATCTCAGGACATGCTACCCAAACCCAAGGTTATGAACCACACATCTACCCTGCACACATTAAAATGTGTTCATATTCATTGTACAATGGAAATTAAGAACATAAAACATTTAGCAAACAGTCATACAGTACACAAAAGCATAAGGAATGACCAAAACCAAGAAAATATGAAGTGGATAAAACAAAAGTTGGAATATTTAATAGCGAGAGAATAGTTATCTAAAAAGCCAAGTCCAGCAGAAGACTATTCTGAAGAAGACATGTTTAATGCTCTGCAGCATTCACCTGAAGAATTATCAGGAGTCCAAGAACTGCTGTCTTGACATCCTCCAAAGAAGCTGAATATGACAGCAAATCCCTCTCTTCCAATTCAGAAGGAGATGAGAGAGAATGTGCAGCCACCTTTTAAAAAGAGAAGCAATATATGGTTTAAACCTGCAACACAGCTTTTCCTTATTTCCATCCTGGAAGGTCAGGAAAGACTACAGCAAGTTTTCCTTGCTGGAAATTCTGCCAGCCCTGTTTGGCAGCTTGGATGTGTATCGATAGGGTTTCTAAAGCTCCCTTCTGCTCTGCGCTTCAGACTTGCATGCTCCAAAACCCAGCTGTCTTACACTATATCCTGCCGAGTCACGCAACTGAACTGTCACAGGTTAGTCTCCGCAGTCACTGAGGATCCCGCAAAAGACGTGGTGATGCTACTGACAATTGACCAAACTCTGCCTCACCTTTTCTATGATATCAAGCAAGCTGTTAAAGTGATGGGTGTTGCAGCCTTCAGCCAGGTCTACAAGAAGCTGAGTGGCCAGTTTTCGGACTTGATGGTCTTTATCCTCTGGAATGTGTGCCAGCTGAGAGATCACAACCAAGTTTATCAGCTCTTCCTGCAAGAGGACAGACCTTAATAAGCCTTGACATTTTCCCGTCAGTTTTTCAGTCAGCATGTTAAAGATACAAATAATGACTAACAAAAGAACACTGATACTCTGATATCAGGCTTGTTCCTCAATTAACCATTTGGTTCCTTGCTCTTTCCTCTTCCACCCAATTAAGTATTTCTGTATTGCTATTCTTGCAAATATTTATCACCTTTGTTGAACCTTGATTCAATGCTTTGGATTTCAACTACCCTACAGACTTGGTAGCCCAGGCTCAAACAGACTGTTGTCAAGGGATTTCTAGGGCTTGGTTTTTTGAGAGAGGGGAAACATGCAACAGCATCGTGTTTTCACAAATCTTGGAAGAATCCAAGAAGCACCTCTGCCCCTTCCTGTCCTCTGACACTCTGGGTACATTCCAAGGAGCTGAAGACATGGCCAAAGCTCTTCCGGCACTCCTCACTCACACAGCTTCCATCCTGGACTGCAATTAAACTGGAAGCACCAAGACAAGTCAATCTGCTCACATCATATTATGTCGAGACCTCATCTTTTTACAAAGCTTTTAAATAAACTCTACATCTCACATTCACTTTCCTGTCTTCTAAAACAAAATGTGTACGGAATTAATGACCTTAAAACAGGGAAGCAAAACACAGCAGCTCCCACTGCAAGTTGCACACACCTGTATCCAATCAAGGACAATTAAAAGGCAAGTCTTCCTACAAGCATCCGAAAGAAACATGACTATTGTGTGCAACATCTAAATCACAGTTCTGTGCGCTCCCCAGTGGCAGAGATGACCTGAAGCACACCATAAAACATGCCTCACCAAAGCCTTTCCCACCCACTTAAGGCCCCACGTGTGATCATCAGAAAGAGATAAACACAAACCTCATAGAACTGTCTGTTAATACTCAGGACAAAGGACAAGACATCCAGAACTTTAATACGAACAGCACTACGACTTTCATTCCTAAAATGGGAAGAGCAAATTCAAGATGAATATAATAAAGTTGCTAACATTTAGGGAAGGGGGGAGAGGAGAAAAGGAAAATAAAACTAAAGTAAACTAAGAAATTTCCCAAGAATTAGAACAATAACTGTTAGACAGCCTTCAGTTAATGTCTCCACATACGTAATCAGATTCAAGAACAATTGGAAACCGGAATCCAAGTTCAGCTTTTACTACTTCTGGAGACCTGTGACTGCAGTTTTCCCATTTCCAATGCAAACAAGCACGTGTCAGAAGAACAAGTGCTCTGGTGAGCAAACTCAAAATCAAACATAAGGCACTGAGGAAGAGTTGCTCTTTGGCAGCATTTTAGAGATGAGACAGAAGTTTGTTATTGCTGTATGTTGCTATGTTAGAGCACAAGAATACTTCTAGGAGTACCAATTCAAAACGAGATAACTTTAATACTCGATAACCATTTGCAATCCTGATGCTTAACAGGAAAGTCTTGTTTAGCATCAGAATTAGAAAGCGCTCTGGAGTGCAACACATAGCTGCCTAAGCTAATTGGAATAGCACCATCCGATGGAAATAAAGGAAAAAAAAAAAAGCAGCATAAAAAACTCAGTGTGAAGTTTTTCTTCTGTTAAACAAAATCCTTTCAGGTACCGTGCCCTGGAACTACCATACTTCTTAGCAGTCATTTACTAACATTAAAATTTCAGAAAACAAATCTAACTTGAAAAGGTGGCAAGAAACATTTGAAAGTGACTTGTATTCACAAAGTTATGATTTCATACCTGAAGAATCTCTCCATTAACATCTGCAGGTTGTGAATCCAGCCATCTTTGGCAGGATGAATGGACTGAGCTCTGTATGTTATCAAGTTTAATACAGAAGATTCCTTTCATGGAAAGATCAAGAATTTATTTTTTTTTAGTGTATAAGCAAATACAATATATCCATTCCCCCAACCCCCACCCCAAGAATAAGGCTCATGTAAGTCCTTGCTGTGATTTTCTGACCACTTGCTGTTTTAGGACTCCCAACTTCCAACCGTACTAACAAAACAGATTCAACTGGCAAGAAATGAAGACAATAGTAAGTAAAATCTTACTGGTCTCTGATCAGCACATCTTTCCACCAGCTCAAAAAATCTCTCTTCGGAGCCATGGAATTCATTCTGGTCACAGAGTTCTTCCACTGTAGTCAAAAGATCATGTACAATGGACTTAAGTTCTTGGCTCTCCAGACTCTGAAACAGAGAAAAAAAAATTCCTAAAAGACACTTATCTTATCAGAAAGTGCTAACTTTTAAATACAAGCAGAAAACTTGGTTGAGAAGCACAGTATTGAGAATTTGGCTACACCTGCATTCAGCTTCAAAATTCACTAGGGTGCACAAACAAGAGATCGATTTGCAAAAATATTTATGGCAAGGTCTTTTGATTGAAAGCACGTCAAGACAGGCTCAGCGCTTACCTGCAGCTGTTGCAGTAATCGCTCCATGATGTCCAAAAGGATATCCCATGTTACAGCTTGCAGCTCCTTCCCATACTTCTTTATTAGACGTGTTATGGACAGAACTATCTCGTAAGACACAACTGCATTGGGACATGTCATGGCCTGCAAGACAAAGCATTTCAGTCAGTTAACAGTTGGAAAGCAGTGATCAGAAAGCCTCTTAAATTCAAATGAAACACGCCTTACTAATTTGGAACTTAGCCTGCAGGTCTGAGATAAATATATTCAAGTCTATACACACAAAGGGCAAAGCAAAGAAGCATTTTATAAAGTGTAGTTATGCACTCTTGCAAACAGCTGTAGATCAGATGTCAAATACAGTCCCATCTTACAGAGCAGACACATGAGGTTAAAGCTAGTAATTCCTGCGTGATGCACTTTGATGAGAAAAAATTTTGAGTTCTGAGGTCGTCCCCAAAGACACTGTCCCTCACTTTTTGTACCACACGCTAGAAAGAGCGAAGTTTTTACTTGTTTTTATTTTTTAAACTAAAGTACCCACAATGCAGGTATTTGATAAAAAGAATTCAGACTTAGCTTTTCTGGCCAACAAAGATATTCCCGAAGGAGGCTTCAGCTTCAAAGTTAAATCCTTTGTTGTTTTACTGTTTCCCCATGCTTCACCCCATACCCAGCTGCTGTCTCTCTTGTTTCAGGCATACATGTGGCGTAGGGGACCACATTTTTGTTCTAAATTTGTGCAGGTCCAGATGTATACCTGAGTGAAAAGTTCCTCCAGCATCCCATCCTACCTTAAGGAACGAAGGCAACACTGAAGTTGGGGAATTCTTGAGCGAATTGAGGCGATGAGCACCCCACAGAGCCATCCCAACGAAGAACACAGCTCCTCTCAGCAGCGCTGCATCTGCCATGTAAGCTCTAGGAACAGATGGAAGAAAAGTCTTAGACCATGCTACAATTATTTTAGCATACAAAAGTAAATAGGAATATACACTGTCTCACAACAGCAATTCCCAGCTGTTAGACAGCAGAGCCTTGCACAGCAATTTACAAACAATAAAAGCAGAAAAACATATGGTAAAACTTTAAAGAAAGGAAAATTAAATTCAGAAAAGCAAAAAAATGAGCACTTCAGCAGCGTAACTAGGAAGGGACTTCACTTATAAGCACCAGAACTTTCAGTTTGTTCTACTGAGGTCAGTGACTCTCTATCTCAACAGAAACCCTATTGAACTCCTTAGGTTTTGTTAGATACACCTTCTTTACCTGTCCTCCATGATTCTGCACATGTTGTAGATGGCACTGTGTCCCAAATGAGTTCCCAAAAGGTTGCGCATAAGCTGCAAATTCAAAGAGAACACTTAAATATCCAAATGTTAAAACACTCATTAGCCTAAATATGCAGTTAGGTGGCCGACCGTGCCCACTTGTGCTAAGTAAATGTGCCCAGCCACCTCCATGCCAGAAGAGATGCCTGTCACATCAGCTGAGAGGAAACTATGGGTAAATTCCATGGACATTACAGGACTTACACTAACAATGTGCTGATCCAAAAACACTTGAAATTCAGTTTACTTTTAAAATCAAATTGAAATTTATGGCAGATGTGCACAGACGCATTTGATGCTTCATCTTCGAGGCCAAAACAGTGAACTCATTAAAAAACAAAACTACAAGAAAGTTCTGACCTTCCAGCATGGCTCACAGAGCTCCTTCACGTTGATGGTACGGCACAAAGTGATGATAAATACTGGCAGGTTCTCTGATGGCAGACAGTTATAGCAAACAACTGCATCTAGGACTTGCAAGGAAATCTTTGGGAAAGAGAACAACAAAACGGTTATACACCTCTCTACGAATAAAGCAGGTCAAAGTCTAACCTGGCAGACCAGGAAATCTTCTGTAAGTCACAAGGGATACAGATGTCCTTTTTTTTTTTTGTAATTTAAATTTTTAAATCTTTGCAAGATGAAAAGTAAACTATAAAAAGCACTGTTGAAAAATCAATTAACTTATGAAATTTATCAATGCTCTGTTTGTTTTAGAATAAAATTATTATTGGTGTATGACATCCAATGGCTTCATAACATTCTATCAGCTCTCTCGTAAGATGAGAACAAGCTGGGAGTCTGAAGATCTGATTTTGTTTACAAAAGTTACAGTTTCAAGGGATTTCAAAGAACTCTAAAATACTAAGACAGACTCAAATTACTAACCTCTATGTCCACAGATGATGAAGTCTGAATGCACAAGAGGCATATCTTGCTGTTAGGAAAGAACATTTAATTATAATTGTTTGCTTAATATGATTTTAGGCAAATTACAAAGAGCCAAACAGACAAGTAAACTGGCCTGTTATTTCACTCATCATTCCCCTGTCTGCAGCATTGTTGATAACACTGCCAGAGACATTGAACATGACAACCTCTTTTATAAAGTTAGCTTAAAGTTGCACTTAAATGCAACTCAATGTGCCTACACTAATACAATAAGAGAGACCCTTTGTAAGACTAAGCAGTGCCATCAGGTCTATCACATGAAATGGGGAAAGCACATGCAGTTAAACTAAAACAGATCCGAACATTGTAAGAACTGAAAATTAAATATTTGTCAGACATGTCAGGTATGACCTGGAATGAAACAGGTCCAGATCAGGTAAAAAATATTCTACTTATCTGTATGTTGATCTACAACTTTCTCCTATAATTTACCAACAAAAGCATGCAGGAGTTAAAAAAAAACAAACAACTTACTGGACCATGTCAGCTACATAGTCTTCCAGATAGCAGCTATTGAATTTCACGAGGTTCACTAAAACCAGAAGGAACTCAGAAGACAAACCAACATCCATCCACTGTAGTACAAAGTCAGCTGAAGAAGGAAAAGGAATTGTTACAACACGCTTTCTACCCAGAAGTATCACCACTACCTTTTTCTCCTATCACTGAATGCCTGTCCCTTGACTAATTCCCACCAAATGGAAGAAGGGTAGAGACAATACTCACCTAACTCTTCTTCTAAGTAGGTGATGTATCGTCCATTCTCTGTTAGAGCCTTGAACACTTCAAGCCGTTCATGCAAGTCTTCATTGGAGGGATAGTCCTTAATAACCTTAAAAAAATGTGCTCGGAGGATCCCCAATCTCTCACCCTTTAAAAAAAAAAAAAAAAAAAAAGGGACCAGGGGGAGAAATAACAGTGTCAACAATGAAAACACACAGTTAAAGCCTGGACATTATCAAGATCTGTAACAGTAATCTTCATGCTTGAAAGCATTTTCTTTTCCTACGGCCTATGAAAGACTCCTGAAAGTAACTCCAACCTCCACTGGCTACTGACAAAGGCTCAAGTCTTCTCAATCTGTTACATCAGCACTCAGGGCTGGAGGCATTTTGTCCAGCACGGACAGCATCCAATACACAAAGAAATCCATGGACACTGCAACTGACAGTACTGACAGCAGAGCATTTAAAAAACAACAACCCAACAAACCAGAACCAAACAACCCAACAAAAGGGAACGAATGCTTACACTTCTCATGAGCATCTACCCCTACTTTCTCAGAATACTGAAAACTAGAACTTTGGTCTGATACAGTCTTACATTTGTATAACACACTGTGAAATCTGAAGAATTCACAACAGTATGCTTAGCTTGGCCAGGCTAGAAAAGTATCTCATACAGAACTTCTTGCATACTTGACATGCTGAAACACCAAAACCAGCTGCAGACTAGGACTAATAGGTCTGGGCAAAGACCATGTAAAATTTGCTATACTGTCCTGAACTTAACCCAAAGTATTTCCCCTTTTCCAAGAACATTGCCGCAAAACAGAAGAGTTTTCTATGAGTCGTATGAAAAGTTTTGCTGTGATGTCAAACCAAGACTTAAATTTAAATGCTTCCTCTTCCCACTTACTTGGCACAACCAAAATAAGAAACATTCATACTCGGCACAAACCCTAGTTTAAGTGTAGTGTTTCTTTTACAGTTTGTTTGTTTTCACCTGTCCTTGAACGATTGACTTTAGCAGATGAAGAACAGCATGTCTGGCTTCAACGGGGCGCTCTGGCTGGAGCATATCAGCTACCACTTTCCATATTGCTTCCACTGCATGCTGAAAACAAACAGAGGAGAGGAGACGGGTAGTAGTAGGAAAGCTAAGCTGCTTCCGGGATCCGTATGCAGTAGGTTAGTCATTAATTATGGCAAGTTAACAAACAAAATCTCCAGGTATTTCATGTCCAGAGTTCTCTTTTCTGAGGGACACTCGCACCTGCCCAGTCATAAGCTCAGATGAACCACATGAGAGACACCAAATCCCACCCTACCTGAAAACTTGCACCCCAGTAACTGAAGTTCTTCATTCACACGCTTACTTCAGTGTGAATGTTTGTGTAGAAACCTTCACCCAAATACAAGATGAGTTTAAAACCAACTTGAGGTTGCTTATTAACAAGACAGAAGGAGCTAGAAAACACCTCCTCTACAGGATCAACATGATCTCCCGTGAACAATCCTGAACAGGCCTGAATATTCACAGCATTCTCCTTCCATTCAATTCAGGAAGCCCGTCAGCTATGTCCTCTCTGCTCCACAGTCGGTAGGCTGGACAAGACTAATTTCCTTGGCATGTCAGCCAGCCATCCTTTTACAGGTTTGGACAGCACAAAACAGCTTCTGGGATTAGCAATTTTAAAAGGCAGTCTAAACTACACGAGCCTCTTACAATAGGCTAAGAGCTGTTTTGCTCAAATGTTCATCCTTCAAATATTCACCGAACACTTTGAAACTCACCTCTTCAATTTTTTTGGTTTTTGCCACTTCACAAATTTGACTGATTGCTCGTATCCTATTACTTAATCCACATTCTATGCTCAGTTCCTGGAAAGAAATGTAGAAAATAAGCTAGCAGTTTATCTTACTAGAAACACTTACCCATTTCTCAAGGGGGATCATGAACCACTGAAAAACGAATGACACATTTGTCCGAAATGATCTAACCATTAGTCATCATTGGAGCATTTCAGGAATTTCTCCAAAATCTTTTTTCCATTAGAAAATGATTTGTCCAAACTAGAACTTTCACAGAACTGGAGCCAAGCAGCTCTTCACCTCCAGGACAGAACATCTCATTTTCTTCAGAAAAGTTAATAACTCACTGGCTGTGGCACTTGCCCAGTTCACAGGAGAAGCGCAGAGAAAGGAGGGATGTTAAGCCTGGCTCTCCAGCCTTCCAGCAGGTGAGAGTTTGGCTGCTCCAGCACTGATGCGAAGGGATTCTGGTCTCCTCCTCCCTTTTATGTGTTTTCCTACATGTGTGCCAACTATTCTGCTTACAGACTTGCTGTACCAATTACTGGAATTTTTTAATTGGGGTTTGGTTTTTTTTTTTAATTTTTCACAAAACTGTAAGGTTTTCATAAAATAGAAACAGTTTCCAGCTTGGGCTAACTGTCACCACGTAAACTTCAGCAAGGTCAGACTATAAAAAAAGAGCAACATACCTTGAGGAAACACCCTGTAACCCAACATAAGACATCATCATCCTATGAAATATCTCAGAAGTATTCAAACGCTGAATAACTAAAATGTTATAACTTTTTATATATACTATATATACTATATATATACACACACTGTAAGTAGGGGAGTTTTATATCCATTTCACTAGAGAATGAATTGACAGCTAAGGTAAAAAGGCGTGATTGAAGAGGGAATGAATGTCAAAACAGAAAGGAGAATGAGCAAGCCCTCTTTCCAATCCTCTCAGCTCAGGTAACCCAGGCACCATCCCCACCTTTACTATAGTCAGTTCTCGCACCTTGAGTATTTCCGCAGTGATGATAAACTCTGTTTGCTTGCCCTCCGACGACTTTGAACTTCCCCGGGATGTTCCCAGCCCCAGGAGATTCTTGAACTTCTCCTTCAGTCCAGAATCCTTGCTCTGGGGCTTTGCCATTGCTAACAAGCAAGCAGCACTGAGCCCCTGCAAATACAGAACAGGGTTTCTGTTAAGGGAGGCACAAGGGGAATCTTTAAGCAGGAAAACACCAGTAACAATCATCACAACGTAGATTTTACAAACAGTTCTGGTGTCTCAAGCCGTGTCAAAAAAGGGAGAAGCCCAACACTGAGGATGAAATAGAGGAGCATGCATGCATGAGGAACCTGCACTGCTCCTGCCTTCAGCACCCGCATTCTGCAGCTACCAGAGGATCGGGGAGCTCGGGGTTACAATTTTCGGGGAGCTCCAAATGCCTAGCACCACCGCAGCCCACACAGAGCAACCACCATTTCGATACCACTGAGCTGAGTTTTGAACTGTAAACACAGACACTTTTTGGCAGGTGTGAGCTGAAGTACTTGTTCCCAGTCCAAAAGCAACGGACAAGCACACAGCACTGTAAAGATAGATGCTGAAAGTGGCTAGATGTGAGGAAAGACTTATGAATCTGAGCGTTCAAACATCCAAATGCTGCCTTGGCAAGGAGAAAGAGGGGGAAGCAAGAACAAGCAAACCCATTACCGCAACGGCACATTTGACAGCAACATCCTTCAGAAACCATCTCCCCAGCCAGCCCCAACCTGCTGCCCCTCAGGGACCCCGGAGCCCAGCTCGGAGCAGGACACCCACTCCTTGCGTGCTGGCACAGCCCCAGCACCCTGCCCTCTCCCGCACAAACCCAGCAGGCCCCCGGCTATGCCCTATGTCCCCGCGGACATGCCACGGCCTCCCCCACACCCTGGGCACACGCCACGGCAATCCCTTGTGCTCCCCAGGGACACACCACAGACCCTGTCCCAGCATCCCAGGGGACATGCTGCTGCCCCCAGCCCAGTATCACCAGGGGACACACCACAGCCCTTGGCCCACCATCCTGGGGAACACTCCACAGCCCTTGGCCCACCACCCTGGGGGACACACCACAGCCCTCGGCCCGCTGCCCCGGGGACACACCGTGGCCGCCAGCCCACCACCCCAGGGGACACACCGTGGCCACCAGCCCACTGCCCCGGGGACACACCGTGGCCACCAGCCCACCGCCCCAGGGGACACACTGTGGCCTTCAGCCCACCGCCCCAGGGGACACACTGTGGCCCCGGACTTGGCACAGTGTCCCCCCGCCATCACCCCCAAACACGTCGGGACCGCACCACAGCCCCTCCTCCCCCCGCCACCACCACCCCGCGACATGCCACAACCCCTTACGGACACACACCCCCCTCCTCCGACAGCCCCCTCCCCCTTGGCAGGGGACACCCGGGGGACACCCCCCAGCCGGGGGCAGCCGGCA
>VZSF01007791.1:13964-63210 GCA_013398295.1 Chionis minor | reverse complement strand
GGAGGTACGGTGGGAGGCGGTGGGCCGGAGGTACGGTGGGAGGCGGTGGGCCGAAGGCGGTGGGCCGAAGGCCGAGGGAGATTGGTGCTTCCCGGGGCTGGTGGGGTCATGGTGGCGCCTCGGCACGGGGGGCGGGACGTGGGGGCCTGGCGAGCAGGGGGAGTGGGGGCCCAGCCCGGCCGGGGGACAGGGGCACGGTGTCCTTGTCGCGTCCCCCTCGCAGCCCGGGATGTGGCAGCACCTCGGCGGGTGTCCTGTCTGTGGCACTGGGCGAGGGCTTAGCGATGCATCGTGGCCTACAGCACCCTCATGTGCGTTTGGGACACGCGTCGCCATGGTGTGACATGTGTCCCCATCTGCCGTCAGCTGCCTCCCAGGTCCTTCCCAGCCATTCCTCACCCCACGGCTGCCTCCAGTTAGGACTGGGTGGATGTGAGGTGTTGCTGCTGGGTCGGGACTGTGGGGAAGATGAGTTCAGCCCTCATCAGGGTCCTCGGGGGGTTGGTGGCACACAGGGCCAACACTGGGCTCTGGTGGGAGATGGAGGCTTCTTTCCCTTGGCCTCAGGCCTGAAAATCCCACTCCCATCTCTTGCAGTGAGCCAGGTCCATAGCACAGCTGGCATCCCGAGGCGCAGCAGGAGGAGGAAGAGCGTTGCCATTGCTTACGAATCGGGGCAGGGAGATGGTGCCGAGCAGGGGACACCTGAGCCCCAGAGACCACGCTGGGAGCCACGGGACTGGCGGCAGCAGCTGGAGCGCATCAGGGAAATGAGGAGGAGCAGAGATGCTCCCGTCGATGAGATGGGAGTGGAGAAGTGTTACGACAGCAGCGCACCTCCACAGGTAACAACATCCTGCTGACCAGCTCCATCAGGCAGGCACATGAAAATACAGTCCTGCTTCCACAGCCGTCTGGCTTCCCTCATCCTCATGTTGCCCCTGGGTACGTCCCACTTTGGATGTCTCCAGAAAAGAAAAATAAATGCAGGGCATATCAGGATTCTAGGCTGGGATTGGTACCACAGAGGTTACTGCAGAAGTGTGTGTATGAGAGAAACCGTGCATCCTGCTAGAGGAGGAGCGTCAACCACTGCCTCTCTGGTACCGGCCTCGTTGGCTTCAGACAGCCCTTGTGAAATGGCAGTGGGTGTTTTCTGGGATGTTCTCTGCTCGCATTCAGCCTGTGCTGGACTTTAGAGACCAGCTAGCAAACACAGCTGTGAAAGGCCCTCGTCCTTTGCTTAAACTGCTGCCAGAAGAGTTAGCAGACTGAACCAAGAATAGGAACTGAGGCAAAAACTGAATGATTTTGGACTTGGGAGTGAAAACCCTGAGAGTGTCTTGTGGCAGTGCTGTCTTCTGGGGCAGGCTGGCAGGACACGAAGGCATCCCCTTTTTTCCTTAAAAATCTCTGTAAGAAACCAAGGAAAGTATCCAGCAGGATGGCTGTGTAATACAGAGGAAAAACAGTATGGAGAAAAGGCAAGGGGAGCTGAGAAAAAACTTTCCAGGCTACATTTTTGCTCCTCGGAGCAGCACATAAGCGTAGGTTGGCTTCCTCCCCTCTTGCGGTCCACTTTTAAGGGGATATTGGTTGAAAGGAAGGGCCATGCTGGGATGGCATGGTGCTCCCCAAGGCTGGGAACACAATCAAAGGCCCCAGTTGACACCTCCCTCCGAGGGGACCGTTTTCATCAGTACAAAAAACAAAGCAGAGCGAGGCCATGGTGCGGCGCTGGGACCTGGGGCTGCGCTCTCTGCACAGTGCTGGTGTGGGAACACGGAGATAACCCGCAGGCAGGCCCGGCGCAGCAGCGGGAGTCGTGTGCTCCACAGCGACCTGCTGGGCTCTGAGGGAGGGGTCTTGAAGACACAGCTGCACAGCTTCAGCGCATGTAACATTGTCCTTATTGCTGGCCTCATGTCTTGGGCTTGGATCCGTGGGGAAAATAGTTAGCTTTGACTCCGGATTCAGACAGCATCACATGCTCCACAGTCATGTGGGCTGGCATCAAGTGCAGCTGTGGGGCCACAGGGACCATGGTGCACGATACGGAAATAACTGTTCTTCCCTAGGGAAGCAGGGTTGTTGCTTCCAAGGAAAAGTGGATGTTGTAACCCTCAGCACACGCCAGCACTCCTCACACAATTTCCGTGCACTCGGAGATTACCCTACTTCCATGCACTCAGAGATTTTTCCTGGCGCACCTGCAATTTTGTAAACTGTGTTTGTAAGAGCAGTGGACAAAGGACTGTATCCCACATTAATCTGTATCAGTCCAGGTTAGTTGCATCATACTCCTCATTCTGGTGGGGGACACAATCCCATCTGGAGAAAAATCAATTGAAAAATAGGAGGTGGATGGTCTGGGCTAAACCCTGCATGACAGAATCAGAGGAACATCTGGGTTTTGTGCTTCATGTCCCAGTCTCTGTCATCCCAGTTCTTTAGATTTGGTTTTGTAAGGAGCTCACTGGAGCCAGATACCCAGTTTCTACTGAAGCCTAGTGGGAGAGAGATAGGATTTTCAAAAGCTTCTTTAGAGCAGTAGTTGCATGAAAAATCATTGGGCATTTATACTTTCACATCCTGTGGGGTGTCCTGAGAATCCCATCATGAGGAAAAGTTTCGTCTGGCCCTTTGTGGCTAAGCAGTGGCATCTTTGCATGTGAGATCCCAGCAGAAAGTAGCTGCTCTCTGCCCTTTTATGCGTGCTGACTGCTTAGACTGAAGGCGTTTCTTTTCTCCTTTTATTGTGTGGCAGAATTAAAAGGTTATGGATTATTTCTGTTGCAGCCAGCCTTCCAGTCTCTTGTAGACGGATACGGCTGAATCGGGGTAGGTCCATATCACGCGCTGGACTGAAGATGATGCTGCGTGGAAGAACCAAGCCCCAGAGGCGGCTGGATCCTCTCAGTGATCTTGGGATGTCTCACTGTCTCCTTTTCCCCAGGTTATGCGCTACCAAGTTCTGCTGTCGCTGATGCTCTCCAGCCAGACCAAGGACCAGGTGACATCAGCTGCCATGCTGCGCCTGAGGCAACACGGCCTCACAGTCGACAGTATTTTGCAGATGGATGATGCAACGCTTGGGCGGATCATTTACCCTGTAGGATTCTGGAGGGTAAGTGCAGGATCGTGGCAGCTCCTGACACGCACAAAGAGGAACCCCCTCTACCATCCTCCGTTCCAGAGCTGTCTGAGATGGCTCAGAGACACAGGAGAGGAGTGCAAGGCGGGTGCAGGCTTGTCCTTTGCAGGCTGTACTCGTGGCCAGTGGCGGAGCTGAAAGCAGGTGATGAAGGCAGGAAGTGGGCACAAACCAGCCCTGCTCCTAAGAGACGCAACCCCAGCTGGTGTTCAGCCTGCGGCCGTGCCCTGTGGTGATCTTTCCCCCAGAGTCAAGCTGAAGGCTGTATTTTACACCAGTTTTAGCAATTTGTATTCACAGCAAGATTGTTTGCTGCAGTGCCTGGAGCGTGCAGGGGAGGTTAGAGCTAATCAGGTCTCAGCATTTTGCTTTCAAGGAGAAATCAAAGACCTCTGTCTCCCCTCCTCAGACTCCAGTGTGTGGCCTCCCATGTGACGTATGCTCAGGAACGGTTTGTTTTCTGAGCTGTTTGTCTCTTTTCCCTATATTGGAGGGCAACTTGGATTTTTTGCCTTTCCTTTTGGTTTTCCAGAACAAGGTGAAGTACATAAAGCAGACAACAGCCATCCTGAAGGAGAAATATGGGGGTGACATACCAAGAACTGTGGAGGAGCTGGTGCAGCTGCCAGGAGTTGGGCCCAAAATGGCCCACTTGGCCATGAACATTGCCTGGGACAGTGTGTCTGGGATAGGTAGGTTGGACCATGTTTTCCCCATTCCTCTCCTAAATTCTGCCTGATCCATTCCCCAGGCAGAGGGGAAGCATTGCAGCTGGGTAAACGGCCTGCCCCAGCAGCCTCATACCATTGCTTCAGTTTAGTCGTCTGCAGAGTATTTGGGTGGGTGAAGGACATGACCCTCAACCACTCACAGCAGATGAGTTGCTATAGGATTTGAGCATGGATTCAGCTACTGTTTTTCCCCAAATTTGATAGCAGAAATCCCCAAGGACAATCACTCCCTCCCCTCAGATGCTGGTAGGCAGTGCAAGTATTGCCTAATTGGGTAGGCGTCCAAAAAGGTCTGCAAGCAGAATAATGCTTTGAAATCTCTTTGATGTCAAGTGAAAGAGAGATGGGGGTAATTTTGTGATTTGGGGATAGTTGTAGGATAGTCTGATATAATTTTTTTCCAGGATTGTTTCTGTTCAAACAAATCTCATTTGGGATTGTTGTTTGGCAAGTTGTAAGAGGGCAGAAGCAGGGCGTAGTCAAAACTACTGTCTGAAATTGGTAATTCATGCTGGGTCGTGGAAAGAAATGGTCTCAGGCAACCTGTAGCTATCAGAATTTCTGATCTGCTTTAGTTCCTGCGGCTGGGTAATAGGTGACCACAGGTACATTTGTTTATTTGCCATTTTTATTGAGCAGAGAGCCTAGGGGAGCGAATAGCTGTACCCCATGGAGCTGTGTGCTTTAGCAGTGATTGGCTGGGAGGAAGTCTGCGGTGGAGATGGGCCCAGGCCAGACCCAGGGCAGGTTTGCTCCTACACGATGCTCCTTTATGGAGCTTGGCAGGCAGCAGAGCTGCCCGCAGCAGCCGGCAGATGGGGCTGGATGATCAGCTGCAGGGTCCCAGCGGGCTGCCCAGCCTGGGAGCCCCTGGGGACAGATTAATATTCCAAGTGTATTTGCTGCTTAATGGAGGCGCCCTGGGAAAGCTAGGAATGGTGCCACCTGATGAATGACTGCATCCGTGGTGAGCATGCAGCCCAAGGTCAGTGCGGGCGGCAGCTGACTCCTGCAGCCCCACTGGTGACCATCAGCGGTACAAAATGTGGCTCTTGCGCTGGATTTGACAGCGCTTGGGGTCTGTTGTTCTCTCCCTGCTGTGGGGGAGGGAAGTCTAGAGGGAGCCAAACTAGCCAACTGTTTTCCAAATAATTGTGTGCTCAGTTTTGATTTAGGAGGCAAGACTTAGTCTTCCTGTTTACAGCAATTTCCTGGGTTTTGCCCAATTAGCCATAGAGACAGGTTTATCGCTGCTGATCTAACAATAATATACTTTGCTTTCAGAGCTTTTTAGCTCAAAGCACTTATAAACATTCGTTTAAGTCTCACAAACCCTCTTGTGTTGGTAGGTATTATGAAATGTGTTTTCCATCTGGGTAAACTAAGGGGCAGAGATTGCAACTTGCGTAACGTCAGCTGAAACACAGGGAGGAAGAGAACCTGGGACAGGCTGCCCTGTGCCTGCTGGATCAGAGCACACAAACCTTTGAAGGAAGGCTGGGTCAGATTGTGCGAGCGTGTCGCTAGCTGTGTGGTGCGCGATAGCCATCCCATCTTGCTTTTGGCTCTGGGCCTAGGAAGAAAGCAGCACGTTTGTTCTGCGAGTGAGCCTCCACTCCTGTTTCATCTGCCTGTTCCTGCCGGCCCACGGAGGTAGCCCGTGCAGGGCGCTGTACCTGGTTTGCTGTGACAGGCAGCTTTTGGCTGTGCTTTCTCCGTTCAGGTGTGTCTGCCCTCACCTAAACTCTGGGCTCTCCCTTCCTAGCTGTGGACACCCATGTGCACAGGATCACAAACAGGCTGAAGTGGGTGAAGAAGGAGACCAGATACCCCGAGGAGACTCGGGTAGCGCTGGAGGACTGGCTGCCCAGGTGAGGCCTGAGACCCCAGACTGCTTCATCCACACCACTCCCTTCGAGCTAGCTGGACGAGCCGTGGCCGTACATAATCCTGCTTACAGCGTTTTCAGTGAACGTGCTTTGGGTCTCTCCTCTTTATGGGGAACTAGTCTGCAGGCATTTCTCCTCTCCCAGAGGGCTGCAGCAGCAGCATCTCAGCTACTTGGTTGTTTCCCGGCGATCAGATGTATCTGTCACCACTAGTGTAGCCAGGTACCTGGAGGTCTTGATGCTCGATTCTTGCCTTGACAAATTTACCGTGACCCAAGCCAGGTGCTTTTCTGCACAGGCCCTTTTTGAGCCTAATGGCTACAGCAGTATCAGAGCATGGTGGGATTCTGGCCTTCACTGATGATTAATCTTCGGTATGAAATGCCAGCTGACAGGTAGTTTGTTGCATCTCTGCATGTGGCACATGCCTTAGCACAAGAGAATGACCACAGGCACTTTGTGTGTCCGTCCTCTGCTCCTCACCTCAGTTCAGAGAGATCGGGAAAGGTTAGGAGTGCTGTTCTTAGCAGGAACCGCCTCCAGGCGCCTTGGGAAGCCAAGAGGAACAGGCAGTAGGGGAAAGGGATCCATTCAAAAGCACGGGCTGTTCTTTAATCTCTCCGCGCAGCTGTATCCGAAAGTTTGTGTTTTCTTCTCACTGCAGGGATCTCTGGAGGGAGATAAACTGGCTCTTGGTGGGCTTTGGCCAGCAGACCTGCCTGCCTGTGAATCCTCGCTGCAGCGAGTGCCTCAATCAAGACATTTGCCCTGCTGCTAAGAGACGCTGAGGGATCATCCGGTCTTCGTAGAGCAGCAAAGCTGCTTCGGCTCAGCAGTAGCCCAGAGCTGAGCCCTAGTAAAGCTGTGCTTTGCACGGGGCTGGCTGTGTGACTGCAGGGAAACAGGAGACTGCTGCAGCCAGCTCAGCATCTCTGGGGAGGGAGCAGCCGCTGGCAATGGCTGAGCTCTCCAGAGGAAAAAGGGACTTTCAAAGCACAGCAGTCCTGCTGTGTCAGTGCTGAAGGCTCCAGCCCCCGTGTGAATGCCTGAGCGTGCCCCAGCGGAGCAGCAGGCTGTGCCGCAGTCAGGAGTAGCTGGAGAGCAATGCTTTGTCCTAGGGCACTTGCCACTGCTTGTAAATACACATTTAATAAAGGTGGTGGGGTGGTTTTTTTCTACCCATGAGGTTTGCTGGCATCTGTGCAACACGGAGCAGGGGGAGGAGAGGACGGGTGACCTCACCAAAGCGTGAGGCCATAGCAACCAGCCCTGAGAGCTAAGAGCAGGCAGCACGCAACCTGCCCCGCCGCCTGCTGAGCCCCGGCAGCGAGGGGCACTGCAAGGAATAAGGTACAACTGAAGACTTCACGAGCCAGGATGAGAGGCCACTGCCTGGACAAGTGACCTTTAGGTCCTGGTAGCAGAGGAGCAGCAGGTAATGTAGAGCAAGGGGGGAAGCAGGAGACAAGCCAGCATCACTCTTGGTTCGGTGTGTGCCAGCAAGGGTTACAGTGGCCACAGGAGCCAGGCTGGTGTGTGCCTCAAAAGCTGACGGAAGGGACACCGCCACGGTCCCTGTTTTGTTCTTCAAAGAAAGGGCAGTGCTGACTTCATTGTAGAGCTTCAAAGGAATAATTTCAGCTACTCTTTAAACAGGCAAGGGAGGAAGCAAAGTTTATAATGTGCTAAAGAAGGCTGTAATTCCGCTCTGAAGTTCCCTACCAAACAGATGAGGAATGAGCAAATAAGTACTCAGTACATGGGAAAACGAAGTTTATTACTGACATTACAGTATACGTTATGTTTTTACAATGCAGCTGACAGCCTTATACTTCATTGATTTTTTTTTTCCAAGTTAAATGTACAAGAACTGAATAATTGCTACTGAGCTACAAGATGTCCGAAATATGGTAAGTGCTTTAACCAGGAAGAGTTTCCACGGATGAAGGAGAGATTAAGATTTGAAAATCTTATCAGTACAGATTTGCACACCTGATTTCTTTTGATCTGCATTCAAAGATACATGTTTTTTTTCCCCCCCCTCTCAACTACCATGGTCCAGTCTCATATGAGAAATGCACTATTTACAAACAGGTCTTTGCTCTCTGACATGCATCAGAGAGCGCGACTTTTAGATCAGTGTAATGGGGAACGCTCTGCCCTGCGCAGACCAGGGCACTGCCTGGGGTTTGGCTATGCAGGCACGGGAAGCAACGTGCATACCATGAAGAAGGGCTCCTTCAAAAGATTATCAATTTATAGAAGCAAATGGGAGGGGTGGCCAAAAAGAGAGCAGGTAATAGTCTTTGAAGTGGGGTAGGGAAGACGTGTCTTGTTAATGGCAGAGTCCTGGAGGGGAAGCAAACCTCTCCACATCCTGAGCCGTCATCCTCCTGCCACTCTCGTCACCAATAACCAAACACCTGCACCAGTTCCTCTCTAAAGTCATTATTTGTCAACCTCTTCACCCCAACAATGTTCCTAAAAGATAACTTCTGTAAAAGAGAACTCATCTCCTTCACCCCTGAGGCTTTCCATGCTCTCCTGCCAGAAAACAGCCATGGGCATCAAGTTCTCCCCACGGTGAAGCCAAACGTCCTGGCTATGCTGCTGCGGTCCCCCGACCCACACAGACCCGCTGCTGTGTTGAGCCCCAAGCCGCTGCCGAGTAGAGCAGTAAATGTTATAAGGCACCTTTTAGCTCAATACTTAGGAAATACACACAGACCCGTTACAATATCCATAGCGCCCTGACTAACCCAAAAGCCACAGGCTTGTAACACAGCAGTGCTGGAGTAACACAGGGCAAAAATCACAGCCATGTGTTTTAAAATGGCCAAGATGTCCCCCAGCTTTTAGCTGGGGAAACTGGTTTTGTACTTGACTGTCCTGTTGTGCCCAGTCCCTTCCCACTGCTGCCTTGGCATTTGAGCTGAGATACTGGGCAGCCGCCTTGGGGGGGGCTGCTGGAATGTGGGAAGGAGGGGGACCCTGCCGCGGTAAAACACCTCTGTCCGCAGCCTCTGAGAGGGATGTAGTTCAGCTTAGTCATCTTCGCTCATTTACAGCCAGAGGCAAGTAATAAAGAGCTTAAACGGGCTTAATTTGTAATGTTTTAAGGATACATTTTTGAGGCTCTAATACCAAGAGCAGGGTGTTTTTAAAAGAGCCCATAGAAAGCCAAAGCCACTGCCCGCTCCATCACGTCACTGCCTGCTTCATGGCCAGCCCCATGGAGACCCCACGGCTTTGGAGGATGCCCTCCCGATGGCCAGACAGAGACTCAGTCATGCTCACGGGCTGAAGGCATCACATACCAGCCCAGAAGTAACAAACCAGGTGGGATTTGGATCCTGCTGCAGGACCCAGCACCCAGGCACAGCCGCAGCTGAGCCCCATTCCCCCAGCACCATCCCGCAGCGAGAGCCGGATCCCCGCATTCCTCCCTGGGAATGGATGCTGGGGTGCACTCGCTTCCCAAAGTCTGTCCAAAGAGGTTTTGTAGCATCTCGTGGCTCTTGTCTTCTTGCAACACTGCTGGAGTTGGGCTGGCAGCACCACTCCTCGCACCGTGGGGCAGGAGCGGCCCCGCTCCCTGCCTTCCCCCGCCACTCAGCACTGCATGGACGGCTGCTAATGGTGAGGCCTGTGGCATTCGGGCTGTTGGGTTTGCGTTTTGTTTTTTAAATCCTGCCCTCTCCCCTCTGCAGAACTGTCAGGGATGAGAAAGGGGCTTTTATTGCCAGGGCAGAAGTCACTGGTAGGGAGGGAGGTTCCTAATCTAACTGGAAACATATGGGACTTCATTAAAAAAAAAAAAAAAACACCAAAAAACCAACAAAACAAACTTTGTTGTTTCAACAGCAAAGCCAACAAGAGCAATTTACAGCCGCTGTCCGTTTTCCCATTGTGTGAGTAGTTAACGCTGCAGACGAGGTGCTGGGGAGGGGGTGCCAGGTACCCCCCACCCCGCGGGGCCCCCACCATGGCAGGGGCACGAGGCTGTAAGACATTTGCACAGGGGCACAGAGCATCCCACGGGGCTCAGTCTGGGACACCCACAAAACCAAAACAAACCCCCCATTTAAAAAAAAAAAAAGTAATAGAAGCCTAAATGATGCAGGTAAGAAACAAGAGTTAAACTCTTCCAGTCTTTTCTCATAGGAACGGGGGACGGCGGGCAGCCAGAGCCGGGCTGAAGAGCAAGCCAGAAAAAGAGCTTTGGTCACATTCATCTTATGAGAATCGCTGGTGAGTAACAATAATAATAATAATAATAAAAAATAAAAAAAAGAGGACTTTAAAATACGCCTTGTGAAAAGCAACCAGTGAAGAGCAGAGCACAAAGCATCTCACATGGACACTGAAGGACAGGGCGTAGGCACCTCAGAAATGTCCGAGCTGGGGCAGGAGCGCGGCAGACGGCAGCCACCAGCAAGGCTCAGAAATTGCTGAAAATCTCTCGCTTCTTGTTCCAGTCCATCTGCGGAGCTCTCTTCTTCACCCGCTTGGCCCGCACCTTCTCCTTGGCCTCAGCAGCCGTTGGGCTCAGGGTCAGCCCGCTCTCCTCAAACGGGTCTTTCTTCTCCACGTCTCCATCCTGTGCGCAGAAGGGAGAAAAGATGTCAGCCCATGGCAGCGTCCCCCGCGCCACCGTGAGCATGGCCACAGTGTCCTGCGGCATTTCACCCCGCACGGCCCTGGGAGAGGCGTTTCCTCCAGCATGCACGATAAGCAAGCGCGCAGGGGTGTTCTGGGTTTTTTTGGAGCAGAAGGTCAAAGTCCCTCCTCCGTGCCATGTCTGTGGTTTCACTGGCGGCAGCAGCATCCGTGTGGCCACGAAGTTCATTACTGCATTGCGTTTTGTCGGGGGGGTTTTTTCCCCTGCCTGAAGAATGTGTGGCTGCCACGGCTGGAAGTGGAAAAGCAGAAACACAGAAGCTGCTGCCAGAGGTAAAACAAGCTGCCCCGCTTGTCTGCTAGGAAAATGGAAATTAAGCCACTGGTGAAGGCAAAAAGCAGGGACGAGGGTGCAAGTGGGGTGAGCCTCAGGGATTGCAGAGAGGGGTTCACCTGCCTGGGCACCCGTTTGCTCCCAGAGCACCTGTGGCTCTAACCGAGGCAGGGATGGGGGTGTGTGGGAGGACAGCAGCCCCTGCCTGTGTGCCCAGCTGGCCGTGCCCAGCACAGCAACTGTCAGACCCCAGTCAAGGCAGGATTTGCTTTGGGAACTGTATTGAATACAGCATCTTTCCATCTGCTTAAATAAAAGTACTTTTATAATAAGAAAATTAAACTTTCTAACATCACTGCCACTGCGGCAATGTGTCCTCACATCAGGAACCCCAGGTGTCCCTCCACTACCCTGACCTCCTTGTTCCTGCAGTAGGTGAAGGATGGCCACCATGTCCTCAGGGTACAATTAAAGTCCTGGCCAAAATGCTTTTATTCCATTGCATCCCTGTTGGGGACAGACCCAGCACCAGGTCTCCGAGCCCCTCAAACCCCACAGGTCTAGGAAGCATCATCCCTGCTGGGACTTGGAATCATAGAATTGTCTAGATTGGAAGGGACCTTTAAGATCATCAAGTCCAACCATTAACCTAACACTGCCAAGTCCACCACTAAACCACATCCTTAAGCACCACATCTGCCTGTCTTTTAAATACCTCCAGGAATGGCGATTCCACCGCTTCCCTGGGTCGCCTGTTCCAATGTTTGATAACCCTTTTGGTGAATAATTTTTTCCTAATATCCAATCTAAACCTCTCCTGGCAAAACGCCATTTCCTCATCCTATCGCTTGTTACTTGGGAGAAGAGACCGACCCATCCCTCGCTACACCCTCCTTTCAGGTAGTTGTAGAGAGTGAGAAGGTCTCCCCTCAGCCTCCTTTTCTCCAGGCTGAACAACTCCAGTTCCCTCAGCTGCTCCTCATAAAACTTGTTCTCCAGACCACTCACCAGCTCCATTGCCCTTCCCTGGACATGCTCAAGCACCCTAATGTCTTTCTTGCAGTGAGGGGCCCAAAACTGAACACAGTATTTGAGGTGGGGCCTCACCAGCGCTGAGTAGAGGGGGACGATCACTGCCTTCATCCTGCTGGCCAGGATGCCCATCCCAGTACAGGTCAGGATACCAGGACTTGGTTCATCAGAGCCAGTTTCAGCAAGCCGCAGGCTCTATAGCAGGCGCAATCTAAAGCTTCAGCTTCACCGATCACATCTGTAGTGAGACTTTGCCAGGTCTTGGTGCTGGGCAGGGTGGAGGCACCCAAGGAGACCAGCTTGGGGAGAAGTGGCTGCTCCCCGGAGCTGCATGGCCGCGACCTGGGTGGTGGCCTCAATGAGTACGTCAGGCTACGAGCTGGGGGGCAGAACCACAGGGAACCCCCCCACCACTCCCCAAGGACTCTGGTTTCTAGTAGTAGAGAGGTGGGACACCGATCTCCAAAACTGCCCAAAGGTGACTCCACGGGAGGAACTGCTGGGCTCAGGTAGCGGGGCACAGCCCGTTTTTCCAAAAGCAGCAGCCACTGGATCAGGACATGTATTATTTAACGCTCAGAGAGAAACGGAGATGCCAGACTGCAGGCGTTTGGCCACAGCTCTTGGACACAGCTGGTGTTCGAGATGTTTTAGAGGCTCTGGGTGCTCAGAGGAGGCGACACAAGCACTTGCTGCCGTCAGACTCCTGCTCCCAACCACCTCGGAGCAGGGGACACCACAAGCACTGAGAACCAGCAGAGACCCCACACAACACCTGCACGGAGGCATTCCTCTATTTTTACCAGAGCCTCGTGCTATAGATAAATTTTTGAGCACTTTATAAATCCCCTACTTATTAAGAAAAAAAACCTGCTAAATTAATAACACCAAGAGAATACCAATCTATGCCTTGTGTTTACTTTCGGTGGCTGATTCGCCCTGCGCAGCGAGGTCTGCCTCTTCTCTGGCCCTTTGCTGCAGTGTTCAGCCAGGCTCCAGCAGAGAAACAGCCCCAGCCCTGCAGGTCACCAAACCCACGCTCCTCCCATCCTGAGCAGCTCCTTTAAACACCGTGATGAATTCACTGTGCTCTGAGCTAAAAGCAATTTGGCTTTTTTTAAATTTTAGCCTGCCTTGTTCCCGTCAGCAGCACTTGAACCTCACAGCTCTGCTCCTCCTGCTCTCCCAGCTTCCCAGCCTTGCCTCCTGCCCCATGGCTCGTCAGCCTAATTACACTTAAGACACAAAACTCTTGTAGACACCCTTTCATCTTGCACCTCCTTTCACACTATTCAAACACGAGTCACTGCCAAATGAGGCACCAATTAACTTGCTGCCGTTACCCCTTCACATTATCCTCTCCTTCGTCTGGGGAAGTGCCACCTCTTCCCCAAGGTCACGATGCCCAAAAGGATGAGCACGCACCTCCCAGAGCCAAGACAAGCAACCATCCCCACCCTTGCAAAACTCATCTGTTAATACGGGACATCTGCTGCTGCTGGCAGAGGCCACACGACCCCCACGAGGCTTTTCTGTCCCTCAGACAAAGGGGAAGAACATGTCTGCGACAGAAGCTCGTGCTGCTACAGCATGCATCACCCCAAGGGTCCCAAGCCCTTGACCAGCCACCTGAAGCATTTATTGATCTGTCCCAGCAACACAGCCACCGCTGTGCTGGAACCAGCAGCTGCTGACAGCTCACAGCTCCATCTCATGCACATCTACAGTGCAAGGGATGAAAGAAAACTCTGGATTTTGCTTGCTGAATGGATACAAGGGTACCCAAGTCTACGAGACAAAGCTGAAACTGCACCAAAAGGAACTGTTACACAGTACAGTAAGGCATGTATGTACCTACAATATTAGGTAAAAGGGAAGGGGAATGTTTGGAGTTTTTACCTCTGATTCCTTTCCAGGACTTTGAAGGTCACTGTGAGATGAAGATGTGGATCCTCCATTCAGCTAGTGGAAATTAAAATGTCGGTCCAGTTTGCACAAAGACAGAATTAGAAAAAAAAGATGAAAAGCTAGGCAGAAAAATGCTCCAGCCCGGTGGGGACAGACATCCCAGCTGCCCTGGCAGGCACAGCAATGCCTGGCTTGTCCAGGTTTAGAGACAGAGCCCGAGCCCGAGCCCGGAGGGGAAGGTCCTGCTGAAGGGACCCTGCACACAGGTGTGCACACACATACACACATGTGCACACACAGGAGCTCCCTGGGATGTGCTGGCAGAGCTGCTGCTCTCCCACATCCCCCACGCTGGGAAGACCACAGTCCCTGTCCTGCCAGCGCCAGACAGTCGCTCACCTCCTCCCTCTGTCACTGGGAACTGATTAAATGGGGCTGAAACCAGCCTTGTTCCACCCCTAAATTAAAGCTGCAGCAGGAAGCAATTAAAATCAGACAGCAGCAGTTAAGCTGAGCTAAACGAGCCTTGGGGACATTATGAGCATCCCTCCCTGCTCTGCAGGCTGGCAGGTCATCACAACAGGCTCACATGTCACCGGTGGGAGCCAAGGAAAGCCGGCACACCAAGAGCCAGGCCTCTCCCCCCCAACCCCTCTTGATCACTCCAACAGGTTCCCTGAAACTGAGCTAACCTGGGATGCTGCCCAGCCACCCCGGGCATCAGGGCATCCTTGAGCAGGCAAGTACTCACCTGAGTCTGCGCGGATCCGTTAGTCATGGGCTGAGGTACCACACCTATAGACCACATAAAGAAAATATGCCATAAATACATTCAGCTGGGATTGCTGGCCTCAAGTCCCAGGCAAGCATCCCTCAGCATCGCCCACCCAGCCATCCTGAGCCTGCTTTATTCCTTGCCCATCCCACCAGCTCAGTGTGTCTCATCTCTTGACTTTGCCCTGTGCTGCTTCAAAGCCCACAGAGAAGCCTGTCCATCCACCTTGTGCCCCTCTGGAACCAAATTCTTTCCGATTCCCCTGACTTCATATAACCATAGAATGGTTTGGGTTGGAAGGGACCTTTACAGGCCATCTAGTCCAACCCCCCTGCAACAAGCAGGGACATCTTCAACTACATCAGGTCGCTCAGAGCCCCCTCCAACCTGACCATGAGCGTTTCCAGGGATGGGGCATCTGCCACCTCTCTGTGCAACCTGGGCCAGTGTTTCACCACCCTCATGGTAAAAAATTTCTTCCTTAAATCTAGTCTAAATCTACCCTCTTATAGTTTAAAAACACTACCCCTTGTCCTATCGCAACAGGCCCTGCTAAAAAGTTTGTCCTCGTCATTCTTATACGCCTCCTTTAAATACTGAAAGGCCACAATAAGGTCTCCCCTTCACCTGATTTCACCTATTTTCATCAGAAGAAAACACCTTCCAGGAAGGGGACCAAGTAATTTCCTTCTATGAACACTAAATTCAGTGCACTCCTTTTTTATGACAGTTAAGTAATTTTTCTTCAAAAGCTGTTTAATCAGAAATCTTAAAAACCAACGCAACATTCTTTGCCAAAATCAGCATCTTGGTAGTGTCGCAACAGTGACCCACTCCCCCCCCAACAATTTGCACTAATAGTATTCCACACAACAGCAAATTTTATGCAGATAAGCTACGAGTCACCAAGATAGAGTCATTGCTAAAGGCATTACCATGTCTCATCTGTCCCAGGCTAACAGACGTGTTAATTGTGACAGGATTAATAACTGAATTATGTCGAGCATGAATGCTTCTTAGGGCAAAGCCCTCACTGTGCATCTCTCCAGCAGGAGACAATGATGTGGATGCACATCGCTGTGTAACCCGAAATCCAGTGAAGCAAGAGCAGCGCACGGTGCCAAACGCTGCTCGCAACTGCAGAAACCCAGGGCAGCTCATTGCACAGCTCCAGAGCCATCGTCTCCCTGCACCACGTACAGATACGGCCGGGATTTCTGAAGGACCAATTTGGGGCTGCATCAGCGCAAGCTGCAGCGATTCCTACGGCAAATAGGGCACCTTTGCATTTAAAAACAATGAATTCAAATCATAATTTTGAGAGTATGCTGGTGGCACAAGCCTCAGTTATGGTGTTGGGATTCTATATTGTCATACTGAACGTCAGACTCATGTTCACAGAATGATAGACTCTGAGCAATGGTCATCAGAAGAAAGTCAGCTCATAGCTGAAAACATGCTAAAATCTCTGGTACCATAAGAAGCTAAAAGATAATGCTATTTAAGTAAGAAGCAAGCTTCAAAGCACAAACAATATTAAAGTGGAACTGGAGTTAAAAAGAAAGCAATTTCAAAATTTGGCACGTCTGGAAATATTTTCCTATTTCCTTAATCCTGAAAGGTGCGTAGCTCTTAAAATACACCCATTGGCTAAAACACTGAGGTGTTTAGCTTAGGATCAGCGGTGAGACTTTGAAATTGTCAGCTTGAGGTCAAAGCAGTTTCACTAAACAGTGCAATTATTATTTCCTCTTATCCTGCAAACAACAGAATTAAGCAGATCACTTTGTCATCAACACACGTACTGTGACTGCCGAGGCAGGCTCAATCCTTGATCTCTGACGAATGCGTCAAGACGGCAGCCGGAGCTGCAAAGCCACAGCAGGGGCTCGAGCACCCACCCGCACCCCCGGCATGGCCGTGGCCCTGGCTGTGTCCCCACCTCGGGGAACAAGGGCTCCTTTATCACTCCTGCCAGCAGACAGCTCTCGCCCCAGCTCCTCCTTGAACCAATGCGGAGCATCTGACACCGCTTGTCGCCCCGTGTGCTTCTCTGCATTGTTTGACCCATTTCTTTGGACAAAATCTGTCCATTGAGCATCCCAGGGAGCCAGGGCGCAGATCAGATAAGGAAGAGCTGTACTGGGAAACAGAGCTCCCCATTCAGCCAGGGAGGGAGGCAGGACAGGCTGGGGAGCGTCCCGCTCCCTCCCCATCCCAGAGCTGCAGCACAACAGGTTGGGGAGCGGACAGGCAGCTTTCTCTGCCAGGTTTCAACAGCAAGGAAAACATTTCCTGCAGCAGCCGCCCCTGTGATCGTCGTGGCGTGAAACCCTTCCCTCTGCACGCACACGGTGTTTGCTCTGGTATTTCTCGAGGCACCCTCAGGCTCCTGCGCTGGAGCAAAGAGCAACAGGGGATTTATTGCACCGTCCCTCCTGGGACCCCAGGTCAGCACCCCAGGCAGACCGTTCTGTTCCCCCGGACCCTGCAGGTCCACCCACTCCGATGCCAAACATCCCATCTCCCAGGGTGCAGGTGCTGCACTCAAAAACGGAGGGGCTGGAGGAACAGCCATCAAGGAGACTTCCCAGCCCCAACCAGACGGACCGGTCCCATCTGAGCATCCCTCACTGAGCACCCAGCTCACCCCTGAATCCCACCAGGCTTTGTCTCAGCCCCTTTATGACAGCAAGTTCCTAAGTTAATTATTCACTTTGTAAAAATAACAAATTGGGGTTTGGCTACATTAGGAAGTATTCTCACTATTTATAAATAGCTGGGTGGTGCTCAGGAAACTACCAAGGGATGAGACAGAAGGGAAATATGACTCTCCCTCGCTTCTGAATTCCCACCCATGACACGGTGACTCACGGGAACTGCATAGGGTCACCCAGGGAAAGCAAGGTCTCACCTTTGATGTGCTCCTCCGTGGGGGTCACCCCCAGCTTCTTGAAGTAATCATCTGTTTCAGGGTCCACCACCAGAAGTCTGGCTTCGTTTTCCCTGGACTTAATGTGGGACACCACCTCCGAGTGCCGCAGGCCTTCCACGTTTATGCCATTCACCTGCAAAGTGACAGCATCAGAACCCAAGTCTGTGCCCCCCTGCAGCAGAGATGCTGCTCCCAGCTCACAGACTCCACAGAGCAGACTCCTCATGCCCTAAGGGATGGGATTTTCCTTTTTTTAATTTCCATTGGGATAATAGGAAGGCTCCGAGCTTTTACCTTTCCCCTCTCAAGCCACCCAAGGCCTCCTGCCACTGCCACCAGCCTGGTGCCTCTGCCAGGGCATCCTCTGAGTTACTGTACACATCCACCTCTGCCCGCATCCCAGACACATCCATCGGGATTCACAGACCCTAGACTCCACCACCCACCTCACCCACCCACATCTTGCCAAAATGCTCCAGTTGCCCTCTTTAGTGATTTCAAACTCAGCCTTCACCTCGGATGTGCCTCAGCTCTCTCAGGCTGTCTACGGGGTGCAACCATGTGCACGGGCAGTGGGCTGGGTGTCACCAGTGTGTCCTGCTCCCCGTCCCTGCCCAGGTGGCTGCGGCATCACCACACCATCTTTCAGCCCTCCATGAGAGAAAACCATGGATTTCCTGCATCCCCGGCAGGCGTGTCCCTGTGTCTGCTGCACGGATTCATTTCTCCCTTCCCTGCGTGCGAGACAGGACCTACCAGGGAACGTGATCCCCTGCTCCCGATTGTTCCCCACAGCGAGGGGACAATTGTGATTGAGGCATTGTTCGCAGTGGGGAATGAATCACCCTTTGTCCCACAGGGGAAGGTCTCTGCACCGCCCAGCCCCTCACTGCTGGACCCGCTTTTGTTTGATAAACTCTTTTCACTGCTCCAGCCCATCTCGGGCAAAGCTCAACCCACCCTCCAGCGCCTGTCCTGCCTTTGGCATCCAAAGGTGCCTGCCCACAGGACAGCAGAGCAATGTGGATTCAGCTTGGATGGGGAAGAGGAGACACTGCTGGTGGTAGAGAGACCACTGTGGTGTAGGAACGGAGTAAGCTCCTCCTTTTAAAAATAGATACTCCATTACTCCAGCTTTCTGAAACAAACCAGACTTCAGAAATCTGTCCAGCACAGAAAGGCCTTTGTTAGGAACGGTGGTCAACGGGTTTTGTTTGCTTTTCTAAGCCACACATAACATTACGACTGCATGCTTTGGATGCACACGCCTGCCCTCCTGCAGAGCCACAGCTGTCCAGGTATCACCAGCATCAACACATTTTTATTCCTCCTCCATCTGCAGACAGACAACTGCCTCCTCCCATGCTGGACTCCAAAACACTGAGCACACCAATGCCGGAGCCGGGGACCCAGCCCAGGAGTGGAATAACCATCCCAGCACCCCCCAGGGAGCTGAGCTACACCAGCATGGCATTGCCCCAGCAGCACCCAGGATGTTGCAGCCCATCCCAGGGATGCAGAAGAGCAGTCGAGGCTGGTCCTGGCCCAGCCATGGTCACTCTCACTGCAAAATCATGGCTGCATCACAGCGGGGACAAGCAGCTGCCACCTCTGGATCATGCCAAGTCTGTCAGGGGGCTGGAGACCCTCCGAAGGAGCCCCCTGACAGACTCGGCACAACCCAGAGGCAGCAGCTGCTCACCCCCGCTGCAAAGGGACAAGGCAGGTGAACACTGCAGAGCTTGAGCTGGGCCAGCTCCAAACTTTGCGTTCCCCTTTGCATTTTGGATGCCTGAACACAAACCTAGGGCAGAAGCAGGTCCTGAGGACCAGCACTGCATCTCACTGGCTACCTCAGCTGCTGGCTTGTAACCCCTCTCTGTCCACACCAGCATCCTCCTGCCACACCAGGTCACACCAGTTCACACCCAGTGGTCACCCCCAGCTGAGCTTGGCCAAGCAGCGCAGGGATGCTCTCCCCCGACCTCAGCACCCCCAGCCCACCCAGGGCAGCAGGGCCAGGGGGCATCAAATATTTATCAAAGCCCCAAAGAGCAGGTACGGCCAGGATCAGGTTTCCAAGCTCGCTAGCTCACCCCTCGCCGCTTTGTGTGTGCCAGGCACTCTGCCAAGCGCTGATAAATAAATAACACCACCCCTCGCCGTGACACTGTGCTGCTGCCGGCACCCCGCTCTCGGCCCCACACTGCTCCCAGCATTAAACTTTCAAGTGCCGGGAAGAGGCAGCAGCTCCCACTGGCCAGGGAACAATTATTCACGAGGCTAGAAAGCAAGCGAGTGTTTTGGTCTTAGGTATTTCCCCAACTCGCCCAGTTCCGCAGGATGCTAGTGTTTTCTTCCAGAAGTGCAAACCCCATTCCTGCTCTGAGCTGGCAGTGAGGGCCACGGTTTGCTCCCCGCAGGAGGATTTTGGCCTTCACCCTCCTGGGGAAGGGTCATGCATCCCCTTGAGCAGGGAACATCCAGCTCCTCCTGCAGTGCAGAAGTGAAAGGGGTGATGGGTGCCATGCCTGGGGCACCAGCTGTTGGATCAAGCCCTGCCTGTCCCTCTGTCCACGCGCTGCTCAAGCCCTGCCCGAAGTGCAGGCAGCTCTGGATGGGGAAACATAAGATAAACAACCTGAAGAGTGGGCGATTCCATTGAAATTCGTGTTGTCCAGCACTCAGTGACCAGGAAGCTGCTTCCAAGAACAGTTTCTCCCCATCTTTCACAATTTTGTGTCTTAAAATCTGTGCAAAGCTTTTTCCCCCCCTCTTCTTCCAAATGCCTGCCTAGCAGGCATCAGCTCAGCCGGGCAGCACCAACACATCCCTGTGCCCACGGCAGGACGTCAGACAGGAGGGTGGCTGGGCAGGAGGCCACCCCCTGCCTTGCACTGACAGTGGGATGGGTCCCATGTGTCCCCACTACCCTTCCGCTGCACAGGGCAAATCCAGCTCCAGCACCAAGTGGCATCAGGCAATGCCACCAAGTGTGGAGCTTGCTGTGCTGCAAAGGGGAAGATGGGCACCCATCAAGCACCCCATCTATCCACAGGATCCTGCTGACACTCCTGAGCCACCCTGACAGGCACAGTGGCAGCAGTTCCTGCTCTGACCCTCTTCTGTGCCAACAGCATCATCTAGATTTCAGCACTTGCAAGTCCCCACTTTGAATAAGCTGCCAAAGGACCCACATCAGTCTTATGGCTCCGTACTATGGAGGAACATGGTGGGGATCTGATGGAAAAGGTGACAGGACAGGGGTTTGTTTCAGCTTCAGGCTTCTCAAGAGTCCCATAACTTCTGCTGTCCCTCTCTCCACCTGTGAGATGTGGACAGGACCCAGCCTGTCCTGCCAGGCAGGCAGGACTGAACATCCCTGCGTGGCACATGCCAAGGTAACCCCAAGAGGCTTCCCAAGAAGAGAGGTGCCAAGCCCCCGCGCCATTACCTCCACCAGCCGGTCCTGGGGCCGCAGCCCTGCTCTGGAGGCCGGTGAGTCGGGATCAACCGAGCGGATGAACTGCCCTGGCCGGGACTTCTCGCTGTGCAGGTTGAAGCCGTAGCCATTGGGACCTTTCTTCAGGTGGCAGAGACGTGGGCACAGCTCCTTCTGTCCATTTAAGTCCTGATTAACAGAGAAGGGGTTGGAGGGAAAGAAAACATTTAATTTATAGGTCTGGTTTTGCTCTAAAGCAGATGCAATCGTAAATAAAGCTACCAAGGAAGCACCATATCTGCACCCTGTGCTCCTGCTCCCCTGAACAGGGACAGTTTAACAAATGAATTTCCTCTCATTGAGTCTATTTTAGAAAATCAATTGTCCGAACTCATTCCAGAAAAATTAAAACAAAACAAAAAATGCATTTCCTTCACCAGAAGCAGCCCAGATAAAGTCCACCCATACACCAAGACGCACCCCCCCACCCCAGCAGCAGCCGAGCCCCACGGCCACAGCCCCAGGCAGGGAGGAACTGAACCCAAGAGCTCAGGCGAAGCACACAGCCCACCGCAACACTGCGTTAACCTTAGTTATTTATTTAAGGCAGTGCCATGCCCTTGGACCTGGTGACATTGGCATCACCTGTGGGTATGATCACCTCCCGGTGGAGGGGGCCCTGGGGGCCGGGGTGATCAGCCCCACACCTCATGGCTCCCCACAGCTGGGAAAGGCTGAGCCTGCTGTAGGGTGAGTGGCACAGGAGCACGTAAGGAGGTTTGTACCTTCCCTCTATCCCATGGAAAACACTTTACAGCTCCTCAGGGCAGCCGGCAAAGCAACAAATACCAGCTTTTCTCCACGTCCACAGGACATATTACACTCCCCACCAGCATCCTGACATCCCCTTCCAGCCCACACATGCCAGGCAGCACCAGCTCACCGCACAGCACCGTGTCTGCGGCAAGAGCCGCCTCGGAGATACAGGTTTTCATTTTCATCTGTGGCTTAAGGAAAACACCCCCTCTGGCTGAGTTTTAATCTTTCATTAGAAGAAATGCTGCTCCCCTCCTGCTAGTGGACCTTTTTTGGACCTTTTTTTTTTTTCCCCCCAGATCACATTTATGGTGAAATCTCTTACAGCCTTTCCTTTCAAATTAAAAACCCACGCAGCAATTTCCTCCATGCTCCTGTCTATGACAAAAGGTACCACAAAACACCAAACCTGCACCCCCTCCCCTCCTCAGACAGTGCTGTGGCTCCTACGCGCTGTGCTGGCTTTACACTGGAACTGCCGGTGCCGCCAGCTCCTTGCACCCGCAGCACCCTGGGGTTATTTCTGCAAAACACCCTCAATACTGCTTGAAAGCTGCTTCCTCTCCAGGCAGGACTGCGGGAGATGAAGGCACCCATGGCCAATGCCCAGAAGAAGGGCAGTGCCCTGGCCTGGCCACCACCCACATTGGGGACCCCAAGGATGATGCCAACTGGCTCCAGCTGCACATGGACCCTGCGCGGCAAGAGCCAAACAAGCCAAAGGATGTTTCCCACTGCCACCCTGGAGCTGGACCATCCGCAGGGTCCTCGCGTGCCTCAGTGATGACAGGGAATAACTCCATTTGCAGTGATACAGAGTGATTTTTGGCCACTGTGAGTCATGGTGGGGCAAACTGGGAGGGCAGTGAAGAGCTGAATCAATTCACCAGCACTCGCTGAGCTCCCACCTCCCCGTCGGGACAGCAGTGACCTGCCAATGGCACCCCCCGGGGTCAATGCCCGATTCCCACAGGAGGAGCACAGCGTGCACGCAAGCCGATTACCAGCGGCCGGGCACTGCCGGCAAGCTGCCGGAGCCACCATGGCTAAGTCACTTCAGCGGCTGATCCCATCTCCTTCATCCCTTCAAAGAAGGGATTTTCCAGAGGAGCGCCAGGCAGGGACACACAAAGCGGTCACCCCTTGGGACCTGCTGTGTTGGGGAACAGCTCTGCCACCTTTCCCCTTGGGCACAGCCACAGGGCACTGCTGCCCGCTTGGCACCCATGGGCACCACGGTAATGCAAATGGCAAAACGTGACTAGTATTACTCCATGCACGTCCCTGTCCCCAGCTGGGTCTCCCACTTCGCAGAGCTCGGGGACAGAGGATCCCTGGGCACATGGCATCAGCTGCCACCCGCACTGAGCACAGGCATCATCGGTCACACAAATGCACCCAGCCGGGGGGACACTGCTGCTGCTAGGGGACAGAGGCTGCAGATGATGACAGATAAGCCCAAATAATCCCAGCAAGAAATACCCACTTCATGCCACAGAGGGCACGTGTCCCCATGCCGCGAGTCGTGACTGTGGCTGCCCAGCAAGCAGGGGCTTCAGACAACCCCCAGCACTGCCTGCCTGTGACAGGCTTTAATGCAACAGGATGAGCTGGGGATGGGGTGGGACATGGGGACAGAGAAAGGGGAGACAGAAACCCACAGCAACCGCTTCACTGCGGGGGGAATCTCCCCCTCGCCCCGTCTCGCGCTCGCTCCAACCCCCCACGCACCCGCTGGCTCGACGGGATGTAAATAAATATTCCATCATAGCTCTCCTCCAGCTGCCTGTGAAATACTCAAGCTGGTGGGGCTCACGGTGGGTTGGAGGCGTTCTGGGGACAACTCCAGCTTGACTGCAGCCTCCATCCCCACACAGCCCTATGGCAGGAATATGAATGCAAAACCAAAAAAAAAGCACTGCTATTTCCACATCCCATCACTTACGGCCGCATCTTCCCAGGGCGGCCGACCACACCAAACTGCCTCCTCCATTCCCTCTGCGGCTTGCTGCCTCACCCTGAGCTCTTCCGAACACAGTCCCTGGGGGGCTGTCAGCCTGAACCCCCCCGTGGGCACCAGCCTTGCCAAATCCCAAAGCGGGGAGATGAGAGCAAAGCCCTCCCCAGGGCCAAGCGGCAACGCTCCCCGCCAAAGCAAGAGCTGGAGCTGCACCCACGTGTCCCCATCTGCTCCCACCTGCACCCACATGCACGTCGACTGCGCTCTCCAACAGTGAGCAATGAGATTGGTCCCAGAATCCCAGAGAATTTTGGGATTTGGGGAATTTCGGCCGTGGCCGCAATGCCCAGGGGAGAGACAGAGGTGGATCGGGACTCAGGATGAGCATGACCAGCTCAATCCCAGCACCCAGGAAGAAAAGTGGGATGCGAGATGACCAGCCCTTGCTGGATGCCAGGTCAGAGCTGCTCACAATGCCACCGCTCCACCACAGGATGGACACCCTGGCCACCCAGAATCCTCGCGGCCAGAGCGCCAAATTCTTCAAAAAGCACTTAAAAACGAGAGCTGCCACCAACAGCGCCCGTCACAGGCATCAGGGTTCACTTGGACCAGCGGCAAACTGTAGCTGAACGTTTACAGAGATTAACTTGGCAATGTAGGTTTTTATAAAAAAAAACCCCACAACACAACACAGAGGGAGCTGCAGGAAAAGCCCTACTGACTGCTCACGCACACAGGCTGCAGCTGCACTTGCAGGGTACACGGATGCTACCAGGACAAGTTTTGGGGGAAAAGAGAGCCCATAGGTACCTGCCTGGCAAGATTCTCTTGGCACCGACACCCCAGTGCACAAATCGGTTCTTAAAAGGGAAAAATCATCAGTGCAACATCCAAATCATCAGTGCAAGATCCACCAATCAATAAAACCCAGCTCCTGCCAAAACAGTCCCATGGCTGCTGCTCTCCCAAAGGGATTCTACTACCTCCTCAGTAAAAGCCAGGACCTGCTTTAAAAAGTAAGTAAAAGCCAGGACCCCACGCTCGTGTCCTCTCCCGCTGCAGATTTAGCGCGCCTGTATTTTTCCCATGGCCCCAGAGCAGTTAGTTCACCCTATCTGCAAATATTTCCAGCTTGCCTCGGAGTTCTTCAAAAACTGAAGAAAACAGGAAATGATTCAACCGGCCAAAGAGGGTCGGATCCGCGCGACCTTAAAGGATGCACGGGGCTGTGCACAGCTAGGAAAAGGGGGCACGTCTCGCAAGCAGAGGGGAACGCGGCTGGGATCACCTAGTTGGTTTTAAAAAGGACCTTTTTAAACCATTTTCCTCCCGCTCAATTTTTACAGGGTCAGAGCTCTGGCAGCAGTGTAAAAGCACCACGAAAAAACACCCAAAAATGCCACGCTGTAGCTGCTGTCCCAGCACGGGCATCCCCAGGGCTCGGCAAGCAGCTTGTGGGAGGACACGCTGGCAGGGCCAGTCCCTCTGCCTTTGGGGGATACCCCGGGATCACCAGTGAAATCAAATTACTCAATAAATAAACTGTGCAGGGGAAAGCTGCGTCTCCAGGATCCCTTTGGCTGTGACCAGTGCCGTGTCCTGCATGGGCTTGCTCTGCTTTCACCACAAAATCTTGAATTCAAGGTCCTTAACTGAAATGAATTTGAGATCTTTGTTTAAAAGAAAAATAAATAATCCAAATTCAGCATCTGTTCTGAGCAGAAATCCTCCAGCAAAACTGCTTATCCTACTGCAGAGATGATCCAGGGTTTTTGCAGGGCTCTAAAACCTCCCGACTAACGCAATCCTCGGCCACTGGAAAAAACGGGTCTTTGATCACAACTCTGCAAAGCCCCTCTCTGGCATTAAGCAAACACTGACGCTCCCTCCGCTTCACCCAGACCCAAGTATATGCTCAAACACTTTGCATTACATGCTCTGTCGGCACGGAGCTGCTGCGTCTCTTGCCAACTCTGCTATTTATTTTCTTTTCGACCAGTGCCAACGTTTCCCTGGTTGTGTTCTGGGAAGATATTTCCTAAGCTCCCGGGGGGATTTTGCCTTTGTGAAACCCAAGCCCTGCGACAAAGCGTTCCCTGTAACAGCAGCACGTTATCCAGGCTCCCCAGAACGCCCCCCCCCAGCACTCACCTCCACGCAGAGAAAAACCCTTGGGGAATTGCTTTGGTATTGCTCTGGAGGAGGCCTTGCTGCCCTTTCACACGCCAAAAACATAAAAGCTAGTTTAGGTAAGTTAGATTCACGTGTATACTAGAAAGCCAAAACAGATTAACTGTATTTTTTGTCTGTTTGCATGCAAAAGAAATTGCATGCAAAAAAATATTGCAAAAGAAAGCAATTTTTTTTTTTTCTAGGCATCCAGATACTACCAGTGGCCGTTAATTTCATAAATTGGATTAAGAAGCAATGGCATGGCATGGCATGTCATACTCCACCTACAAGCATCACTGTCTATACCCAGCCACAGGTACGGGTGTGCATGTGCAGACAAATGCTGCTTGGACGATAAGCTGCATTGCCACACCACCCCTGGAGCTGCTGCTGCTTGAGGCAAATCATCGTCATTTTAGAAAGAAAAGTGTTTCGGAAATGCTGTTCAAGGTGGTCCATTTAAAAATGCACAAACAAGACATTAAATAACAATGAAATACTTTCAATTAAAAAAAAAACCAGCCACCCAAAAAACAAACAGTGGTTGGGTGTTACCAGCTCTCACAATCTCACTGCAACTCTTGCAGCATTTGATTTTTTTCCCCTTAGATTTTCCAGTGCTGCTGCTGGGAACAGGGTCCCACAGGGACACACACACACACACACCTTCCCCCCCAGCTCACTGGGACTCCTGCCACCCCCATGCAACTCCCTGCTGTGCCCAGGACCATTCCCATTTCGTACCCCTGGATGTTTCAGGCACACTCCATACGGTGCTGATATCATAAATGTCACCGGCTCTGATTAACGAGGGCTTTTTCCATGCAATTAATTAGTAGCTGCCAACCTCCGTGAAAGCAGAATCCACTTGCAGAAGCGCCAAACCGCCGGCACTTTGGTCTTTTTTGTTTCCTGAAACAAACTTGCTTCCTAAATTTCAAGGGGCAGCAGAGCAGCCCCCCTTGCTCCATTGTCCAAGCAAAGCCCACCTGCCATAGGAAAGCCCCTCCCTGGCTCCAGAACCCACGCACCAGCCCCAGCTCAACACCACAAAGCCACCGGTGTCCAAAACCTGCTCACCATCACCGCTGATTCGGCCCGAAGGTCCGGCTCTGGGATGGGGCTGCCCCTATGCTCCTCCCAGCCCCTGCCACCGCTGAATCCGTGCCTTCAAACCATCACCTGCAGCCTGACTTTGAGCAGGGCTGGGGATGAAAAGGGATTTCCAAAGACCTCTGTCACACAGACACACGGTTTTGAGCATGATGCAAACTCGCCACCAGCCCAGCCCAGTGAGCTCTCGCCCAGTCCTGGACAACCCAGCCAGAACAGCCGTGGGTGTCTCCCTGCCCGGGATGCTCACAGACTGTGGTGGCCATGTCCCAGGACTGTCTCCAGCCCCTCCACCCCACAGCTCCCCGCACTGCACAAGTAAATGCATGCTCTGCAATGGGCTAAAACGCCTCAAAAAGTCATACCCCAGCCCTGGACAACCCAGCCAGACCAGCCATGGGTCTCTCCCTGCCCAGGATGCTCACAGACTGTGGTGACCACGTCCCAAGACTGTCTCCAGCCCCTCCACCCCACAGCTCCCCGCACTGCACAAGTAAATGCATGCTCTGCAATGGGCTAAAACACCTCAAAAAGTCATACTCTAGGGGTTTATTCCAGAAATAAAACACCAGTGCCAGCATGGACACCCATTTCTCCAGGATCCTCCAGGAGAGGAGAAGGGCTTATGTGGCCGCCCCATCCCTGGAGGTGTTCAAGGCCAGGCTGGATGAGCAAACTGGCCTAGTGGGAGGTGTCCCTGCCCAGGGCAGGGGGCTTGGAAGCAGATAATCTTTAAGGTCCCTTCCAACTCTAACCATTCTATAGAATCATAGAATGTTAGAGGTTGGAAGGGACCTCTGGAGATCATCTAGTCCAACCCACCTGCCAGAGCAGGTCCACCCTAGAGTAGGTTGCACAGGATGGCGTCCAGGCGGGTTTGGAATGTCTCCAGCGTCGGACATTCCACCACCTCTCTGGGCAGCCGGTTCCAGTGCTCTGCCCCCCTCAAAGTAAAGAAGTTCCTCCTACAATTCTACAAGCACACACACAGACACAAAGCTAGTCTAGCAGCTGAGGCAGGCTGGTACCATCTGCCGCAGGAGCCTGGTGGGTCCCGGCACACCGCGGGGCAGAGCAGTTCCTGGAGACCAGCACGCCAAAGCCATGATGCTGCTGTGCAACCTCAGCCAGGGGCTTCGCCCCATGAACCTCCTTCCAAGGCTGAAGGGATGCTCTCAGCACCACTGGGAAGCGCGTGGTGTCCCACGGCAGCACCGTGCGGAGAGCTGGAGCTGTGGCCCCACTCGTCCCCTTGCAACGGGGATTTACTCAAACCAAGCTGAGCTCATCTGCCCCAGGGGTGATGGCCGCCTTGGCCCCGTCACAGCACGTAATCACCAGAGATCAGGGCTTGTCACCTAATCGGCTCAATCCTGCCTGGGACCACCTCACCCACAGCACTCTGCACCCACCAGCACTTTCAGGGCTGCCCTCACCTTCGCCTCCACAGCCCAGCCATTTCCTGGGGGCAGCCAAATAGGACCTAATCACCGCTGTTAGGAATTGCACCCACCTGGACACACTCCAGGATCACCCTGCAACACGTCAAGCCTTTCCGCCTCTGCTCTGCTGGAGAAAACACAGGCAAGGAGCATTCCTGTCTAATTTACGTTGTTAACATATTTTCTTTTAAGTCAGCTCCCGTGGCGTTTCCTCTCCTTTCACATGTGGTTTCAGTCAGAAAATGGCTCCTTTGCTCACCTGCCTCTGCAAAGCCTGCCAGGGCTAGGGGACACCAGGCTCCCGTCCTGCCCCGTGGCCACCTCAGGACACCGAGATGTCCTGGGGAGACAAGGGACACTGCTCGAAGCCTTGGTGTCCATCCCTGCTCCCTTGCATCCAGTTAGGACCTCTCCGTCCCCTGCCCTTTGGCTTCCACGCTGCTGGCAGCGAACACCAAGGCACGCAGGGGAGAGATGCACGGCTGCCTCCGGGAATTGCGGAGAAGGGCAGCTCTGGCAGCGCGGGATCCTGACCAAAGCCCGAACACCGGCAGGCAGACCAGTGAAGGGCGATGATGGGAGCCGGGAAGGAGCTAAATGGGGGGAGAAACTTATGCAGGAAGGGGGCCTGGGGCCACAGCACCGCCAGAACAAGGGGCCCTTTTACACCCGCCCTGACACGGGCACCCTCCCTTGGCAGTAATGGTTGTAGCGGGAGCCGAGCTGAGCCGCAGGCAAGCTTTAATTGCCGCTATTATTAATACAATTTTGTTGGAAACTCAAAGGCTGCTGCCTTCCCTCCGATTTAGGGATGCACTTAACTTCAAGCAGATGCTTAGCACCCTGATCTGGGAAGGGGGGGTGGTCCTCAAATCCCCAAGGTGAAAAACCGCTGTCTTTTGCACTACAAAGATGGGGAAAGCTGGGAGAAGTGGGAGCCCTCACCATGGCTGCCGGCAGTGCCCACAGCCCTGCTCGCCGTGAGAACCGGGGAGGCTTTGGGCTCCTGCCACAACCAGGAGCAGGATTACTGACTCCATTCACTGCCGTGCCAGGGAGCCGCCGCCTGCTACAGCCGGGCTGGTTTTCATTCCCCTTCCCCCAGGAATGACTCAAATTTTCCCAATAAAGCAGCACCAGAAAGGGGGCTATTGTAGCCCTGCATCCCCCCAGGCCAGGGGGACCTCAGTGACACTTTGGAGAGGAGGGGGGGGGCTGACTGCTGATGGCAAGTGTCAAAGGAGCCTCAAAAACCAAGGCAGAAAGCAGGACCACCGGCCGGCAGCACTGCGAGGGGGGAGGCAGAGCACCCCCAGGTCTGCACCACAGGGCAATGACATGGCAGCTCTCCCACCTCTGGGAAAAGCAGAATGAGGATGCTCCTGGGACTTCCCAACCCCCGGATGGTCATCAGCTCGACGCTGGGATGCTGTGGCCCCCCACATGCTGCTGCAAAGGGCTCCCCGCCTCCTCCTCCCCGGCCGCACACGTTTCACCCAGCTCCGTCCCCCGGCTCGGAGTCAGCCAGCACTGAATCGGCTCAAACTCCAGATGTTGGTGAAATGCTATAAATAAAGGAGGGGGAAGGGGAGAGGCGGCTGGTGGGACGCCAGGCCCACCGAAACACAAGCAGATGTTCCCCTTCCTCGCCCGTCTGTAGCTGGGGTTGGGGAGAAAGGTGGTGGTTCCAGCACCCAGAGGTGCCCCAGTCAGCGAGACCCCCCCAGCACCTGAAGAAAGGGAGGTAATTCAGAGGTTTTCCACTAGCCAGGCCAAGAATAAATCCTCGGGCAGGACCAGCTCCATAAACAACCTGCTTCCATTTTTATACAGCCACAACTCTAATTACCACCCGCCCTGTTAGCCAAGGAGGTGTTTCGGCTCAGGCACCAGCCGTCAAGAGAAAAATCTCGCTTTGTTCTTCCAATAGAGACCCAAGAGCCTGACTGACACTCACTCTTAAAGCTCACTGCTTCACAGCATCTCCTGGGCAGCAGCCACATCACAACGGCCGGGAGAAAGTTTTGGGTGCTCCCCAGGGATGAGCAGGGACTGCAGCAGCACCCACAGCAATCGCTGCCCTGAGAAAACAGAAGGGGCTCAAACACAGCTGAGCTGCCACAAAACACCTTTTGGCAGAGCCTGTGATTGCCCTGAAACCAGCAGAGTGATCTTAAATATCACCGGGAGGAGAGAAGGGGTGCTGCAGGTGCCCAAGGGTACCGGTACAAACCGTGCCACGCTGCCACCGTCCCTCGCCTCGGTTTGTGTCTCCACTGACCCAAACTGCCAGGCACCTCGCTTGCCCGCGCGGACTGCCAGCCCCCAACATGAGGTCTGGGCTTTTGTAGCTTATTTAAATTGATTCCATTATTCCAATTGCTCTAATTATTTAAATTGCTCCAGCTGGGTTTGAGTGATAGAAGCATCAGAAAGATTTTTTTTTTAAAGGACAAAATATACTAAGATTTGTGCTGTTTTCCCTAATAGCTGCAGAACTGCTACTCCAGTATTCTCTTGCTGGCGGGGGGTTGGGGAGGGGGCTCAGCCAGGCACTGTGTTTCTGCCCAGGGGGCTGCTGGAGGAGCAGGGGCTGCACTGGCACGCACGCCCAGCGCCCTTTGGATGCATCCCACCGCTTTCTCTGCCAACACGCAGCACAAAGGGAGCAATCGAGGATGGCAGATGAGCCAGGAGACAGCCGAGCAATCCCAATTAGCAGTGGAAAGCATCCAGCCACCGGTACTCAGCAGGACCTGCAGCCAAATCGCAGCTGATACGGTAATTTGGATATTTTCAGCGGGTGAGTCTCCAGCCCCTGCCTGGTCTGCTGCAGTGCATGGGAGCATCGAGATGGGGGCTGGCTGTGCTGGACGGGGTGATGCCAGGTCCCTGCTCTGTCCTCAGTCACAGCCCAACAGATTAGCCGTGCAACAGAAGCCCTGTGCCCACAGGATGGCTCCTTCCAGCAGCAGAGGGGAAGGATGATGCCCGCAGGCAGCCATGGCAGGTACTGAGCCTTGGCAGAGACCCACCCTCCTCATGGACACTCACCCCGAGCCCTGCAGCCACTTCAGACACAGTGGAGGGGACGTGTGGCTTGTCACCCGTGACCCTCAGCCCCCACAGCCCTTTCCAGGGCAATGCAAAAGCAATCAGGAAAAAATTAATGAGGTCCCCTGGCACTGCAAGAGCAGCATGAAGGAGGTACGCACCCTCCCTGAGCCGAGCACCAAGGTGTCCAGGTCTCCTCCAAGCCTGTGCACCCCAACCGGGTCCCTTGCAGGCTCTATGGGATGCAAACCCCATGGGAAAGCGGGGCAGCCGTGTCAGCACCCTGCCGCAGAGCCGGACCTCAGACACAGCCCCAGACACGACAAAAGGTTATTATCCCAAGAAACTGCTGGGCAGGAGAAAACAAGAGCAGGAAGGATGTGAAGGGTGGGGAAGACGCCTGATCTCCAGCCTGCAGTGACAGTGCTTGCCAGGCTGAGCTGCCCCATGTGACAGCTGTCCCACTGCTCCTGTCCCCACCAGGCACCCCACACCAGAGCAGAGTAACAGGAAAAGCATTCCACTTACAGCCTCCCACCAGTGTTTCACCTTTAAGCAATTTGCTGCCAAAGAAATTCAGAGTCCGACTTCATCAGCTGCTGATGCCCTAAGGTGAAGGGGTAAGCCTAGATTTGCCCCCCTCCAAAATCCCCGACATCATGTCGCAGCTCCGGCCATGGCATTATGGAAATCCGCAAGTACAAAGGAGGCTCTCAGGAGAGGGGCTGCGGCCAGGGCCATGTCCTGGTGAGGATGATGCGTCCCCAGTGGGGACAACCCTGGCAAGGGTCCCTGATGGGCACACCCATGGGCAAGGGCAGCTGGCTGGTGCAGGGACACCAGCCCAGTCCAGCCCCGTGGGGTCCATCTGATCCCACCCAGCTCCCCGCAGCAGCGATGCCACCAGCCAAGCTGTCCCTGCGATTCCTCAGCAATCCTACAGCTGGGGAATTTCTCAGCCACAAGAAGCAGCTTTTTCCCCCCCGCCCTCGCTTTGCTGGCGTTTAGCAGACTCAGACAGCAAAGGCAGCCGTGCTCTCCCCCAGGCAGGGCTGGAGCCAGGAACAGCAGCTCAGGCTTGGCTGGGAGCAGGGAGCAGCTGGCCCAGCCCAGGGAGAGACACCGAGGGAGGGAGGATGGAGGAGACCGAAACCGCCACGTGCATATGTTTTCTTTAAGAGAGACAACTTTTCCAGCACGATCTGCCAAAAGAACACGCAGCCGGGATGCCGGCGAGCTCCCCTGCTCCAGGGGATCAGCTCTGGGACAACACAGGGTGGCAGCGTGGGTCCTGGGATGCTGGGATTTGTCCAAGAGTAGAAACATGGAATCTCCATTCTGGATGCAAAGGGATCACACCAGATCCAGAGGGATCTGTTTTCTAGTGGGTGGGAGGGAAAGGAGGCAAAGAGCATCAGCCGCTCTGTGCAGGGCTCAAACTACAGCTTGAGCCACTGGAACAGGGGGAAAAGTCCTTCCCACGCTCACCATGAACCCCCTTGGGTGAGGGGAGGGATGGGCTGTGGGCGATGGGAAGGCAGTGGGAGATGCTGGGAATGAGCTTCCCAGATCATGCTGCAGCGGAGAGCTCGCAGCTCCCAGGCAATAGACACGTCCTGCTCTGTGGCACCCCGAATCAGAGGCACAACTGCCACCCACAGCAGCACATCTCAACATCTCCAGCATTGCTCCAAGCACAGGCGATGGATCCCAAACAGAGCCTCCTGCCCAGGGCAGGACCCAAAGCACACAGAGCTCAAGCTCCCTCGCAGCCAGAGGCTCTGGCCAGAGCCACGCACCATAAAACCGCTGACCACGCCGTATCAACCTGCCCTTTGGACTCTCCAGCTTCTTGCAGAGGCCAAGCCTTGAGCAACCACCAATTCATTTGTTCATGCTGGCCCCATTCGTTGCCTTTAATAACCCTGGGTCATTAGCAGGAATCCAGTCATACCAGCTTTGCTCTCTCACAGCGACTAGCTCGGCACCACCGGTACTGAGGGAAATCCCCCTCGAGATGGAGGCTCTCGTGCAACACACCAGGAAGCACCAGGGCCTCGTGTGATGCACCAGGCACCGCTCCCACCCCAGGAACACCGTACATCCCATTACAGGCAGGGTGCTCTCAGCCACACACTCAGGAAAGAAAAGATATTTTCTCATGGGCTGAGGTTGCTCGGGCTCTTAACTCCTGGCTTTCACCCTGTGGGCCACACAGCCCCGCTGCAGCACCCCTGCCAGGGCTGTGTGGGACCCGGGGGACACCGCTGTAGGACCATTTACCAAACCCCACATCCTACAGCTGCTTCCTGCCTGCTGTGATCTGCTTCCCACGGGGGCCAGCACCAACCTGAGAGCTGCCCCAAGAGCCTGATTTTTGGGGATGGGGTGCAGTCCCCAGCAGGTCAATAACTAAGCTGCAGCCTGGCAGAAAGCCAGCTGTTTGCCAAGGCATCCAACATGGGACAGGAAAACCCATGATTTGCACTGTGGGCCAGCAAGGATGCGGCTCCCAGTTCGCCCCCAAGCCCCCGCAGCCTGGCCTGGCCCTGGAGGAAAGGGTCATGGGTGCTATATTTAGACTTGCAGAGCCCAATAAAGCATATGCAGGGTGGGAGAGAGGTCACACAAGCCATCGTAGTGGCCCTTCGGCACTGATCTTCTTCCCCCTGCCCTGCCACCAAGCCCACCTTGTGCCCAGGATGGGGTGAAGGGTGCAATGGACACAGGGCAGGAGGAGCTGGGTGCAGCCCCGCAGGTGCTGCAGCTCTGCAGAGCGCGTTGCACACTCACCGCTCGCCTGCCAGCTCCCACCACAGCAGCGTTTCACTGCCCCAGCTGTCCCCAGCATGGGGACACATCCGCGCCTCCCCAGCCCGGCCCCTGCCCAGGGAAAGGGGGAGAACAGGCGGTGCTCTGTGAGCCACGGGGAGCATCGGGACCTGGGAAGTTCAATAGTTTACTACCAATATTTGTCTTGGCCAGGCAGCATGGCTTGCTGGAGGAAACGGGGCAGGGGGAGGGCTCCAAACATCCTCTGCATTCCTTATAATGAAAGTAAAGCCAGTGCTGTGGCACCCGCACTTGGGGTTAACCAAATGTAAGGCCTTTTGTATTTAAAAATCCTGCAATAAAGTATCCAGGGCTGCAATTTCCCAAAAAGCAGAAGGAGTGAGGGGCCTCGGTCCTAGCCCTCGGCATGACGCATGAGCTACCTCCTCCCCCCAGCTGCCCACAGAGCTGTTCTGGAGACAGCACACGCAGCCCCCGGCTCTGCCCAGGGCTCTCCTCAACCTCCCCTCCACAACTCAACCCTCCTTCCACAGAGAACATTGCAAAATGCCAGCGTCGGCTCCATCCCACAATACTGCTGGAAAACACAGGGTCAAAGTGTGACCTGATGCATCACTCAGCCCATGCCACTGTGATGCTCAGCTCCAAAAATGACATGTTTTAAACCCAGCTCCTTAAACAGGAGAAGACCACAGAAGGTGCCAAAGGCTGTGGGGAGCCAAGCACCCTCCCAGCCGCTGCTCCTTGGGCGAGGGGCTGGTGTTTATCTCCAGCCATGGCAGCCAAACGGCACCTCTGTGCTGGGGCAGATAAGGAGGTTTGGAGGCAGCTCTGCCAAAGCCCTGCGTGGCAGCGGGTGGTCCAGGACAAAGTGCCTTTCCGATGCAGAGCAGGAGGATCTCCCGCGATAACCCCCAGAGCCAGCACCAGGCTCCGGCTGCTCCCGCTGATAAACGCTGGCTGAAGGCAGTCGGACACACTCCAGTGCTGGCTGCGGGGCTCTGAGCACGCTGCGATCCATGCCTATGGGAAAGGCCAAAGAGGACCAGAAAGCCACAGGGAAAACAGCCACCCCAGGACCAGCCCCAACACAGCGCTTCCAAAACCAAAAGATGGACCTGGGTGCCCAGCAAAACCCAGAAGCCGCTTCAAGGAGTGACAAGAGCCAGTTTTTATCCCCCACACTCAGGGCGCCCCAAGCACCTCTCCAGCATGACGTGGGGTCTCCCACGTACCCCCATCCCCAGGACAGACTCAGCTCCCCGATGCCAGTGGGAGCCTTGCGCTCATTAACAGCTGCCAGACAAGAACAGGGAACTCTTCCAGGCAAAGTGGACTATTCATCCTGCTTAGAACTAATTAGGGCTTGTCTTAATTAAATCCTGCTAACCGTGAACAACCTCAGCGCCAGAATTAACTGATTTACCTGGGATGGCCTTTGGCCGCTCATGAGGGACCGCCAGCCTTGTGCGAGCAAGCCAGCTCTGTGCCGGCCTCAGTGGCTGCAGACACGGCAAGGTGGGAGCTTTCGGGGCTTGGGAAGAGCCACTGGAGACCTGCCCCACAGCGGGGCATCACAGCCCAGGGATGCCGGTCCAGCCAGGCGGTACGGCACCGGCCCCAAGGGCTGCAGGAAGAGCTGCCGCAGCGCACCCCAGGGTGGAAGCCCAGCCCGCCAAGGCAGGAGCAGAGGGATTAGCCCTCCCGCTGCCTTTTGTGTTGCTCATTTCTTTAAAGGGATTAGTCCCTGTAAGTCTGTAAGAGGGTTTAATCACATAACGCCACAGGGCTCCTGCTAGGTCCATGCAGGCAGCAAACCTCACTTAACCGGGTTTACGGCAGACAGTGATGGAGGTGCCCAGGACCACATCCGGACACCAGCTCACTGCTGCTCCCTGCCCTGCTCCTTTCTTCAGCATCCCCGGCCGTGCGGCAGCTGGAGACACCACTAAGGAAAACACCCGCTGCCAGGCAGTCAGAGTCCGAGATGTCCACAAAACAGCCCCACACACTGCTACAGCACCAGTACCTCTATAGAATCATCTTTCTTACCTTCCCCTCGCTCATAAAATTTACTTTTCAATTTGGTTTTCACAGACTCACCACTAACAGACATCTACCACCGGCTTATTTCACCTGGTAACAAACTGTTGCAGGGCTTTAGCGGGAAGAGAGATATTTAGCCAACAAAATCCAGCTTCAAGTCTGGTTACGGTTTAAACGTACGCAGCAGTGGAACCAAAACACTCAGGAGTTCAAGCAAAAGCCGTAATGAAATTAAATTACGATATTGATCTTGCCAGAAATAATTATGACGACAACTTGGGGTTTAATTCCTTATTTATAGAGACCCGTGAATCTGGAGAAACCCTTTGCTGATTATAAGTTTAATTTTCTCTCTGCCTCATATCCCAAACTGGAATCTCCTGAGACCGCTGCCTGTAAATCTCCATACCTAGGGATAGAGCCAATGACTGGGAGCCAAAACCAGCTCAATTCAGACCTTAATGTATACTTCAAGTTCTCCTACGGTGCAGGGTAAATCACGCAACCTCACAGCCTCAGTTTCCCCAAAGGGCCGGAACAAAGCACACAGAGGCAATGCCATGGCTATCGCATTGCACTTGCAATTGCGTTAGGGCTGCAAGCAGTAGAGGGATATTGCCTTATGGATTAAAAGGAGTTCTTTAAAACCTCGTTTGGAAGTCAGATGTGCCCAGCCAGCAGCTGGAAGCCCTGGCCCCCTCCGGCCCAGGAATGCATGCTGTAAATCAGCATATGCACGGCACCTTCACTCCATGTGTTTCCACTCCCCATGAGCAATGCCATAACACCAGCACCTTCTCACCCGGGTGGGAGCAGCCCCGTGCCTGGGATGCTAGGGAGGAGGAGGTGGGATTCACCCAGACCCACAGCATCACCAGGGTCCAGGGTGAAACATCTAGAGGTGTTTTATCCAGCCATGCTGCACGGTGGCACCAGGGACAATCCTGGGTAAAGAGAGCTGGAAACATGCAGTGTGCTCTCTCCTCAACTAATGTGGGTCTTGTGAATAAACAGAGAATGCAGAAAAAAACCCAAACTATACTGTTTTAAGCTATTCTCGACCACAACAGGACCACAAGCCCGACCAGCCCGGAGAAACTCCAAGGCATGGAGCAGTCACGGCAGAGGCTCTCTGCAGCTGCCAGGGCACATGCAGAAGGTCCTGATTCTGCCAGAAGATTTTTAATTTATCTGAAACCATTTAATATTTTTACTATTGAACAGAATCATTTAACAGCTGGCGAGGAGCCCGCTTGTAAGCGGGACTGTTATTAAAGCAAGCTGCTCCAGCGCATCCCTGCAAGCAGAGGGGGCCAGGACCAGCTGTGCCGGAGCAAGATCCATTTTGAATGGCTCCATTTAATATCAGTTCTCAAATCGTTTCGAGGGAAAGCTTTTGATTACTTGAGGATGCAGAAGGGAACATCCCCAGCTGGACCACACGCAGCATCTCTTGGTGTCCGTAGCATCACCGCTCTGCAGCCAGGCAATGGGCAGGGATGCAAACACCCTCCCCACACTCCTGCCCCCCTCCCAGGAAGGTAGCAGGTCCCAGGGGTGACCCCACTGTCCCCTCACAGGACTGGGTGTCCCTTGGGAACGCACGGCCCTGGGAACAAAGGCTCTTGGCAGGGCACAGCTCCTCCCGATGCTAATCTGCCTCCTGCCTCCCGTTCCCTTCCACACGCTTTGTGTTTCACTAAAAATATCACTGTGGAGGAAGTTTCTGCTGCGGGGTGGATGCTCTCCTCCCCGGGAGGGGCTTCCTGCGCTGCCCCGGCACAAAAATAACCCCCCAGCCAAGGTCCTCCGCCGGACCTACTGCCCACACCAAGCCCAAGCAGGTAAGCTGTGGCTGGGGACACCCACTCAGCCCCCTCCCTCTGGCCCCACAGCGCACCCGCAGCTCCCAGGCATTTTGGGTGACAGGACACAGCCACGATCCACATGAAAGGAAGCATTTTGCATCCAAACACCCTTTCCATAGCACTGAGATGATGCAAGTGTGTGGGACCTGAGGGGCTGGCAGCCAGGACTGACCCCACCGTACTCCAGCACAGTCAGCAACACACTGTTCTCTCTGTGTTACAACATTGTAAGCGTCCCATCTCATATCTGGATTGCATCCAGCAGGACAAGGCTCAGATCCCTGCCGGCACCTCCTCCGAGCGCTGCAGCAATACCCAGCGCACGCTGCTCCCCCCACAAGCTCATCACAGCCCGAGTGGAGGCTCCAGCAAACCCTGCTGCAGACGGCAGCACTGCGGTGCCAGCCCCAAAGCGATACCAAGAATCGATGAAATTAAGTCAGAAGTTAACAGATTGCCCACGCGCAAGGGGCAAGCAGATGGGCCTGCATAGGGAACTAGGCTGAGGCTGCCTCTATCCCAGCACAGGGACCTGTGAGGCTATGGGATGCAGAGCCCCCCCCCAGCAGTGCAGACCCCTCTGCTCCCAGCACCAGGGGGCCAGAACTGCAACCAGCTCCTGGAATACCTCAACCCTCACACAAAGGCGGCTCTGCAAAAACAGGTCTCATCCCACTCCCTCTAACCAAGTGCCAAGTCTCTGGGCTGTTGGAGGGACCAATGGTCTGAAAAATCAGTTATTTTTACCCACGTAGCCTATTGCTGCCTGCACGGGAAGGAGGCAGGCTCCCAGAAAAGGAAAACACTCCACGCTCCTCCAAGAAAAGCCCATGGTGTAGCAGTGCGGATCAGCACGGGCCACCATCCCACCACCATCCCTGGAGAGGGTCCCTGCGGCTGCCATATGCCCCAACCTCCGTCCCCAAGATGCCATGAGCTGGAGCTGCTCCAAAGCCCACCCGCATCACCGGCACCGGCTCTGCCCGGCCCCGTGACACACGATGCCAGCGAGCCCGGCGCTATCAATAATGCAGCAGGGTCAGCGCTGGCAAAGGGCTGCCGGCTTCCCCGCAGCTCCGCCGCACGCCAGCCCAACTGCTGCCTCTGGGACGGGATTGAAGCACTAATCCCAAAATCAAGCCTGGCTTGACTGCCACTCCTCAGCTGAGCTCCTGCAGTAACCAGACCTCTCTCCATCCCCATGTAGCCCAGTGACCACTTCAACGCTGCCCTTGGCAGGGAGGCAGGGGCTCTCCAAACCTGCTGGCCTGCTTCCCAGTTCCCTACAGGCATCCTCCCTTCCCAGCAGGGATGTGGGAAGCAGCGCTCCCATCCCATGCCCTCAGCCAGGCACGGCAGAGCAGCAGCCAGAGCTCCTGGCAGCCCTGGTGCAGCTCCACGCTGCGCGTGCGGAGGTGGTTTTCCAAAGTGTTTTTTAAAGCAGAGAAACACAGAGCACAGGCAGTGACGGATCCCTGCCCCGACGGGACACGCATACAGCTTAGCCCTTTCAGACCTGCAGCGAGCACTGCCAAGCTGGCAGCATCCACAAAAACAGCTGCTGTGGGAAGAGCGTGGAATGCTGCAGGGACATGGCCACAGCTCCCGGGGCTCTGCGCTGAAGGGCTTCCCCAAGCCTCTGCCTGCACAGCAGGAACCTCACCCAGGTTGTACCGGGGACGAGCTTTGCTGTCCTCCTCGATCATCGTCTCCCCACAGGTCTGAGCCTGCCACTGGCGCCCAGGGAGTGCAGGATGCTGCAGGGAAGTGCTTTAATTTAAACCATGCACTTATTTTTGGGGGTTGTGTCTTTTTTTTAATCGCATAATTACTGCAGACATTTCTGCTCATGTTAGGTTTTATTACATCTTTGTGGTTATTCTACAAGCCCTAAATTTTGGGCCTCAACTGAGTTGGCAAAGTTCTCTGAAAACATCTGTCCTGAGTTACTCCCCTTCCAGTGCTCCGGCAGAAAGCTGGCGGCTGAAGATGTTGCAATGCAGAGTTTTTATTTGCAACAGAAAGAGTTCTTATTCCTGACCCAAACAGAAGTGTAAATATTTACTGCCTTGATGTCAGCACTGGCCGCCCACACCTGCGGGTCCCAACAGGCACCCAGGCGCTCATCCATCCTCCTCCAGAAAACAGCGTGTCTGTCCCCAGGCACACCAGCATCTCTCAAGGGCAGGCCAGTGGCACGCAGGAGGCTCAGCATCTGCTCTGTCACAGCAAAGAGCCGGCCAAAATCCCCTGTGTCAGCACAGGGACACCCATTCTCCTGCTGCTTGCAGTTCTTGCCGGCAGCAATGCTAAGGGTGACACTGTCCCTCCCTGAGCAGGGGCTGATTAACAACCTGCCACTAATTCCCTCACATTGAAGTTTCCGGACCCAACAGGCTGCTTGAATCCAGGAGCTACTAAACAAGATGTGGGTTTGTTTTACAAAAAATAAATGCTGGTTGTAAAGGTCCCTTTGCACATTCACCCTCCCCCAGCAGTTGTGCTTTGCTGTGACTGGAGCAGTGATGGAGGGGAATTGCACCACCCCGAACACTTCTTGGTGACTTCACTGTTGTTCCTGTTTCTCCTACAAACACACCTGGAGAAAGCAGCGAAGCAGCAAGTCCCGAGGACACCACTAACGTGGCTCATGAAGCCTACATGGCCGTAACAGGGGTCCAGTAACACCACATCCCTCCCACCACGCAGCAGGAGTCGGGGGCAGCCGAACTGCAGCCGCTGCCTGGGAAGGCGCTGTCAGCTCACCAGGAATGACTCCGGGATGGTTGGTAGCATCCAGGGACTGCCAGAACACCACAAATGCCTCCGGGATGGCCGGCAGCATCCAGGCAAGCACCCAGCAGCACTGCTCAGCACCAGCCTGGCACCACTGCATGCCTGCATTTTACACGCCTTTTAGCCCAGGCATTTAATTAACAGCCACCGCCGTCTCACACCACTGTCCCAAAGGCACCTTAACAATAAAATCAGCTTGCCACCAGGCACTCAACACACCCAGAGCAGCCCCTGCCATGCCAAGACCCTCCTGCCCTCCAGCACAGCCCTGCCTGCTGCCTCCCAAGTCCCTGGGGACTCCATGCTGGGTGCCTGGCAGAGCCAGAACACCAGGGAAAAACGGGAAACAGCCCCATGGAGCTGGGCTGGAGCCCAGCCCTGTCATGCCAGGGGAGCGCATGACATGGGGGTACGTGCCCTGCTGCATCCCCTCCCAGGGGACACAGTGTGGGGCAGGCAGCGAGCAGGCAAACCCCTTCGGCACAGGCAGGCACTGAGCTGGGTGGGATGGGGCAAGGTAGACCCTGCTCCCTGTGTCACCACGGCCCTGCAGGACACAAGTTCCCAGGATGCCAGGGATGGCAGCGCTGTGACAGGCGCAGCGGTTGGCAGCCAGCCCTGCCGACCTGCTCTCGGGGCAGGCAGCCTGATTTTAAATACGTGCTGAATTATTCATGGCATTACCGTGGTTCCTGGAGCATAAGGTCCTGGACACCAGGTCTCTGCCAGGGGTGCGCATTGACCTCCCCATGCATGGCAGCTCTCCAGGGGGAGTCATTCCTCTTGCAAAGTAAGAGAGGGGCAGAGTCATCCCTCCTGCCCACTCTGCCTGCTGCATTGTGTCCCCGCTACTCGCCACACCGGACACCCCAGGTGCCAGATTTCCCTCCTCTCCGTTTCAGTTACTCCTTGCTTCGCACATTGCTTCAGGCTGTGCTGCGCAACCCGGCCTCAAACCAAGGAAAACTGCACCCTTTACATAAACAAATGCTGCTCAAAAATGACATGTTGCTCCCCAGGAGCAGCCCAGAGCATCGGCACCAGTTCCCACAAGGGCAGGTTGGGGCCAGGGGTCTGCAGCAGGAAGAGTGCTGCCTTTTCTCTTCCTTCACTAAACGCCTCCATGGAAGCTACACAAAAGTCCCACATTTATTCGGGGACAAGCCTCTAACAGGACTCTGAATGCCACAGCCCCGCTGCAGGAACAGAAATCTCCCAAACAGCTCCCTGTGTTCTGGAGCCGTGTGTCCCACGTGGGCCTGGTGCCGGCGATCTGCAGAATTAGGGTCAGGCTCGAGTTGCCCCATGGAGGGACATGGTGCTGAGCACCACAGGAACTGAGATGCACCACTGCTCCCTCAGCCTCCAGCCATTTTCAACCTAGGAGGACAGCCACATCACCCAAACCAAGTGCTTGGAGCGGGTATTACCACCTTGAAGCAAGCAGGACTGCAAGGCACAGGAGCAGGATGCAAGTCCTGCTGCTCCAGCCACCAGCAGGGTCACTCATGGCCCCAGCACAGAGAAGTGACCTCAGCCAGCAAAGCCTGCAGTGCCCAGCTCTTCAAAGAGCTGCCGCCCGCAGAGGAAGGAGCAAACCAGCCGCTGACCTGAGCCTCTGCAAGTGTCCAACATGGTCAGCTCTGCCCACTCCGCAGCCCCTGTCCCCAGCCCCACGTGGTGGGCATCACCCCCAGAGCCTGTTCCCTTTGTCCAGCTCCAGCTCCACCACAGCAAGCACCAAATGCCCCTACTGCACTGCCCCAGGTCAAGCCCCCAGCCAAGCCCCCCAGCCCCTCCGAGGGGAAGCACAGGCACTTCTCTCCCCTCACACCCCATCCCTGCCTGGCTCTCCCCGTCCCACCCTCTCCTTGGAGGAGCCAAAACCCAAAGGCCGGAAAGGACCGTCCTGTTCCCCTCGCCTGACTTCCCGTCAGCACACGCTGTTGGATTGCACCCAGCAAACGAAACAGAGACAGGATAGGAAATCCCCAGCTTGGAAAGCCGCCCCCGGCCATGCCCAGCCGCCCCCTCCCCCCCAGGAACAGCTCCTCTCCCACCAGCCATCCCAAGGGTGATCAGCCCCCCACTGCACCGACCCCCAGGGAAATGCACCCATGATCACCACACAGCTTCAAAACATACAATAAGTTTAAAAGAAAATACTGCCTCCAACCCTGCCTCTGCCAGCCCCAGAAAAAGTGGGTTTCTCCCAGGACAGCAAAACCTCTGCAAGATGCCAAACAGCCCTGGAGGAAGGACCAGAGGCGAGACCCCCTCCTTATCGCTGGAGATACACGTGCCGCCTGCCTCATACCAGCATCGCCTCTTATCTGCACTGGGGAAGTTCTTCAGCTGTTACTCCATGGGGGCTTCTGAGGACATGAAGCTTTCCCAGCTTTCCCACTGACATCCTCCCAGCAGTCCCACAGCCTTTTTGGGGCCAGTATCCAGCCACCACCCCACCTCCAAGGGGGCAGAGGACAGCCAGGCACCGCAGCCCCTGCAAGCTCCCCAGGGAGGAGAAGGAGGAGGAGGAATGCACCCATGGCAGCTCCATGCCAGAGGAGGCAATTGAGCACCGGTGCTCCCTGCCCAGCAGCACAGACCAGCACGCACCAGAGGGCTGCCAAGTGGGGACATGCAAGGGAAGGGACCGATGGCTGCAGAGAGATGACAGAGTCACCAGCTCAGCCACGCGATGCCCGCACTGCTCCTGCCACATCCACACCCGGAGCAAGGGCAGCACCGGGACCCAACTCTGCTATCTGCCGAGCGCAAGGCTGCGCCGTCTCCACCAGCCCAGCCCCAGCAGCGAGGCAGCCATGGAAACTGGAAGGCTTCCACCCCAAATTCTTTCCTTTTTGGGAAGGAGTTTACCAATAAAACGCACTTACTGCAGAATCACAGTCCAGACCCAGGCCACTTGAAAAAGAGCTAATTTCCTTCCTATTTAAGCAAAAAGCTGAGAACACATTCACCCCAGATGTTCCCTCCTGCAAATAATGGAGGGGAGAGAAGCTCATTCATGAGCTCCAGCTTTGCCGTGTCCCTGGTCTGTGCACTCTGTCCCCGTAGGGAGTAAAACCCAGGCTGGGTCACCCGTGACCAGGGCTGCTCACCCCCACCACCAGCCCCCTCTGTCCCAACCCCCAAGCAGCTCTCAGGGCCCACAAAACCCTCAAGGGGTGCAGGAGGGGGGAAAACAGCTCACCCTCAGCAGCCGATGGAGTTTCAAGCAAGAACAAATGAGGCCAGGGAGCAGCTCGCCCACTGCTTCGGGACACAGCAGGGTCTGGCAGCCCTGTTCAGAAGGTTTTTCTCCGACAGGAAGCAAACCGTGCTTGCAGAGGCAGGTGCTCCCAGGGTGGTTGCACCCGCTCCCCTCCTTTTCCCCCAGCAGCCCCTCACGCCACCCGGTTCTGCCCTCACCTTCCTGCTGCCGTGCAAGGAGAAGCTGTGCGAGTGCCGCTGGAGACTGTCCCCGCTCAGATCCAGCTGCGGCTTCCAGACCTCCCCGTTGTCACTGCCCACCGACTTGGTGGGTGAAGCGTTGGAGTTCAGCAGGATCCCGCTGTGCACCATCTCCTCCGTGCACGTCAGGCGCAGGCTGCACAGGTACTCATCTGTCTCCTTGTCCACCACGAGCAAGCGGGTCTCTGTCTCCACAGCTTTGATGCGCTGCACAACCTGGAAAGGAGAAGAGCAACTGAGTAAAAACCCAGGGATCGCTCTAGGGCGGCAGGAGATGGACCCAAGGACCATCAAGCCCCCCACACTCTCCTGCAGCTTCGGTCTTGCTGCAGGGTGCAATTTTGCTGTCACTTCCAACCATCGGTGATGGGGGAGAAGGGCACAGCACGGCTTTAGGGGACCCCCAGGATGGAGTGCCTGTTGCCTGCAGCCCCAGGTGATGACAGCAATGGCTCTTTCCACCCCATGCCCTGCAGCCCACAGCTCAGCTCTGCCCAGACCACCCGGGATCACCTGCTCTGCTGAGACAACTTTCACAGAAGCTGCTTCATTGTGCCCCCACAAGCATCACAAACTGCTGCCTGGTTTTGTCCCTCAGAGGGACAACACAATCTGTCCCACCAAGCAAACCATCTTGCACACCCTCATTTCCTTGATCTGGAATGGGGCGTGTGTCTTTCCTCCCCCAGACCCGGAGCAGGGTGGAGAGCCAGGGTGCACAGGGAGGCCCCCATGCTTGCGTTCACTGGCTGGGCTGCCTTTGCTGGGTGCTCCCCACCCTCCGGTGTACCAGCTATCCCACGCAGATCTATGAAAGAAAAAAACCCGACCTGCGCATTCATCCCTGGTCTGTGCCAGCGGCCAGCAGAGATAAGGGAAACCAGTGCTGGGAGCGGGAGATGGGCCTGTCCCTGCTGGGATCCAGCTCCAGGCAGCACTCAATGGGGACCATTGTGCTCCCCTTGCCCAGCTCCTTTGCGGGGATTGGTGACTGGCAGAGACTCTGAAAGGAGCTTGTGGTGTCCGCACGGTGGGGAGAGCCGGGAGGAGCTGATCCCAGCCCCAGGGGGGTAAATCACACCAGGGCAGGCTGTGATGGAAACGGGGCAGACCCAGGACATGCACTGGAACAGCGTAAAGGGAAAACACCTCCAGGCTCCCTGTCGGCAGCCTCAGAGGGCTGGCTCTGCTGGGCCACCTCCTCCCCACAGAGGCCTTCATCCCGAGGAGGAGGAGGGGTGGTATCGCTGGCAATGCTGCCCAGCGGCCATCCCCAGCCGTGGGGTGGCCCTGAAGACCACAGACCCATCACCCCCCCGGGCATGCTGGGAAGCCCCCAAAGCAGCACTGGGCTTCCTTACAGAGCTCCTGCCCTGATCTAGGTCACACCAGCCAGGCACACTGCAATCACCAAGGTTATAAGTGACAAACGAGCCTAATGCGCAATTAGCTAGCATTTATTTACTCCCCTGCAAGCTCCATTCAAGGTCAACAGAGCCGGTATCTGCAAATGAAAAAAAAAACCAAGAAATTTATAGACTGCAGACAAGGCTGCTTGTCCTGAACCAACTAATCTACTGCAGGCTGCAGCCTCCATCTCCACGCGCAGCATGCCGAAGGCTCCCATCCATAACCAGCCTGAAGGGTGCTATTCCATCAAACCCCAGAAAATCCATCTGCTCCCTTTCAGATCTACTTACATGCAACATCAGACAGCGCTGCTGATAGCAGTGGGGCAGTGCCTGTGGGAGGTCACTTCTCCCACAGGGGACCTGGGAGCAGGCATCCAATGCCCAGGGATAGCAGGAGATGCAGATGGGCAACGCCTGCGGGGAGCGTGCAGGAGAAACACGCTGGGTCCCGCACAGCGACAGCCCCCAGACCCCGCAGTTTGGGTGCTCCAGGCATTAGGGCAGCACAGTTAGTCACGAGCAGGGTCCCGCAGACCACAACAAAATGCAGATGGACCACAGAAGTGCCCAAACCCCATGGCACTGGTACGGCAGGACAGGCAAGCTGCCCCCCAGCCAGTGGGGAGCGATGCTGGGGCTCAGCCTGCTGCCGAGCCCCCCAATAGCCATGGCAAGAGCAGTGATGGAGCAAGTGACCCCCCAGCCACGCCAGGGGCTGAGCCAGGCAGGGATGGAGAGCAGACACAGAGCAGCCCCCCACCCTCTCCCCGTTAGCAGGGACAAGCAGAAGGGGCTTCCTGCGACATCCTCCCCGGGCAGCGACTCGCTTTGGGGACAGCAGCGAGGTGGAAGGCAAAGCAGCAGCCAAGCACATGGCGAGGTCCCGCGCAACTCGGGCAGAGCCTGCCACCCTACCCGTTTCCGAGCCATGGTCACAGCCTCGAGTCCGCAGCTTTTCTGAAGACGACACAGCCCCCCCTGTGCATCTGGTATCTTGGGACCTTCTCAGCACCGGTCCCAGTCGCATGATTTCCGCAGCTCCACCCAAACAGACTTTCACCCCTGGCTACTCCAGCACCAGCCCAGCAGAGCCAGCCCGGGGCCCTTCCACCCTTGCCAAACAACAGCTGCCCAGGAAGGAGACTCACAGTGCCACCGGGAACAGCTCAGTTCATCCCTCCCGCTCCAAGAGAGGTACTTCTGCCCGTGCACCACGCTGCCAGCCTCAGCAAGGACCTGGAGGCTTTCCTTTTTCCTTTGCCACTTCGGGCACAGCGAGAGGGCAGGAGCCCCACACACCCACTGCTCTCCTGGGCGAGGAACCGAGGAGCCAGGATGCAATTTTGCATCCAAGACATGAAATGCCCCGAGAACACGTTCTGCCTTTGCTCCTTGGGTACGGCCAGGAAAAAACAGAGAACAAAGACACAAATGCCGCCAGCTTCAGCTCGAAACACAGTTACACCCAAACAGCAAGGCCTTGTTTGCTGCAGGCTCCATCCCACCACAGCTTCAGATGCACATGGAGAAGCGTTACTTATTCAAGGTCGGGGACCTCAGCAGCACAAGGAGGAGAGGCCACAGGCAAGCTGGCTCCTCCAACCCACCAGCAGGAGCCAGCATCTGATCCGCCACAGGGATCCTTCCTTCAGTCCATCAGTGCTGGGTATTTTGTTGGGAAGGGGCAGTGGAAGAGAGGTTCTTGCTGTCTGGAGGCAAGAGGAAGGTGAGCCCAGAGGGTGCCCTGGGGCAGGGCTGCTCCTGCTCACACACCACCAATGCTACCGCAGTGGGACCTCAGCACGGCTGTGAGCTCCACAACACCACAGATGGGACATTCTGCTCCACTCAGTGCTCCGCAGCAGGGAGCAAGTACCAGGGCTGGATCCTGCCTCCGCCATGGCTGAATCCTGCCTCCACCAGCAGAAAATGGAAGACAGGAAAATTTCTCCCATTTTACTTGACCTACTAGAAAACCCCCGCACGTTTCAAAGACACAGCTGGCTGCCTCAACTCCGCTATCGCCCACCCCCAGCATCCCAGTTTCAGCAGGGAGTTCTGATGGCTTCCAACACAATGCAGCTCCTTACAGGAACACAGCCCTCCTTTCTGCCCAGCCAGATAAATGATGTGGATCCTCCTTCAAGGGTCTTGAAATCACATTCAAGGCAAACATTAACTTTTACACAGCTGGCTCAGATCGCCAAAACAGGCTCTGTTAGCCACGAAAACCCACCAAGCTCATGGAAAGGAGTTCACGAGGTTTCATTGGAGCCACCTGGGCTTGCCACGATGCCCAGGAAGGCTCTGCCTCACGCTTGCCTGTGAAGCCCAGGAACCCACAACCCCCCAAAACACTGCTGGATCCACAAGCTACATGAGGCACATCCCTGCTCTGCCCCGATAAAGCGCTGGCAGCCAGGGCCAGCCATATGTTTTAAGTTACTAAAGCACTAAGCCCCGCAGAGCCCCGCGAGCCATGAGGCAAATGGGCACATTCAGCGCTGTGCCCCCCTGCCAGGCTCCGTGTCTCCAGCGGGACAGGAGCAGCTGGAATCTCATTGCCTGTTGTTTTGGACTAAACTGTTTACCAAACACAAGTTTCAGTTTTATTTATTTTCAGCAGAAAATGACACGGCCTGAAGTGTGCGGCTTCTGTTACAGAGCTGAGAAACAGCTCGCTTGGATCCCCCCCAGCCACAGCCTTAGTCTAATAACAGCCATTATTTCCCTACAAGCCCTATCTCACTTAAGCCAGCCAAACTGCTGAACATCTGCAGAGCTTTATCAGTAGATTTTAAGGCATCCTTATACACTCCAGGCTGCATAAGCAGCTCACCCGAAGTGGCCAAGAAAACCCAGAGCAGAGCCGGAAATAAAGCCCGGGTCTCCCCATTCCTTTCCACCACCAGATTGTGTAACGCAGCGGTGCCCTGCCCATGCCGAAACACCTTCAGCTTTCCCACCTTTTACGCGATTACAACATCCTTTCCCCAGCAGCGACACAGACCGCACCACGCAACCGTTCTCATGGGAACTTGGTGTCCCAGGCATGCAAAGCCCCCCCTGCGGCCCAGGCCTAGGATTTTTGGGGAGGGGAGGCACCCACCCCACCGACCACCAGCACTAGCGAGGCCAAGCTATTTTTGGGAGAAAACCGAACCCTGGGGAGGCTTGAGCCGGGCAGAGCCAAGCCGGCGGGGAGGCTGGGAGCCCCGCTCAGCCCAGGGGTGCCGCAGCCAGTCGCCCACCCGATCCACCCACCCACCCCCTGGCCACCCCCTGCCCACACCTGGTGGTGCGTCTCCTGCTCCACGTTGAGCCCGTTCACCTCGACGACGCGGTCGCCGGCCCGCAGCCCCGCCGCCTCGGCGGGCGAGCCGGGCTCCACTTTGCGGATGAACTGCCCGCTCTTGCCCTTCTCGCCGTGCAGGTGGAAGCCGTAGCCGCTCTCCCCCTTCAGCATGCGGCACAGCC
>VZSF01007791.1:1854-13883 GCA_013398295.1 Chionis minor | reverse complement strand
CGGGGGCGGGGACGGGGACGGGGACGGGGACGGGGACGGGCCGGGCGGAGGCGGGGCGGAGCCGCGGACCGGAACGGGGATGGGAACGGCCGAGGGAACGGGGAGGGCGGAGCCGGGACCGGGGCTGACACCGGCAGCGGGACTGGCACCGGCAGCGGAGCCCGCCGGGGCCGGGGGAGCGATGATGCTCGGGGCTGATCGCGGCCTCCCCAGCTCACGGGACGGAGACACCGGGGTTCCGGAGGGGTCGGCTCTGGCTCCGGTTGCCGTGGCCCCCCCGGTGCAGCAGAGCCTCCCGGAGCTCCCCGGGCCAGGGCAGTGGGCAGCCCCGCGGGCAGCTGGCCGGAGCCCACCACCCTCCCGGGCAGCCTGGGCACCGCTGCCGACACGGAGCCGCTGCGCTGGGACCCCCCCTGCATCCGCGGGCCGGGCCCCCCATCCCCGCTCCCCTCCGGGAAGGGGTTCCCTGGGCCAGGGCTCATCCATGGGGCAGCAGCGCAGCTCTCCGGGAGACGGGCAAGGACCACGCCATGAAGGGGAGGCGATGGGGAGCAGGGCCCGGAGCAGAGGCCGCTCATCCAGAGAGCTCATCCTGAACTGATGGAATGTGCTGGGAGCCCCTGGTCCAGAGAGGGAAGGATGCAGCCCAGCAGCTCCTCTGCCCATCCAGTCCCAGCCTGCAACCGCGGGAAGATGCAGAGCTCTTTTTGGGATGTCTCTGCCGAGCCAGCCAGTGTGGCACAGAGAGAGCTCGAGGGTTGATGCGCTTCATACGTTCACGTGAGGGAGCTCAGAAATATTTTATGTCCCCCTGAACTCCAGGCTGGGGATGGGGTTCGTTAGCGGGCAGCTCTGCCATTCCAGTCCCAGACATTCCTGGCAGGGAAAAGCTCCCACTCCACTCACTCCGCCCTGGGTGCCCCTGCGAAGAGGCCGTCCAGGTTTCACCTGGAATGAGTTTGTTTTGATGCAACATGGAGATCCCCGTCTTCACCCTCTTGCATTCCTGGTCTTCGTTTCCTTGAAATCTCTTAGAAGGAGGAAACGACCCAGATTAGTTGTCACGGCACTGGTGCTGCGTGTCGCGTTCCTGTGTGACAGGTTTTCTAGCTCTCCTCTGTGACACTTCTCCTTTCTCAATTGCTTTCCTACCAGATTTTTATAGAGCTGAAGCAAGTGCAGTGGCCAGCTTGAGGCGGTAAATAAGAAATTAATATTGATTTGCTTTTAATTTGTAGTCTGCTTTTTTTTTAAAAAACTCCAAAAACTTTCACTGCAGTTGTACATGAAGTCATTCTTCAAAGGAAAGATGCTTGAACCAAAAAGATGCTAGGTGACGTGTCTCAGAGGAGAGTGGCTATGCTAGAAAAAATTGCATTATTTATCTCTGGTGGCAATTCTTCCCACCTTAATTTCCTATAGGCAATGTGGCTGTTTGGATGTTGCACACAAGGAGAGAGCACAGTGTGGCTGGGTGGTGGGCACTGGCCCCGTGAGCTGTCCCTCGAGGTGTCTGTCACCCTCGGTGCTGGTGCGAGGTCCTAGCAGGGAGGACACCATCTGCCTTTGCTCAGAGGCGCTTTCGCTCGCTGCGGTGCTGTAGAAGCGCCGATCTCAGCACAAAATCTTGGGTGACACGAGAGGAGGCTGGAGAGCTGGGAAATTCAGAGACTGTTTTATTTGCTGTACAAGGCAAGTACTCCCTTGAGCCTCTTTGTGGAGCCCTGAAGCTTTTTATCGGGCTAGAGGAGTGAGAATAATTGATTTTTCCACTCACTGGCCAAACCAAAAAACAGGAGGGAAGGAGGGGAGGAGAAGGAATTGTTTCAAGTTTATTTGAACAAAAAAGTTTTTCTTTTTATTCAGTGCAATAAAAGCACGAGGGAGAAAATCTTTTGGGTGGTCGGACAGAATATTTTAACCCTTTTGAACATCTCTTTAAAAGTGTTGGTAGTTTGCAAGATAAAAAGGGGAGGGGAATATTTCAAAAAGGTGAAAACGGGAAGTTTGAATTTTTCAAAAATGACTAATTTTTTTTGAGCACAAGCATTTTCTCAAGTGCAACCTGAATTTGTTGATTTTTTTCAACCTCGGTGTCCCCAAAAGGCGTTTTTTTCCCCCAAACCAATCTGTTCATTGTAGATAAATTAAGGAAGTTCAGGTACCAAGTGTTAGCTGTCTGGCAAGAGGACATAGCCCAGCAGAGATGCTGGAATCTGCAAACCATTCCCAGAAAGGCTTTAGCAAACCTTCCAGTGTGAGCATCCCTGCCCATCTCTGCTGGGCGCAGGAGGCAGCAGCATCCCAGCCCTTGCTTCCTGGGAGCATCAGGACCTCCGACCAAGCTACTGCTGGGTCCTCTCTCCTGCAGGGACACACAGGGGACCTGTTAGAGCCCCAACTCAGCACAGGATTTTTGCCTGCCTGCTGCTGGTCGCGCGGCTTGTAAGCCAAAAATGGAGCATTTATTTCATGCTCCCCCTACTTTGGGGACTGACGGAGCCACGCTGTGATCGTGCCGGTGCATGGGTCTGGGATGTCCTGCCTGTCCCGGAATGCACAGCTCAGTGCATGCTTTGGCACAGACACACACTCTATTTTTTTCACTGCAGCTGATGGGGAAGGCTTCTTCATGTAAAGGAGCTGGAAAGAACTCGAAAACACATTGAGCAAAGGTTCATCCTCACGCGGGACAAAACCCCTTCAGTTCTCAAGGCCATCCCGCCTTTTCCCATCTGTGGCCCATTGTAGAAAAAAAGGGGAGAGCACAGGAGGGCTCCTGCACCTACTGATATAACAGAGCCATGATGAAATCCAGCAGATACTGCACAGGCGAGGTTTTTCCATTTAAATTGCTATGTGTTTTGATTTGGGCAGATATTTAAGTCTGAATTGGGCCGGCCTGCAGGCTAAGGAAGTTCATGGGATCTGTGTGCTTACTGGCTTGGAAGGGTTTGAAGCTCTTTTTGTTTGACATCTGCTTCTAATTCCTTCCCTTGGTTGAGCAGCAGCAGAGAATTACACCTGTGTCCTGAACCCTGTTTGCTTTAGGCCTGATCCTGTTGCGTCACTAATGCAAAATGCAGATGCAGTGAAAAGTTTCACAATTACAGAAATTAGGCTCGGCTGGCAGGCTCCCTGGTGTGTTGGAGGGAGGGATTGTTGGAGCCCATGAAGTCCATCTGCATTCAGAAACTGGCAAAACCTCAGCTGATAACCTGGGTCTGTTCATGGAGTCATAGAACCATAGAATGGTTTGGGTTGGAAGGGACCTTTACAGGCCATCTCGTCCAACCCCCCTGCAACCAGCAGGGACATCTTCAACTACATCAGGTCACTCAGAGCCCCGTCTAACCTGACCATGAGTGTTTCCAGGGATGGGGCATCTGCCACCTCGCTGTGCAACCTGGGCCAGTGGTTTCCCCACCCTCATTGTAAACAATTTCTTCCTTATATCTAGTTCTGTTTACATCTAGTTTACATCTAGTTTACATCTGCCCAGGCTGCCTTGTTTCTAAGGCGGGTGGAAGGTCTTGGCGAGGCATTCTTTGAGGAGGAGAATGGTTTGCTGGAGATGGAGTCGCTGGGCTGTGCTGGTGCTTCCAGAGGAAAGAGAGGTTTTGCATGTGCGTTTGGGCCATCTTCTGCTAAAGAGGACATGTTTTCAAGACGCTGGGAGTCCCGTGTCTCACTCGTGGCTCCATCTCACACCTGCTGGATGGCTCTGGGCAGATCTTGTGGCTTCTCTGTTTCCCCCCTCTCCCCAGCCCTCTCCCAGAATGCGGGTTACCCCCCTGCACTCATCCTGCTGAGGAATGGGAGCTTCGCCAAAGGCAGGGGGAGAGCGCGGGAAAGGCTGGGCGCTGCCGGACACTCCTCCCTTCGGCTTTCGTGAGACACCGGTTTCCATCTCAGCCGTGGGAGCGGCTGGCAGGCAGATGCTCTTCCTCCCTCACAGCCTCCTCCTCCCCCTCAGCGTGCTTTGGCCCGTGTTTATCTGCCCCTTGCTCCACACCCAGCCTTCCACCCCAGAGCTGGAGCTCGCTGCGCTGGTTGCAGACATGGTCCGTGTCCAGGAGACCTCAGCCACCTGTGGCACCTTCTGCCTTGGCATGGAGGAAGACGCAGGTCCTCTAGCCAAGCTCAGGGACGTACCCGTGTCAGCCCTGGTGGTTGCCGGTCCCCGCTGGGAGCTGCAGAGAGCTGTTGCTACTGCAGTAATTGGCTCTGGCTATTAATAAATGAAATCTCGGGCTTTCTGCCTGGCATGGATGCACTCATGCTCGTTCCCACCTCGTTTCGCTGTCACTCAGCGTGGGACTGCTGGGTCCCAGCCACTCGCGGGGAACAGCGGCTCTCACAGAGTGGGGAAGAGCCGGTGATTTATTTGTGCTGCCGGAGGAACTGGGAACGAGAGGAGCGCTCATAAATAGCACCAGTCTCATTTTCTTTAGGCCTCTGTGTGTGGCACTATTGAGCTGTAAACATTTTCCAGGTTAGATTTATAGAGATAGAAGGAGAACTGATCATTAGGAGGATTAGTAATGCTCTTTATGGGTTGTGAAAGTCCAGAAAGTTCAGTTACGCTGCCGAGAGCTGGGAGATCCCTCTTGCACAAGCTGGCAGGTAGAAATCCACCCTTTATTATTTGTGGCAGATAGCAGCGTGATAGGTACCGAGCTGGAGGGGGCCCGGTGGCACTTGGTGCTGAGCAGGCGTGAAGCTGGCGATGGTCCCCGGCCAGGCTGGGTGCACCCGACACCTCCCACGTGCCAGCACACCCATGGACAAGTGTGCAAGCAACGATGCTGCTCCCGCATGCCGGCAGCGTGCAAACCACATTGCTCCGCACCCACCGTGCCCCTGCAGCACAGGCACCCTGCTGTCTGCGCCATGCAGGGTGACAGACCCGCCGCTGACCACTGTTTTATCCTAGAAGAGCCAAAATGTCCCTAGTGGCTACGGCCAAACCACATGGGTGATAAGACTGCAAAGGGACTCACTGCTGGAGAGGCTGGCGTTGGCACAGCCCTTTCCTGACCTGGGTGCTGCCAGTGCTGGTGCCATGCCGGTGTGCCACTGTGCCTGCCACAACAAGGACACGGATGTAAGAGCAGCATCGAGCCTTCGGAAAAACTTCTTCACCGAAAAGGTTATCAAGCACTGGAACAGGCTGCCCACGGAGGTGGTGGAATCGCCATCCCTGGAGGTATTTAAAAGACGGGTAGACGTGGTGCTGAGGGACGTGGTTTAGGGGTGGTTTTGGCATAGGTTTATGGTTGGACTTGATGATCTTGAAAGTCTCTTCCAACCCAAGTGATTCTATGATTCCAGCTGGCTTTGGGGTCCCTTGTCCCTGGGAGCACCCATCCTCAGGAGCACCCATCCTTGGGAGCACTCATCCCTGGAAGCACCCATTCCCCAGGTGCACCCATCCTTGGCAGCACCCACCCCCAGAAGCACCCATTCCTGGGAGCACCCATCTCTGAGACCACCCATCCCTGGCAGCACTCACCTGGGGGAGGCTGGCAGCAGAGCAGCACAGGTGAGCACGTCAACAGAAGTGCCAGCACGGTGGAGGGGACCTCCCTGGGCAGGAATGCACCCATGAGGTCACTGCCAGTGCCCGGCCGGGCTGGCAGCGCTGCCACCCAAGGAGAGCATCGGGCGTTCATTCACGCCACATTCCAGCACAGCCACCTCCTCTTCTGCCAGAAGGAGAAGCAGAGTGAAAGCCCCACACCACCAGACGTGGGAGCTGGACACAAGCCCAGGGGTGGTGGTGGCCTGAGCAGGGTGCGGCAGAAGCACCTCGAGAGGCTCTTGCAGGGCTGGACGTTGATGGAGATGGGGGTGGCTCACAGCTTCACCCAGCTGGGACACCCCTTCCTCCAGCCCGGCCGCAGCAGCCCGCGGGGGTGGGAGTGCAGCTGGTCTGTGCTGGTGTTTTAACACAACCATGCCTGGGTTTAATCCTGCCGTGCTGTGGAAGTCCCGGGCCAGGATAAGGGTTTTGGAGGCATCAGCTCTTCTGCTTGCATGACCGGCCTTGGATGCCACCCCAGCACCCAGGGGACCCCATGAGGACTGGGACCATTCCTGCAACATCTTCTTGGCATGAGCAGAAGGGCTAGGACATCCCCAGGGATCCTTGCTGGCCGCCGAGGTGTTTGCAGCTCTTGATGGGGTTTGGGGAGCGTAGTTTGATTAAGGGGCTGCTTCTCTTGCAGCAGCTGCATGGCCGGGCTGGGGGAGAACAGCTTCCTTCCACTGCCCGAGAGCGCTGCCGCTGGGTTTCGCTCTCTCCTGCACACATTAGAAGGAATATCCACCATTCTGGTGGATAAGACAGGCAAAAAGTTCAGGCCTGGGAAGGTGCCTGTAGCCCAGCGTCTCATCACCCAGGAGGGGGCGAAGAGGGGGCAGGAGGGGACCCCAAGAGGACATTTTATCTGTGCTGCACCACCAGCCACTCCTCTGCCGGACCCGGCAGTGTGTGTGCACATTCCCAGGAGAGGGGTCTGGGGTCCAGCAGGATGCCTGGGGAGCAGGCAGAGCCGGGCAGCGCAGGCAGGGCAGCTCCGGCACGCGTCACCTCCGCTCCCAGCGGCACGTGCCCATGGCAGGTGAGCTCCCCCAGCAAAGCGGCGCGGGCGCTCCCCAAATACAGCCCTGTGTACAGTCAACATGGGGGAGGCAGGAGCTGGCACAGCCCTTGGGACGCGTGAGGGGAGACTCAGGGCTGCAAGCGTGGGGACTACAGGAGGGTCTGGACCCAGCATTTCCCCTCAGGCACCCCAGGACTAGCCCCACATTGCTGCAGCTCGCCGGGAAGATATCTGCCCTTGTCTCTAAGCCACTGTCACCTTATCAGTGCTCTGGACAGCTTGGAAAAAGGGAAAGTGGCAGGCTCAGAGATACCGTTATCTCCTGCTCTCCTCAGCTCTTACCCCTTATCTCCAGCCTCACCCAATTCCCTTGGGCAGCATCAGCGTGAACGTGTGGACAGCCCGGTGGGATGGGATGGGACCCCTGGCAGACCCCGGCTCAGTGCTGGATCCTGCAGCCCAGGGGTCCCCACAGGGATGTCCAGGGCCATCACAGGGACCATCCAGGGTACCCAGTGCTGCCCAAGGGCTTTCCATCCCCAGCCACCGCCACACCCAGCAGGGGCCACCGGCTGGAGAGGGGCTCAGCCCCAGACTGGCTCAGCCCTGGCTGCAGCCACCCGCATCCCGGTGGGGTGAGGAACAGCTTCTGGGCAGAGCTGACGACGGAGGAAATTCCTTGGGGAGTTTTCTTCCTCCTGGTGCAACGCAGGGGCCTTGCAGCCATTGTATGCGCACGGGCCAGCCCCGGTGTGAGCTCACGTCAGCTCCCCCAGGGCTGCCGGTTCCTGTCCCAGATGCTGCCCTACCCAAATCCCCCGGCCCCGGCGTGCCCAACTGCCTCGGTAGATGCTGCTGGTCCTCCTGGGAGGTGCTGGGGAGCCGGGAAGGAAAGGGAGCCGCCCTGGGCTCAGGCTGGGTTGGGGTGGGACGTCTTCCTGTCCGCCGCAGCCCCTGGGATTCGCCTGCCTCTTGGACTGGAACAAAATGCATCTGCTGGCACAGCAGGCTGGGTGATGGCGCACCCCATCCGGGAAAGCCTCACTGCGTCAGCCGGCCCCGGCTCCAGCTGGCAGTGCTGGATCTGCAGAGCTTCCAGGCGGCACCTCAGGGATGGACCTGGATGGACCAGGGGCAAGATCCAGGTCCAAACCCCACATGTGCTGTATGGGGACTCAGAGCCCGGGGACAGCCCCGTCCCTGGGCGGCCCTAATCCAGAGCAGCAGGACAGGCTTTATCCCAGAGCTCCCATCCCCTCCTGGGCCCATGGTCTTGGCCGGGGCTGTGCAGACAGAGGGGCACCCATGGGGGCAGCTCCCCACTCTGCAAGGGCGTAGGGATGGGGACGTGGTGGCAGGGCTCGTCCTCACCCCTGTTGCAGCTCCATAGCCCCTGGCATTGGCATGGCCACAAGATGGCATGGCAAAGCCACGTGGATGCCACCATACTCCCGGCACCCTCTGAACCCTGCCCACCACCCCACAGCCTCAGTGACCTGCTGGAACACGGGAGGGAAGGGGTGACATGTCCCACCGTCACCTAGGGGTTTCTAACCCCACACATCTCCCAAAGAGGTGCCAGAAATCACCCTCCTTGGCTGCAGTTACCCCCCACAAAGCTGCTCTGTGGGGGTCAGGGGGCACCAGGACCATGAAAGGGGCCAGGAGCTGATGGGTTGCTATGGTTCTGGGCCTGGCCAGGATCCCCCTGAAAGCTTTTGTCCCCCCACTTTGCTCCCAGGAACAAACCTAGCCCATGGTGGGCAGGGACCCAGCATCCTCCCCAATAGTCCCTGGGGCTACATGTCCTCCTGGGGCATCCATGGGGTCCAGGACAGGACATCCTCATGGTCCTGGTATGCAGTGCCCTGGAGCGAGGGATACAGGAGGCAGACCGTGGGGACTGCAGCATCTACCCCAGGGACCAGTCTTTTTGAAGGGATTAGATTAACGTCCATCAGGGATGGCTGGGTCCTGGCCCAGGGCGGGAGGGGTAATTAAATGCCTTTTTAAGCTTTCTTCTGTTTTATTTGGCTTGTTGACCCCTGGGGAAGGCTCAAACCTCTTGGGAGAGCTGGAAGCACAAAGGAAATTATTTTACAGCCCCAGAGGGGAATCAGCTCATGCTCCTCAACGGCGGCTGGAAAAATTATTTTACAAGGTGAGAAGTGAAAGGCTTGCGGTTAACTGAGTGTCTCGCTGGTTTTGCCCCAGTAATTGGCATGTACAAGTGTTTCTTTCCAACAGGCGAGGGTGGATGCACACAATCGAGTTGTGTCTCTCATCACACGGCCCTTCATCCCCCTCTCTGTGCATCCCCCTGCGCAAAGCTGACCTTTACATTTTCTGCCTCATTTTATCACTTACCTCCATCAAGAACGGCAATCTGCCTCGGCAGCCACTCCACAGGCTGGCTGGCACCCTGACAGGTACACGGCCCTTTTCAAGTGCAGCTGCCTAATGGGTTATTGGCAATCATGTCTCATTTGGCCCATCCACGCCCCGCGCTGCGCTAACGAAGAGCAGAAATTGGAAAATCATGGTGGGGAAGGGTGAGGGGACATGAAGGAGAAACCAGTTGGGAATAAGATGGGAGAGAACAATCCTTCACGTGTCACAGCACCTGAAATCCTCCCTGAAACCCTGGGCGCAAGGGGCAGTGTGGTGGGCACGGCTCGGCATGCACCCGGCTCCCCCAACAAGCACCACAGGGGTTTTTTCCTTCATGTCCGAAACAAAGGCAGCGCAAACTCTGCTGTCCCCGCTCCATGGTCGGCTGCAGGGCCTTGGCAGGAGCAGGCGGTTCATGCAAGGCGGGTAGAAACAGCTCTTTTTGCCAGATTTCCTGCAAAATCCACCAGCGCCGGCGGGTGCGAGCTCAGCAGTTCACAGGAGCCAGACACAGCCCCCAAACCCCAATTTTCTCTAGACTCCAGATCTGACCGGCTCCAGCACACCTTCACCGCGCGGTCCTGCACAGCCCCGAGGCTTCTCCCTACTTTAACGGGGAATAACATTTATTTTCATCAGCAGAGACATATATAAAATTGAGTTCTAAGCAGGCAAATAAACAACTAGAGCAGCGAGGACTCGCAGAGACTCATCCCAGACCGGGAAAGATTTCTAACTTTGTCATCTTAATTGACACTTAGCCTGGCAGTAACTCTCCGACGGGCAGTAAAAGAGATTTACTGTAAAGCTGCAGAAGAAACTGTGTCAAGGAGTTAAATCATGTCAAAAAAATCTGGGAGTGACCCGACTGCTGAAGTGCCTGCCCCGTGCACAGCCGTACCAGGTTTTGCTTTTTAATAAAACAGCACAGCACAATGAAGCCAAAATTTCCTTTGATCATTTCTCATTTTAATGAGGACAGGTTCCTAGGAAGCAAACAGTACATGTTTGTATCATATTGCAAACAAGCTAGTACAGAAATCTAAAAAAAATAAACAAAAATAAATATCTTCCCTGTTTATTTCTCCCCAAGTTTATAGCACTAGGTTGACCTGAAAACAAGATGAATTTACCACTGCGCCTGGACAGCGGCCACAAAAAAATCAGATTTTTGGGAATGCAATTGTCTATATGGTTTCAGAGAGGTCAGAGTACCAGGAGATCCACTGATGAGACTCTTCCTCGCCAGCTAGGGTGAACCGTTTCCACCTCGGGCAGTCAATGCTCCTCCAGCACTTGAAGCATCTCTGCGGGGCCCCTTCAGCGGATCAGAGCCATGTCTTCAAGTGGGAGAAGCTGAAAGGAGAGGAGAGGATGTGTTATTTTGGAGCCTCACCTGAGCATCCAGCTGTACACCCGAGCCCTGCCACCACCTCCCTCCTCACGCGGGACTGCATTTCCCCTCTGTACAGCGCTTAAACCACTGCTGCGTTTGTGATATTCATGAAACATCTCCGCTGCAGGCTCAGATCCGACCCGTGGTGAGTGCAAACTCCCTTTCTGCCACTGTGCACGCAGATAAACCCCATAGAGACACCTAAAGACCAGGTTTGGACCTGCCTGCCGGGCTCTCGTGGAAATTTTGCTGTGAAATCAGAACGCACACACGTACGCAGGTCCAGAGCCACAACCGTGGTACCGGGACTGCTTTGCCCACGCACAGCCGGGCTGCGGGAGGTAACGGGGCAGCGCAGACGTACCGCAGGGCTGAGCTGAACCTGTCTGGGCTTTCCCAAAAAAATAATCCCAGATTTCCTCCAAAAAGGAAGGTGGGGAGGGGGGGAGGAATACAGCTACGTGTTTCAGGGACTGTTCCAACAGCTAAAAGCCTCCGTGGATTTCAGCTAGATGTTGGCCCCAGCTTTACATAAGAGGAAAGAGATTTAATGTCTGGAACCATCCCCGAGCCAGTCCCACGCAACCTGGCTGAGCCCTGAGCGGGCAGGGAGAGGGGTCCTGCAGGGGGGCCATGCTGGGAGCGCCTCGGCATCGCCAGCCTGCCGGCCCCACGGACACCCCTCCCGGCTCTGGCAGCTCGGTCCAACAGGGTGCAGGTTTGTGATTCCCCAAAACAGGGGACACAGAAATTGGCCGGCTCCTTTTTCTGCCCCAAAGCTAGAGTGCAGCTCCTCCAAACGTGTCCAGTGGGCAGGAGGAACCACATCCCTCTTCTCCCAGCCCGCTTTGCTGGGTGCACCAAACCTTGTGGTTCAAGTTCAAAAACACGGCAGAGCCTCAACTCACACAGTTGCACTCACGCAGGGGTGACGGGGCCATAAACTCGCCGGGACCCACACTGTCCCGTGGGGTCACAGCTCCCCTTGCTCCCCCACACCCCCCCAGCCCAGCCAGGGCTGGGGCGCAGAAGACAGTGGGGGTGTTGGGGCGCAGCTCCCCACCTCTGAGTGATGCCACGGGGCAGCCCAGCTCTCTGCCTGGGGCACCCCGAAGCCCCGGTGCCTGCTGGATGGGGGACCGCAGCAAGGCTCTGTGCATCCCAGTTACCTGGGGAATCCCCTCCGAGGCTCCGTGCACCCCCGTTACCAGCCAAAACCCCTCCATGCACCCCACTGACCTGGTGAAACTCCTCCAAGGCTCCGTGCACCCCCGTTACCAGCCAAAACCCCTCCATGCACCCCACTGACCTGGTGAAACCCCTCCATGGCTCCATGCACCCCCGTTACCTGGTGAAACCGCTCCAAGGCTCCATGCACCCCCAGTTACCTGAGGAATCCCCTCCGAGGCTCTGCGCACCCCCGTTACCGGCCAAAACCCCTCTGTGCACCCCACTGACCTGGTAAAAGCCCTCCATGGCTCCATGCACCCCCGTTACCTGGTGAAACCCCTCCAAGGCTCCGTGCACCCCCGTTACCAGCCAAAACCCCTCCGTGCACCCCACTGACCTGGTGAAACCCCTCCATGGCTCCATGCACCCCCGTTACCTGGTGAAACTCCTCCAAGGCTCCGTGC
>VZSF01007790.1:737541-758835 GCA_013398295.1 Chionis minor | reverse complement strand
GGGCTAACAATGAATTTTAACAAGAAAAAAAAAAAAAAAAAAAAAAAACCCAAAAAAAGAATTAAAGGACATTTTTTTATTTTATATTTTATTTTATATTTTTTTTCTTGGAATCGTAAATATGCAAAATGAAATGTTCATCCTGCCCTAAGGGCCAGAGCAGACAAGATAAGGCACTGTTTAAACGTTCAGAAGTGAATTGCTTAATGTTAGACACTTGTAAAAGAGCCCATAAATCCAGTGCTGATAGTCATCCAGCCAGATTTATTAGCCGCAGCGCAGAGAAATTGGAAGAATGAAGTGTCCTGTGAAAAGGGTGTCCTGTCATGCTGGAGTGAGGAGGCTTGCTTGTGTCTGCACAGTACTACTGCTGAGCGTCTGGTGCCATTTTGGAATGTCCCGTCGTTTAAATTATGTGGAGTTTCTCACCTCCGTACAATTTTTGGCTTCTTTGGAGTTTTTTTTGCAGTTAGTTCTCCAAAGCCTCCTTGGTTTTACCAGCTGTCCGTAGGCTTCATTGCAGCCCCACCAGGAGCAGAAATCCTTGAAAGAGCACTGTGCTGTACCAGAACCCACCTTACCCAGGCTGGGGCCCGTTTCCACATGCTGGCTAGATGGTGGGGGCCAGGGCAGAGAGGCCAAACAAGCCACCCAGCCGGAGACAAAAACAAGAAAAGTCCAGCTGATTTGACCAAAATCCCCCTGGCTGTTTGCCACGAGTACTTCTTATTTGCGGCAGGGAGAAACCCCACTGAGAAGCGAGACCGTGCAGCTGGGCTGGGGTGGCCGCGCTGCTGCCAGAGACCGGGGCTGGGTGTGGGACCAGCTCATGTGAGCCTGGGCCCTGGCAGGGATGGGAGCACTGTCCAGCCCCAAACATGTTAGGTGTGTTTCTAACTTCTCCAGCATTTGACCGCATGCTTTTCCATTTTTCTCACCGAATTTATTTAAGATATTCCCTTTGCCTTCTTTGGAGCACTTTGTTTTTCTCCTTGCTGACCCTGTTCTCATCTTTTTTCCTGAAAGCCAAAGCCAAATGCCAGCAGGATCTCCACAGGGAGGACTGGTTTGCCAGGGCTTGGCCCCATGGACATGGTAGTTCTCTCTGCCTGGGAGAGCTTGGGGAAATGGTGAGCACCAGCCCCAAAGCCCCCGTGCTGGGTTTTGGCCACATGTAGCTCCATGGCTAGCTGGGCCAGCGGCTGGGTGCTGGCTAGCAGGCTGACGGTGAATGTGTGGCCATGCAAAACCTCCTCCAGGGGGAAGACCATGGTGGGAGGCAGCACCTTCAGTGCAGGGAACCTGCTTGATTTTCTGCCTCGTGCACAGTCCCTGAAGTGGGTCTGGCCAGGAGGCATGGGTGCAGCACCCAGGAAGTTATGGGCTTGACACACACCACGTCCTGCTGGGTCCAATGTCCATGGTTCACTCTGGACCAGAGGGAGGCAGGAGCTAGATCCATCCTTCTTTGCCTCTTGGCAAAGAGGTCTTTGGATCTTTCTGGAGAAGCTGCTTCCCTGGGGACACCTAAAGCTGAGCAGCACCCAGATGGAAGGGCTTGGCTCTGCAGCACCAGTCTTACACCAGACAGAGGAGAGCAGTTGCACCGGGGATGGCCAAGTTAGAAGGGCTTTGCAAGCCCCATGACCCACTCCTCCATCTGCGCTCTCCCCAAGGGGACATGAGGGCTCGCGGGGGGCAGTGGCCGTGCTGGCAGCCGGGGCGTGGGCAGCCCCGGGCGGTGCCGTCCCTTCGAGGATGCCCTCTGGCGCCCAGGGCCACCCCCGCAGCATTGATCCCCGTCCCGGCTGCTGCCCGAGTTGCTACGCGTTGCTGCGATACGCCTGTCAATAAACCCTGTTTGGATTGTGGAGCAGAGCGCAAGGTTTGTTTATTTAGTGGTTAGAGGTTCAAAAGTCGGCATTGTCCCACTGCAAACGAGCACAAGTTTTTTCTCCCTAAGGAAAAGCTGGCTGCGGCAAGAGGGAGGGAGAGATATCGGTGGGCCCTTCTATTTGCTTCCGGGAATAATTAATGGCAGCGTAAAAAAAGATGACCACAGAGTTATGAGAGGTCATCAATAAGTAAATTAATCACAAAGGATCTGGGGGTGTAAGAGATGCTGCTTGGTGTGATTTTGCTGGCATTTCTCCGTGCCTGCGGGGCTGGGGTGGCACAGGGCTGGCAGAGCCCAGGGCTCCCCACCGCAATGCTGGCACGCAGCCGCCCCCGGCACTAGCCTGGGCATGGCAAGATTTGGGACAGTTCCTGTAACCCTTCAGCAGTGCGCTCCTAGTTGTCTTTAATGCTGAAAGTATCAAGATTTCCATCTCTTGCCTGCAGGACTTTCAAGAAAGAGTTGCCTCCCTTGAAGTGAACTGCTTGATATCTACGAAGGTTTCCAAAAACTTCATTAGAGACAGATGAACAAGCCTGACACATTTTAAACATGTCTGTTACAGATCTCTTCCCCTCTTTGCTAGACAACGTTCATTTTCTGAGGTCTCCTCAAATTCTTGATGATGGCAGTGCAGAACTTGAATTTCTCAGTGTAAAAAGGAACCGACCAAGCAAATTATATCCACACCCAATTTCAAACATTTCCCCCTCCCATCCTCAAACAAATAAACCACCAACCTTCCGGCTTCCTTTATATTCCTCGTGCACCATAAAGGAGTGTAAAAAGGCACAAACTGGATATCTTGTTTATTTGGGAGGATATTTACAAGAACCTGAACCAGTCCAGCGACTAGACTACGATGTTGAACCTGAAGCACCGTTTGGGAGAGATGAGCTGGTTTGTGGTGACCCCCTGCCCAACCCACGGGTGTGTTTACCCCTCACAGAGCTTCCAACTGTCCTACACCAGCAAGCTGAGACAGAGCGATGGGGCACGATGGGTCAGAGCTGCTGCACCTTGCCTGTCTGGCAGGGGCTGGAGTGGGCGTTCTTGGAGAGCATCTGCCCAGGCTAGGTGAAATCCAGGAAAGGAGAAAGTTTGGCCCCAAAATTGCAGGATGGCAGCCTCCCTCCCTTCACAGATTTTCCTGCTTACTTTCTCTTGGCTTAGCTCTTAGTCAAATATAAGGGTTTCTTAAGAAAGCTCTTGAATTTGGGGCAAGAAATGACCATATGTGTCAGAGCCCACCATGGGGAGAACAGTAAGATCCTTAGACAGAGGACTTGGATGGCATCTAAAGCAAATGTCTGCTTTCTCTGATCTTGAGTATCTTCTAGGGGCACGTTATGTGTCCTCAGCCTGATAGCTGGGCCACTCACCCTGACACTCTGGGTCTGCAGTAGGAAGACAGTAAACTTTTTAAAAAGTGAAAAAAAACCCCAAACCAACATTATATCAGCAGTAAGCAACAACTTCAGAGGCACAGACACACCCCCCACCACCCCCGGCTTTTTGCCCACACAAGTGGCTTCAGTGAAGCAGGCTGTTTCCATCTGCGGGTGACGAGGTGGCTAGGAGCACACATCCCAGCCGTACAACAGAGGGTAGAGCACATCCTTCAGAAACTGAGGGGGGATTTGCTATGGGTGACTTAAATCCTGGCTCCAGAAGGCTTGCGAGGCCATAGGCTTCTCTTTGCCTCTCCATCAGTGGCTTTTGTGGAAGAGGAAATCACGGAGTTTACGATTCTGTTGACACAGCCCTGCTGGATGCAATGCTTCACAGCCAAAATTGATGACCAAATAGTTTCCCTGGGTCCCACCCGGGTAATGGAGCTATTTGCTGAAGTTTAGAGCAGTTCCAGCTGAAAGCAACAGTTGAGTTGATGCCAGAGAAGCAGCGCTGGAGGCCTTCCAGGAGCAAACAGCTTGTAAATGGTAAGGAAAGGCAGCAGGACATGCGTCTGCCGAAGGCACGTCCCGCTGCAAGGTAACTCGGCAAGCAAACAAGGCTGCCTTGGTGTGAAAGGGCATGGGATGGGTGGCCTGACGCTGTAGAGGACAAGTGCCAGGGAGGTGCTTGCTAGGAAGCTCCCTAGCAAAACAGCTCTGGATGCTGGCAGAAAGCCGTGGCAGAAAAGTGCCAGGAATCTCTGGGGACAGAGGGGGCCAAACTCTCCTGGAAGTCTTAGTAGCTCTCTGGGCTTTGCTCCAGCTGAGCTGCTCAGTGGAGCAGGTTGTTCCCCCTCTCCTCACTGATGAGGAGAGGCTGCTTCCTTCTCATCTGCAGGTTCTGCTGTGCTGTGACTCAGCTGAACATGGGTGGTTTCTTCTAATTAATGTCTTGGTTTCTGCAGTGCCCCCAGTTCCATTCTCAGTTTTTGGCACTTTCAGAAGTGAAACTTACCTTCCTTGAAAGAGGAGGACAGACACTCGCTTACAAAAGGACAGGAAAAATTCGAACTATTCCCTAAAACAAATATTTTGTTGCCAGGAGACTGGAGTCATAGACCCGAGAATCTCTTTCTAGCCCTGTATTTTTAAATTGAAGCATCATCTATTTGGGGATGACACCCACTGGATGCCCCTGCAAGATGCTTCCAAAGCGTGGGAAGTACGGGGAAAGAGAGGATGAAAATTCATGGATGATTCTCATTTCATGTTCATGTAGATGTCTAGATGCAGATCTGGGGCATCCAGCAGGCCCCAGTCCAATCTACCATTGTCAAGATGGCAGGTAACAGGAATAATTTTCCTCTTGTTCCTAATTTCCTCTAATTATAATATCATCTAACATGACATAATAGCTAACATAATCTATCTACCTATAATAGATAATCTATCTAATGTAATATCTAACCTATTGGTGAAGGTAGAGGTTTTAATTCCTCAAATTAATAAAAATGCATAATTCCCTTTCTTAAAGGTCTTGTGTGCTTCACAGAATGGTTTGGGTTGGAAGGAACCTTTAAAGGTCACCTATTCCAACCCCCCTGCAAGGAGCAGAGACATCTTCCACTAGATGAGATTGCTCAGAGCCCCATCCAACCTGACCTCAAGTGTTTCCAGGGATGGGGCATCCACCACCTCTCTGGTTAACATGTGCCAGTGTTTCGCCACCCTCAACACAAGAAATTTCATTCTAATATCTAGTCTAAATCTACCTTCATTTAGTTTAAACTTTAACTGCTTGCTTCCAACCCGCTGGTCCTTAGCACCTGAGCTGGACTGAAGGCAACTAGACAGATGCCAAATATAACATCTGGACTCGTCTGCCTCCTGGCGCTCCTGCACCCAGCTGTAACAAACAGGGTTGGAAAGAAAGCATTTCTTCTAGTGCTCTTCCAAAAGAAGAGAACAAGCCAAACAGCACATGGACCTTTAATGCTCTCGGCATTCTTCTTCCCTTAGTCAGCCAGGTATTTTTTGGTAGCTGTCGCAAGCTCATGTACTTTTTGCTTTTGAGTCAGATCCTGTTCTCCTGACATGCCTTGTTGCCTTCCATGGAGTCACAGCCCATCCTACAGATAACTTGCATAGACCCGGGGACCTTTGTGAGAGAAAAGCTGCCTTATCTCTGGCATTCTTTGGAAAAGGGTGCTCCTTGCTGCAGAACATCCCTTCCTCCGCAGGCAAGCAAAACAAGCTTTCAGCCCTGGAAACCAAGATTGCTTGTGGTCTAATTTTTCCATTCAGTGGGTTGACCATGCAAACAGAAAAATCTCTCGGCGCTACAAGACTTACTTGGTCCCTTGCGTCCCTGAGTGACAGCAGAAAGGCCAATTAGGGATTCCAACAAGGGCTTGCTCATAAGCAAGGCCTTGGAGAACATCCTGCTGCAAAACTAAAATGTTGGAAACAGGACGTGATTTGGGGGCCTACACGATCAGGTGGATCTCAGGATTCTTTAAGATTACAATTCTGCATTTAAGCACCTCAAGTGGAAGATGGGCAAGACATGGACACCACAGGCCTTCTGAGCCTCCACAGGCTCTTAAGTTCTCAAACCAAGCAGGAGTCAAGAGGCAGAAGCATCCAAGATCTTTCTTCCTTTTTCCACAGTTTAAAAATGAGCCGATCCCTCTCACAGAGTTTTTCAGAAGTGATATATTGAGCTGTGCAACAGTTAACTATTGAGGTCTCTTTAAAGATAACTCAAGCTTTCAATTACATTTTAGGGAAATTCCAGTCCTCACCTAGTCTAGGGAACTTTTTTTTGTTGTCTGTAAAATTTAAAAACATGAGAGGGAATTTACATTGGCCCACTGTGAGAATCACCTCCTATCACCAATACGAAATATTTTTTATTCTAGTTTAAAATAAAAATATACTGCTGTATGAATCATAAATTGCAATAATAGAAAAAAATCAAGCCACTCATTTTTCCTGTATAGTAAGTGCAGTATATTTTTTCTCTGGCAATAATGTTCATTTTTTAGATCTTTGATCCTCATCAAGGGGCTTCTGTGCATCTATAAATGTAGAGGTAACCACAGTGAGCTGAAAAGGGTTCTCTAAAAACATCTTGGGCAATGACTCCTAGGAATGCAGTGACTCAGAAGAAGCGACTTACTCTTATCGGAAGCGTATTTCTTCCTCCAGGACTTCAATTGAGAAACATAACCCTTTTTCTGTTCCCAGTGATGACACCCTGCTCTTCCAAAGCCAGAGAAACATTTCGGACCTCTCTTTCATTCTCAGTCGCTCCCTTGCCAGGCTCCCATTGTGGTTCCAAAGGTGTTTTCCATCCTCAGAGGCTTGGCCTCTGCCAACGGCTCCTGCCGGTAAAACATGCCCTACCTTATCTCTTTGCCTGTGGGCACATGCTCCTGAGCTGGGGCAGGAAAACACAGTCTCCACACTGGTCCAACAAAACCCGCTGCCTGGGCAGGGACAGCTGGGGCTGACACAGTGAGGGCTCAGCAGCCCCAGCAAAGTCCATGGTGGTCCAGGGGCTGGGGGGGATTCAGCCTCCTCCCATGCACATCCCTCCCCAGGCATCCTACCGTGGGCAATTGAAAGCCCACCTCCTTCCCCTCTTGGACTAGGAAAATGATCCTATATCCCCCATGGGCTGGGAGCTGGCATCACACGGGTACCCTGGTGCTGGCCCCTTATGCATGAGACATAGGAAATTCAAGTATAGAACGAGAAAGAAAAGGCAAGAGGAATTTTCCTGTCTCAGATATAAGGATTGAGGCCACTTCTGCCAGAAGAACCGGAAAATCTATGGCTGCAGCACCAAGGGCTCCTTGGGGCAGAGGGATACCCATCTCCCCTTTCCTCAGCGGTAACCTGCTGCCTCCCCATCGAGAGGGACCCCAGGCCCATCCGGTGCAGGCAGCAGAACCACTCACCCTGACCTGGCAGTTGGCTGTGCCCTGTGAGGTTCCTGTGGTTGGTGGGAAGCCCAGACCCATCTGTGATCTGCTCTGAGGTCCGGAGCACGGAGAGACCCTGCTGAGAGGGACATAAGGAAATGGACCACAGCAGCTTGCAGAGCCCACCAAAAAAAAACTCAGGAAAGAGGGATACCCCAGCAGCCACTCCTCCTTTCCAGCCAGCTCCCCCATGGTGTGCCACCATGCCACTCACTTCCCCAACCACCCAGCCAGCTCATCCCACCGGTCCCTTCCTCCCAGCCCAGGGTAAAACAAGGGTTGGTGTGAGCTGCTAGGAGCACGTCAGCACAAACCGATGATTCATGCTGGAGGAATCAGCAGCGTGGTTTTATCTGGCTTTAAATGTTTCAAGAAACAGTTCTGACATTTAATCTCGCTCAGTATATTTTTTCCTTTGTGAATATCACGCTCTCTGTACGTTGTTTTACGAAAGACATGAGACTTTGGTTGCTCCCAAGTCAGCGCACACTTACATCCCTACGGCAGTGCTCTTCAAATTCCAGTCAGTTCTGGTTTGGAGGCCCTCAGCCTGGCTCCCAGCTGCTCCTTGCTCTGGCACCCTGCAGCACCAAAACCCAAGTGCAGCGTACTTGTCTCAGAAACTCAAGCTCATTATAGTGGCACCTCTTCACTCTAATAAAATTTATCTAAAGTCTTCCTGAACCTGCTCAGATGACAGAAACCTTCCTTGCTGCTGTCAAGATGTCCATTTGACGAGCCACAGTAGCAAAGGTCAGGCTGGATTCCTACATCTGTCCTAATAAATTCAAAAGTGCCAGGGAACATTCCTGCGCACTGCAGCTCAATCAGCTGGGCTGATGAATGGTTAGCATGGTCCACAGCCAGCTCTTGGCTTGGACCGACTATTGCTTGCCCAAGGAACTCGTGGGCATGGTCTGAGAGTTAGTAGAAGCAAGGGACTGTTCCCAGGACATGGTTTGGGTGCAACCAACCTGCCCGAGAGGGTAACAGAGAAGTATTCTGCATATGGGCCATTTGGTGACAGCTGGGCTCCATGCTGAGGAGTGATTTGGGGACACAATCAACTCACAGGTGTAGATGTAGTTTCAGATTTGTAAATGGCATTGAACTCACGTAAAGCAGTTCAGGAAAGGCCTTCCTTCTCATGCTTTTTTAAGAAGTCCTGGATACCTGGAGATGTGAACACTTACTGAGATGTCCCAGGGGATCTGCTCCTTTCTGTTTACTTCTCAGCGGGAAGGCAAAAGCAGCAGAATTGGAGTAGATGCTCCATCTGTGCTGAACTTACTGTACTGACTTCTGCTGTTATTGCCAGGGAGCTGCCCAGAAATGAGCCTGTGCAGTTGGTAGGGCTGAATGACTGGGATGAGGACAGCTGCCAACACTCATCTGCCAACTCCAACATGCTGGCACGCTGACCAAGGGCAACCTGAGTCTTTGGCTTCTAGTAGGGAATTGTTACCTGTGTCTTCACAGCCAAAAGTGCTCTCCTTGCAGCATCTCTGTGCTGCAGGGCTGGAATGGCCTTGGGACACATTCTAGGAAGGGGTGCTTCTTGCATTAGCAAGGTCTGGGACCACAGCTAATCACTTCCAATCTGCAGCAGAGTCCAGCTGTGGTCGCTGTGCTGTTCAGCCCCTCGACAAGTACCTTCTGCTCACTGCCCACATCACCCAGTGCTCCCCTGCTTTGTCATTCCCTGCCCCCTTCGCTTCTCCCTCTGCAGCTGCGCCGTGGGCGCATTCTGGGTGGGAGTCAAGGGGATGCAAGGGAAGGAAGGAAGGAAGGAAGGAAGGAAGGAAGGAAGNGCCCGGCTCGGCGGCGCTTCCTCCGCACCGACGCCGGCCCCGGCCCCGCCGGGTGTGCTCCCTACGGGAATTGCAGCCGGGAATTGCTGCGCTCCGCTGGGCCCGACCTAGGGCACCGAGTTACCGCCACCAGCAGCTCTGCGGCGGGGGCCGGAGCAGGAATTGGAGCTGGCAGCGCGTTACCTCCTCCGCACCGCGATGCTGCCTCGGTCGGACCTCCCGAGGGGGGCTGCCTCGGCTGGCACATCCTCTCTCCCTCCCTTCCGCCCTCCCTCCCTCCCTTCCCGCGGCTTGTGCCAGCGGGGATCAACAGGAGGAGTTTGGAACCGCTCCGTCTCCCTTTCCCACCGGGCAGCAGGGCAACACCGAGTGCAATCCCACCCGTCCTCCTCCTCCTCCCCCCTCTGCAGGTTTTTTTTCCTTTCTTCAAATACTTGTTGCTGCCGCAGAACAAGGCATCAGCCGTTGCCGTCATGTAAAACACAACCCCATGGTGTAGAATCTGCAAATGTTTATGGTACCATCTGGAGAGCCCTGGTGGCACTAAAGAAAGCCATTATATGTCCTACAGAAACCATGCTTGAATGGCTGAACAAATCCCTTCTCCTCATTTTTCTGTCCTCAGATCTCCACACACATTATACCCCTGGTATCCTTCTTCACGGCTGCTCTCCAAGAGTCTGGTCCAAAGCCCATTCAAATCAGTCCTGTTAGCTACAGTCAGCCTTGGACCATGGCCTAGATCTCCTTTGCTGGCTCTTGGCTTTACGCCCCTTTCATGCCCTCACTTGGAACGGTCTCTGCCTGCCTGGAAGGGTTTCTTTCATCAAATTTCCCGTAGTCCCATTTGATCCAGGATGCCTCTCTAGGCTGGGTGAAGGATGGCTTCAGAGAGCACATTGAGACGTAGCAGGGACCGCCCACAAGATGGCAGAAGATGGGGAGATTACTGGCAAAGGCGGGTATCTCCTGGAGATATGAGGAACTATGAGGAACTAAAGATGAACAACAGCCAAAATGTGCTGGGCCTCAAGAAGAAAGTTAAGCAAGGCAAGGAAGTTCTTCAGCAGGCTGAGGAGAGCATGGAACTGGTAAATAAGCAAATGAGTACATTACCCCAATTTCAAGCTGGACAGTACTGGTGGAGGGAGGTGAAGGTGATGGAAGGGGACTCCTCAAAAACAGAGCTGGAGCATTTCCAAGGGCTCACCTCATTCAGCCTCCTTTTCCTTGGTTACACTGACTGTAGTCCATGGCATTGCTGACAGGGCTGCACCTAATCTGCTTCTCAAGCTGTCTTGTGGGGAGACTCTTATAGCTTCTCCAGGCAATTTCTTCTGGCTCTTCTCACTGTTCCTCACTTTTCTTGCTGTAAAGAAGGATCCCAAGGCATCTGGTCCATCCACATTTCTTCTTGTCTTTGCAGCCATGGACATAAAATGGACATACAATGGACATAGAATCACTTGGGTTGGAAGAGACCTTCAAGATCATCAAGTCCAAACATAAACCTATGCCAAAACCACCCCTAAACCATGTCCCTCAGCACCACGTCTACCTGTCTTTTAAATACCTCCAGGGACAGCAATTCCACCACCTCCCTGGGCAGCCTGTTCCAATACTTCGTAACCCTTTCAGTAAAGAAGTTTTTCCTAATATCCAACCTAAACCTCCCCTGGCACAAGAGGGACATAAGACAGCTCTCTCCTCTCCCTTTTGCAGCTGTGTCCTTGTTTCTAAAACTTACCGTATTTTCTCTCAGTTTGCTCTTATGGCCAAATTTAAACATAAACTACTCAAAGAAATGCCTTCTTTTTTTCTTTTTTTTCTTTTTTCCCCACAGCACTTTGCAGGATACTTATCTTTACAGGATAAGCCCTATGGTTCTTTTTAAAGCTGAGTATAAAAAGAAATGTCAGAAGTGCAGCATCATGTTTGTATACATAAATCCTTGGAAAACAGGACCTGCAAGGATTGACCTTGCCTGAGCAGCCTTCCTTTTTTCTTCTCATACACGTGGGCTTGAGACCCACTCCTGAGTGCTGCAGTTACAACTTTTCCCTCCCTCGGGATGCCCATGCAGAGGCTGCAGCAGTGGAGGAAACTCAGGGCTACACAGTGAACATCCCCCTTCCCCGGTCTCACTTTACAGAGAGCTCTGAGGCTGTCACCTGTCTCTTACTCCTTCTTACGAGTTCATCCCTGAGCAGAAGCCTGTCTGGGCCAGAAGTGTGACTGACATCCAGCAGTGGAGTTAGGAGGGGTTAGAGGGACAGAACTGCCCTTCGAGTACTTCACAAGCTGTTGGGTAAAATCACCTCCCACTAGTTTTACTCCCTCTCCCTACTGTTCCAGAAGCCTTGCTGCATTCATGAGTTGCCCTCCTCTGCCTCCCTGCCTGCCTCTTCCTGGCTCCCAGATCTTGCAGGATCACCCAGCTCCTGCTTTGTATTGTAGAATCACAGAATCACAGGGGTTGTAAGGGACCTCTGGACATCATCTAGTCCAACCCCCCTGCCAGAACAGGTCCACCTATAGCAGTTTGCCCAGGATGGCGTCCAGGCAGGTTTTGAATGTCTCCAGAGTTGGAGACTCCACCACCTCTCTGGGCAGCCTGTTCCAGTGCTCTGCCACCCTCAATGGAAAGTAGTTCCTCCTCATGTTCAGATGGAACTTCCTATGTTCAAGTTTGTGCCCGTTGCCTCTTGTCCTCTCACTGGGCACCACTGAAAAAAGACTGGTCCCCTCCTCCCGGCACCCTCCCCGTAAGTATTTGTAAACATTGATGAGATTCCCCCCTCAGTCTTCTCTTCTCCAGCCTAAAAATACCCAAATCCCTCAGCCTTTCAAACCTAGTGCAGACACAAGTGCAGGGTGAGCTGTTTCTGAAAATGAAAGACATGGCACTTTTTGCAGGACATTGAGTATTCTGTTGCTTCGGTGAGCTCAGCTGTCTCATCCAGCTGCTTCATGTTTGCTACAGAAACAGCAAGCAGAGAAGGAGCACTTTGGATTAATGTGACGTGGTGTGATGGCTTTCTGGTTCTTTCCCATCCATTGGTGCTCCCCAGCTCTGCCCTTGCCTGACAGTTACTCCAGATGCATCATTGCTTTCTGCCACGTGCTTCATTCCAGCTAGCCCCGAAGAAGAGAGGAGACTTGACAGCAAATTGTGCCTCTTCTCTTCCTCTCTGCCACTCTCCTGGCTCCCGGCCCCAGTTCCTTCCCTGGGCCATGGAGGGAAGTGCTCTGTCTCCAGTTGCTTTCTCCCTGGCTGGCTTTTAGCTCCTGCTGTGTCCTTCTCCATCTCCCACTCCAGGCTCCATAGCCAGGCTGCCATCACACAAGTGTGCAGAAGAACACCACATCTCCCTTGCTTTGATTTCCCCAATCTGATGCTGGCATGGCCTGCAGGTCCCAGCTTGTCTCTTGCTTGGTCCTGACCTTAACCTGTAAAAGATCTCCTCGTCCTGAGCCTCCCTCTCTTCCCTCTCTCCAGTGTTTGGAGGTTTAGAACTAGTGACACATCTAGTGATCACAGCTGGAGAAGAAGCATAGGCACTACGGTTTTCCAACAAGCTATTGCTGCTCCCCGTCCTCTGTCATCTAGTCACTGGGACTCCACTGGGAGGACAGGATTATTCAGATCTTCCATGAGCAGCACTGGTGTGTGGCTTACCTCACTTCTCAGGGCCAAGTTGAGAGGATGGGATAAAAGCAGGCATAGAAGCAAATGGGACTTTGCGGGAACAGGACATAAATCTGTCACCCCAGATGGATTTTTATCTCTCACATCTCTGCAGTTTTCCTGACAGTTTCCAGTGCCTGCATCTAAACCAATTGGGGTGATTTTCCCCAGGAACTGTGAGGCAGCGCTATGAGAAGTTTTGCCAGAAATAGCTTTATTTAGAGCCCTGAGCAAGCTGGATCTGTAGTGACCAGGGACAGCTGGAACAAGCCCTGCATGTAACAGTGAATAAACACTAGTGCAGATAAACTGCAATAAACCGAAATCTCTGCTGGAATCACACCACTTTCCCTTACTGTATGGACCAGGAGGAATGTGGAGACAAGGGAGCAAACTCCATCACATCACAAGGGGGAATTAAGCTTCCGAAGGAAAGGTGCAAGCTGCAATTAACAGCTAAGTAAAAAACACAAAGGACCTAGTTTCAGTATCGTGACTTGTTCCCTAGAAGCAGAAGGACATTCCCAGCTAATGAGCTCATTGGCATCATAATCCTGTGGCTGTTGAGGTCTTGGCACTACATCAGTTACCTTTTTCTTCACCCTTCTCCATTAGTGCTTCCCTCTGGCTTCTCCCCATAACAAACCAAACCACTTCAGCCTCTGCTTGCCTCTGTTCCGCCTTCTCCTTGGCTCCTGCTTTCAGCTGCCAGCTCATCCTTCTGCCTCTCCACTCACTGAAGGTGTTGCCTTCCATCACTGCTTGGGGTGCCGTTCCTCTACTCGCCTCGTAGGCCCATTCTCTCCACCTACCGCTTTTTGAGGTCTGGTGAAACTGCTCCTGCTGATGTCTCTAATAAGTCTGTAATAAGCTTTTGTTGCCATAAGTTGATTAGAAAATCCATTTTCTTCTCAAAATATTGTCCCTTAGCTTCTTGGGAGGCTGTTACAAGGAGAAGGGAAATATGCTGCCTTCTCCCAGTCTACAGGACAACAAACCATAGGCTGTAACTGCAACAGATAAGACTGGTTGGATGTTAGGAAAATACACTCATGATAGGAAAAATGATGCACTGGAACAGAAGAAGGTTAGGAAATCTGCAGTTTTGTAGGTCTTGGTGAAGAGGACAGAGCAACATGTCTGGAGTGATCCTGCTTTGGGCAGAAGGATGAAGTAGAAATCTCAGTGGTTCCAGCTTCAGTTCTCTCTTTACTCCTTCAGGGCATGATCATAAGGAATCCCCTTCATTCCCACTCTACACATTATGATCCTTTTCGATGTCTTTATCTCCACCTCATCTCATGCGCAGCTCGAAATGCTGTCTTGCACAGCTGCCTTCAGATGTTCCTCTGTCTACTTGAAGTGAAACTGTCTCACTAAGGTTTAATATAACCAAGCAATCGATGATGTGGCAGCAGAGGGTGAAGCTGTGAGCAATTTTCCAATCACAACTCCAGGAACCAGCTGTGACTTTAACAACCAGTTTTACCACATTCATTCCAGGCTAGAGGATTTGATGCCCTCAAAGTAGAAGGGGTTTCCCTCCTCCCCCTTTTTGCCAATTTTCATTCTTGGGATAAAAATTCAGCTTACAGAGTGGACTGAAAAAACCAGGACTTGCTATTCTGCCAGCTTATCTTGAGCAATGTCACCTCACGCAGTCTCACCCTTAGCCAAATACTGACTCACCAACAAGGGGTTAGCAGCGGAAAAGGAGAGAGGGCATATCAGATGACAGATCAGCTTCCACTGCTGGAAGCTCTGCAGGGAGTGAGAGACATATATTTTGAATCAGCGGGACATGAGCAGTTGCGCTGAAGTGTAGCTAAAAGCTGGGATGCAAGGGGTCTGCTTTGCTACTGGTTTTTACAGAGAGGAACTGCCTCCTCTCCAGGAGGGGCTGCGTTGAAAGCATGGCTCTGGAGCCCTACGATGCCGCACCCAGCTAAGGCTCCCAGCAGGGAACTGTTTGCTTTTCTCTGGAGAAGGGTTTGGGCCAAGGGAAGTGGTGTTCAAACACAGGTCTCCGCACAGCCCAGGACATGGTATCCCTCCCCTAGCTCCACCTTGGTCCTGGGATAGCTTGGTCTCCCGGTGCAGGCTGTGGGTGCTCTCCATTCTCTCCGAAGGGAGCTCCCTTTCCTGGTTCTGGCTGCTTCTTATGACTGTGAAGTCACTAATCCCTGCCCACCTCTGCTCAGTGCTTTGAGGCCTGTAGGGAATGCCCAAAACAGGCACAGCTAAATATATAATGGCAGATATTGCCTCTGCTCAGACAAAATACCAGCATGCTACTAGTCACTCACGGAGACAACTCTTTTCCGCTATCCACTATCAAGTCGCACCCCGTAAGTGGAGACACAAACTGTCATACCCTCTGCTTTCCATTCCTGCTAAAGGTGTTTTACTCTTGAATCCTAAGCACACTGTGCCAAGGATTCTCTGATACTTTTCTCCCCTTGGGTCCCAGACAAGGAACAGGGATGACTTGAAGCTGCCACTGGCACCAGCCCATCATACCCAGACCAGCTGTGTCATGAAACAAAGCCCAGCAACCCCCTCTTTGCCAATGCTTCCAAAGTGGGATGCTCCACACCTGCTTGAGAGGTGCTTCTGTTCTTGGTCTGTTGGTTCCAGCTCATCTCTCAAGCTTCTTCCCTCCCAATGTATTTTTGGGTCATCTGTGAAGAATATGCCTGTTTGCCAAGGCACCTGCCTCTGTGCCCAGTGGATCCTGGTGGGTGGAGCCAAGCATCAGGGCTCCTGCGAACATGGGGTCCCACCTAAATGCACCTGGGTCAGAGGCAGCACAACTGCAGCCTCTCTTCCTTCCAGTGGTGCTGCTGCTGGAAGTAAACGGTTCCTGGAACAAATCCTGATAGGAGGCAGCAAGTGCATGAGGCTAATAGTAGAGGAACCACACGTTTGAGTTCCCTACTCCATGAACAAGGCTGGCCAGGTATGATTCATCATCAAGGCTTGCTGGGGAGAGAGAGGGACCCAGCTCATTTCCTCTGCATTTTATTCTTATTGCATATGTTGCGATCCCAGAAACATTGAGAAACAGAGGAGCTGCATATGAGGACAGCAAGTGGTGGGAGGAGGGGAGATGAAGAAAGGCAGAGACTAGGAGAAGCCTTGCCTCCATGCACTTTTCCCTTTGCTTCCCTACTCTTTGTGCTCACAGCCAAAACACTGCATGGGTGCATCAGCGTTGGCCAGGTGCAGAGTAAGAGATTGCACAGGGTGCTGGAAGCCAGTGAGATGGGATCATGAGGCAGTTATGGATAAATGAAAGTAGGTAGTGTTCACTACTAACATGGGCAAATGCAGTGCTTCCATGTTTTGTTGTCCTCCCTAGATGCTAAACCAGACACGTTCCTGACTGCTATAAAAATATTCTTGAGGATCTGGTCATTTGTATCCCCATGTGGGGCAGAAGGAAGCAGGGAGGGAACTGTCTTTCTGAGCCACAGGCTATTGGAAGCCATGAGTGTGCATGTGTGTGAGTGTCAGTTGCCTACACTTATGTGAAAACCTCTCACAAGAACAACCTTATAAGCCGTCAGGAGTGCAGGAGCCCCGATGACATTTCTCCCTGCTCCCAAAGTAAGCTATGAAATGCAATGCTCCACGTGGTGGCCAGATTATAAGGTACACTGCTCAGCCTGACAGATTCTGCTTTGGTGGTCATTGGTGGGCTGGCATCCCTTCCCTGAAGCCTTTCTGAGCACCCTTTCTTTTCTCAGCCTGCAACATCTCTCCTCAGTCATGGCCATGGCAGCGGCAGCAGCCACTGCGTGGGAGGCACCAGCCTTCGGTGTCGGACTGGAAAGACTTTCACACCTTAGGTTAAATCACTGCTTTCAGAATTGATTTATAGGCATAATTATTCATACGTGGAGGGATTTCCAGGCAAATGTATGAGTTTGTAATGGAGGAGACAAGCACGGCCTCCCAATCCTACCTTTCACGTGGCCACCCCTGCAGGGTCCTGGAACATGGTCCTGTAGGTGGGAAGTAAAGCAGGGGTTAGCACGGGGGGGTACATGAGCTCCTGTTTCCCTTCCCCAGCCTCCGCCAAAGCACGGTGGTAGCACAGTTCCAACAGGGCCTGCTGGATGTGGCTTCTCAGGCGGCAGCAAACCCATATTCATTTTGGGGCAGGATCTGGCCTGTCGTGACAGCAGCCCCCAGCTCCCGGCCAGGGTTTGCCTAGCTGTGTGCAATTCACACAAGATGCTCAGCACTGCTTGGAGAAAGAAGACATTAAATACCCCCTGCCTTCTCGTCCTTCATGTAATAACAGTCAATATCCCAGTAAAGCAGATGCAGAGGGGAAAACTTTCACTGCAGTATTGGGGGATGCATCTGAGCAAAGCCGGGGCAGCAAAGGTGATGCCTATGCAAAGCTACATCAAGACCTGCAGCCCCACTCTCTTCCCCCAGAGCCAGAGGCAGAACTGATGTCTTCATAGCTCCTGGTGCTGCGGGTGCCTGTGCCAGGTGCACCCAGGGAGGGGAAAATCACCTTAAACCTTGCTCAACTTCTCTTTAAAATAATTAACACTGGATACCCATGATTGTTGGGGACATATCTCTTCCACACATGCCTAAAGGACCTGACTATTGCCTGAGAAGTAAATAAAAGACATCACACATTTTCATCTCTTCCCAGATTTTAAAAATAAGAATTTTTAGAATTTTCGGTGGAAAACTTACCCTAGTGTTAAAGGTGATTAAATATAAATTAAGAACTATTTCATAAGGTGCGGGGGTGCCTCCTAGGAAAAATGGGTCTATCTGGGCAACTCATTTTCGTGAGATGGCACAGCACAAGAACTGCAGCAACCTTATAACTCCGTGTCAGCCTTGCCTTTCCGCAGCACGGTGCAAGGCTGGCTGCTCTGCCAGGTGAAGCTTACCATAAACCTTCACCTCTACAAGGTCACAGAGATCTTTTGATTTGGTTAATGCTAATTTTTCCATTGATGCAGTTGTAGGATTTTTTTTTTTTTAAAAAAGTGCTAAACCTATAAACTAAGTCAATTCTTTAAAGAAAAAGACTTTATTTGTTAAAACTAAATCATGCATCCTGATTCTACTTCCACTCATAAGAATACCTTGGCACCGTGGTCAACAATTCATATCAATTCTGCAACTTCTCCGTTTTTACAGCAGTGCACGGAGAAAATCAAAACTGAATGTGTTATACTAGAGAAAGGACAGGCAAAATTTCAGACACCATGTGTGCCGTTTACCCAGGGCAATGCACCGTACAATCCTTGGCAGAAAATCTTGGTATTTTGTGTGATAACCTTCTTTTTTTTTGCATCTAGATCTGCTTTTATGGCAGCCCCCGAGTTGCAATTTCAGTGCCAGGCGTTGTAAAAGATATGTGGCAATTGTTCCACTGCATGTTTCCGGTGACAGATGTTAATAAATAGTGATTGGAAATGCTGAGGTTTAAAAATCGCTTTATGATCCCCAAAGTTTGAGAAATGTTACTTTAGTTAATGCGGTGCTTTGCTTCTTAAGCAGGACAGCTTTATTTGAATTTTGCTCATATAATCATTATCAAAGTTCTCACTCCACTCATTGGCTGCGTTTTGATGAATAAGGATATATAGGCTTGAAAGATAAATTTCTCAGGCAACTTGCAGGAAAAACGACCAGAAACGTCCCTGGTTGCACACACATCTCAGTGCCCCCCAAAGGAAAGAAGAGCAACAGACGAATTACACTTTCAGCTCAAGTCTCCACCGTATTGTTAAAAATCTCGTGTACGATGGGGGAGGGGGAAGGAAGAGCTGTGGCAAGCTGCTTCCTCTCCCCCTCGCTTTCAGCCGTGGGACTGGGAACGTCCTCTGGCCGGGGTGGGACAGGCCCTCCTCCTCCTCCTTCTCCTCCTCATCCTCCTCCTCCTCTTCCTCCTCTTCTTCCTCCTCCCATGAGACTCCCGGCCCGCAGCCCCTCCATAAGTCTCCCGGCTCCCAGCCCTTCCCGGGAAGGGCTGCGGCGGTGCCCGAGGGATGCTGCCGGCGGGGCAGGCCCGCAGCCTCCCCGTTGAGGAAGAGGAGGCCGGTCCGCCTGACCCGCAGCACACCCGGGCAGCTCCCGCCTCCTTCCCGCCGCTGTTTCCCGTTGTGTAGTTCGGGGGGGATTATTTTTTTCCCCCCTCCTCTTAGTTGAATTTCCGACACCGTTTTAAGGCGGTCGCTGGAACGGTTTGTCCTGTGCGAAATGCCTATTCCTGCCGCTGTCGCGACAGGGAAGGGTTTCCTGGAGACAGACGGGCGGCGGGTGAAGAGGAGGCAGGCTGGGTGCGGGACGGCCGCCGGCGGGACCCCCGCTGCCCGGCTCCAGCCCGGAGGAGCCCGGCCGTCCCGCCTGGAGCCGCAGGGAGGTTTCCGCTCTCCGAGGCAGAACCCGAACTTGCGGGAGAGCAGGAAGGGAGGCGGGAGCTTTTCCCCAAAGGGAAATGTCCCTGGCACCGGCCCTCCCCGCCCTACACGTCCCGCTCTCGCCTCGCAGCCCCATCTGCCTCTGCCCCCGCCCGCACATCGCCCGCGGGTTCCCCGCCGCAGCCCCGGGCTCGCAGCCACCCCTCGGAGCCCGGAGGAGGGTCCGGCTGCCTGTGCCGGTAGCCATCGGGAGCCGGTCATCGGGGGAGACAAATCCTGCCCGCAGGACTTTCGGGCTTTTTTCTTTCTTTCTTTCTTTCTTTTTTTTTTTTTTTCCTTTCTTCTTTTTTTCCCCAAGGCAAAAGAAAACGGAATAAACCAGGTTCCAGTTTTCAAAGAAACGAGTAAATGGTCCTGGGGGAATCCTCGGTAGACCCGGTGCCCGGGAGCCGGCGGAAGGGACGAGGACGGCGGGGTGCCCAGCCCCGGGACGGTCCGGGGTGCCCGGCGCCGCGTCCGCGCTTGTGCAGCGCCGGGCACGGCGGGACGCGCGCCGCGACCGGGCACCCGGCCTCGGTAAGGCGGCGTGTTCTCGCTTCTCCTCCGGTCTCCAGGCCGCTCCGTGCACCCGGGGACGCAGACACCGTCGGTGCCGGCCCGAGATTCGCGTTCTCCGGGGGAAGCTGCCCCGGAGGACCCGCTGCGGCGCGGAGTGCCCGGGGGGAACGGGGCCGGGCTCGCCGCCTTCCCGGCGGCTGACTGGGGGCCGTAGGGCTGGAGGAGGCCGCAGCGAGCCTCTCCTCGCTACAGCCGAGCTCCTTTCATTTAGTTTTTGCGGGACGGGAGTTTGGGAGAGGAGGCACGGAGTCTCCCCGGGGAAAGGCGGGCGCGGCGCGGCGGCGGGGAGCCGGCTCTCTCCTCGGTCCCGGGACGCGGGGCTCCCGGCGGCTCACCGGGAGTCCTGCTGCCTTCTTGGGGCGAGGCTGGGGGCCAGCAGGTCCCTGGAGGCCCCCGCGGGCAGGTTGCCGGGGGGGCACGGCTGTAGATCCTCCTTGCCCTGCAGCTCCCCGGAGGACACCACACAGTCTTGCTCGGGGTCGTTGCTGTTGCCCGCCCCTCGCTTTTTGTCCTCTTCCTTCTTCCACTTCATCCGCCGGTTCTGGAACCAGATCTTGATGTGCCTCTCGGTCAAGTTCAACATGACAGCCAGCTCCACCCGCCGAGGCCTGGAGATGTACTTGTTGAAGAGAAACTCCTTCTCCAGCTCCAGCAGCTGCGCCCGGGTGTACGCCGTCCGCGTCCGCTTGTTCTCCTCCTGCTCCACCACGTAGGACCCCCCTGGAGAGAAGAGAGAGTCAGAGATTCAGGGGGGAGCAGACAGGGTGAGGGGACGGCCTCGGGGACCCCCCGGCCGGATACTGCGAGGCGGCGCTGGCGGAGGCTGTCAGGACTGCCGCCGTTGTATTTATAACTATTTAATATTTTTTTCCATAATAATTTGGTCAAGGTTTTCAGGGAAACGTCGTCCCTCAAGCCGGAGGAGATGCTCAAGCAACCACCCTTTGTGTGTTGCTGAGGGGTCTGAAGGATCCAGGGCCTGGTAATTGCTGAGATTCTCGTGAAAAAGGAAAACGAAAAAAGAGAAAGAAGAAGAAGAAAAAGACGAAGAAAAAAAGAAGAAGAAAAGAAAAAGAAAAAAAAAGAGAAGAAAATAAAAAGAAGAAAAAGAAGAAGAAAACAAAAGGAAGAAAAAGAAGAAAAAAAGAAGAAGAAAAAAGAAGAAAAGATAAAGAAGAAGAAGAGAAGAAGAAGAAGAAGAAAAAGAAGAAAAAGAAAAAGCCCACAAACGAAATCAAAACGGGAAAAAACCCCCACAAATTAAAAACCAAAACAAAACAAAACCCAAAGCAATAACATCAATAAAAAATTGTTTTCACGTGTGGTACACACGCACAAGCAACAAAACGAAGTATAACTATAAAAAATAAATAAAAAACTCACCTCCCCGGTGAAGAAGCCCCCTCCCCCGGAGGAGAAGCCACCCCGCCAGCGGCGGCCCCACAGGCGGTGGCGCTGGGGTCCCGGGGCGGCGGCGCGGCGGGGCGCGGGCG
>VZSF01007790.1:708130-734857 GCA_013398295.1 Chionis minor | reverse complement strand
GGGGGGGGGGGGGGGGGGAGGGGGGTCTCGCGGCTTAGGGACACATAGGGCAGCTCCCGCTCCCGCCGCCCGGGATGCCTCTTTGACAGCTCGCCGCCCCGCCGCCCTACCCGGCTCCCGCCGCCTCCCCATAGGCGCCGCTCCCCCCACGTGAGCCCTCCCGCAGCCCTCCGGGGCGGGGCGCGACCCATAAGAGGCCACCCGGGGTGGCCCCGGCTTCGCAGCCCCCTTCCCCCTTAACCGAGCAGGTCCCGGGACCCCCCCACCCCCGCCCCGGGGTGCCGTTCCCCTGCTTTGGGGAGAGGAGCCCCGCGGCGGGGGGTTCGCGGGGCCGAGGAGGGGGTCGGGGGTTTGCCCCGACGTGCGGGGCGCCGCGGGAGGGACGGTCCCTAAAGCCACCTTTTCCCTCCCCGCCCCGCTTGCCCAGGGGCTGCTCGTCCCCCTGCGCCCCCCGAGCAGGGCCCGGAGAGGAAAACCCTGGGGGGCGCGGGAGGGACACGCGGCTCCTAGAAGGATTTGGCACCCGGGGACTTTTGGCTGCGGGGGCATCTCGGCCAGGGATGCGGGTGTCCGGGAGCGGTCAAGGCGCGCCGGGTGGTCGGTCCCTCGGGGACACCGGTGTGCCGGGGCCCCGGGAGGAGGCAAGGACCGGCTCCCTGCCCGCTCCCCCACCCTGCCCGGGGGGGATGCGGTCAGCGGGGACCACAATGCTATCACCGGTGCGAGCGATAGGCAGCGGATTGTTTGCCCAAGGGGTAAATTTGGGAGCCTTCCCTGCGGCTTGGGCTGCAATGTGTTGACCCTCGGAGATAATGTGCTCCGAGCCGGTGCCGGTTGACTTGGTGACGAGGCTATGAGGAGGCGGAGAGCTACCGAAAGGGACAAAGATCATTTCCCTGCCTCCCTGCGCTCGGCCCGCCGGCCGCTCTCGCCGGCTCGGGGGCAGACACGCTTCCTATTTGCCCGGTCCGCCTCCTCTCACCGCCTCTTCCCCCGGCGCCNGCCCGGCTTGGCTTGGCCGGTGGCGGTGCATCCCCTGAACTGCCGGTCCCTCGCTCCTGCGCCCGGTTCCGTGGGATCATAAACTCGCCCAGTCCATTACACTTAAAATCAGTTTCCGCTCTGAATCCACGCGGGTCCCCCATCTCTTCGAAAGCGCACTGAGCCTTTGATTCAATATTGAGCCATTAAGCGATTGCTTTCCCAAGCCATTTAACAGCAGCTCTTATGGATAAATAAACAAAAGAGGCTGTAAACCAATTATAGTGCGGATAGTGAAAAAGTATTTTATTAGCGGGAATTACCGATAGACATCGCTGCTGCTCGGGCTCCCCCCCTCTCCCGGCGCCCTCCCTCTCCATCCCCTGGCATGCGGCCGGGGCGGGGGGGGATACGCTGAGCCAGGGGAGCTGTGGTCCCCCCCTTTGCTCAGGACCCCGCGGTGCCAGCGATGCGTCCCCTGAGGTCGCTTGCAGGCACAGGTGGCCTTTGATCCGGAGACGACTTGTGCACCCACCACAGCCCGGCACCCCAACCCCTTCCCCGGGGCTGGGGGCTGCGTGCCGGGAGGTCCCCAGAGATCTGCTCCCCGCAGCATTTACAGCCCCGGGTTTTCCACGGGGAACCGGCACGGACAAACAAACACGAAGCCATAAAACCCAGAGCAAATTGATTCATCTCCAGGCAGGACCATTACGCGGTGTCTTAATGCGGTCCTCTCTCTATAACGAACATTTCTAAATAGAGCAAACACTTCCCCCTCCAAAGCAAATGAATTTCGTATAATTTAGAGCTAATTCTCTTTCATTCTGCCTGTGTGAGCAGGCGATAAGGGCACGCTTTGCCGTGCTAACAACAAGGAGGAGAGCTGCAGTGCAGGAAAAGGGCCCCGCTGGGTATCCTGGCACTGGGGACCCCGGCCGGGCCCGGGGGTTGCAATGTCTGGCAGCCAGGGGACCACCAGGTGAGGACCTAAGCCTGGCCGGAGCCCGAGTCCAGGGATCACCACTGCCCGCCTCGTCCTCCTCCTGGGATAAGGAGTCACTGAGATCTGGCTGAAGAAGTCTCCCACAGCTGTGGGTCCTCAGGTGAAGCCTCTGAGCTATGAGTGGGTCCCACCCCGGTGCCCACCTGGTGTGGGAAATGGGTGAGGGAGGAGGCATGTGGGAGCGATGGGAGCGACCCCTCTTTCACCAGAACTGGGCTCTGCAGACACCACTGTGCTGACTCAAGGCAAAATCTAGTGACCCCATACATTCTCCCTAAATCATGCCCGTATGGATCACCTCGGGCAGTCGCAGCAGTGTGCACGTGAGAGACCACACCCAGATCTCCTCCCAAACTCCCAGAATTTTCTGCTTCAGGGATTTCCTGAGCCATGTGGATTTTATAGTCCTCAATTCATTCCTCCACATTTTAGGTCTCCCCTATATAAATACAAGTCAACCCTACATAAATCTTGTGCAAAGTGTTCCCCAGATTAGCAGCCACCGTGTAGGGCTCTGCCACCCTTTGTTGACCTTGCACCTGGCTGAATTTAATCAGCCCTAATTCTCCAACTAGGAGAGACTTGAGATGGGTAGGCATGATGTAAGAAATTAAAATGTGCAGCATTACCTCTTTAGCTCATACATGGACCCTGTGAGGCCAGCAGCACTTGAACATTTTGAATAGTGAACCCAGGGACTCTGTTGTCATCCCCCAGCTGGGAATTTCCCCTGCCCTGACTCCCCAGGTCTGTGGCTTTGGCAGGCTTGGAGGGACAAGAAACTTGGCCATCCTCAGTCTACAGGTAACCATGCAAAGGAAAGACAGCTGATACAAACATGTTTATTCTCACTGATAAATGTACAACAGAGTTTTAACTACTGAAAGAGAAAGTAAGTGGTATATCGCACACTAGAACAAATTAACAACGAGTTGGGTAGCTTCTCCATCACCTTAAAGCCCGACTGGATGTATGCTGCAGTTCAGCTGGAGGTCCTGTACTCTACCTGCAGTAGGAAATTTTTATGGACCATAGAAGCCTCTAGAGATCTTGAAGATATCTAAGGCTGACATGTTTAGATCACCTAACTTCATCCATGGAGCTGGAAAGCTCACATGTTCAGCTCTGCATTTTTTTTAATACATAAGTATGGTCCCACAACCATTAATGCACTCGTAGTTTATGCTGAGAACAACCTCAACAGATCCAAATTGTTTCCTCTAATGGCACTTTAGTCCTTTGAGGAGACTTTTCTGGACTACTCAATGCTCTTATTAAAGTTTCTGTGAGGATCAGCTTAGAAGGTAAATGCTTACAGCATGTTTGTTCTTCCAAGAGATTAACCAAAAATTAAATGCATGAGTCTGTATCAGTAAGGCTAAGCAGTACAGGCATGTTTTAGTTACCTTTGAGACAAGCACAGGAATTCAGGTATTGAAGCACCAGTAACATGTTTCCAGTACTCAGCAGCTGCTGTCCTACAATAAGATCATGCAATAACCACACCACAATACTTGAATTACCATATTAGATTCAAGTGACTTTTAAGGACTTCTTAAGATTTGATCATGTTCCTCTACGTTGGCATTTGCCTGACAGACAGGAGATTGTCTGTGTGGTTAACTATTAGTCCGTATTATATGAAACCTAAAACTTTACAATACAATATGAATGTGACTGAGTGCCCTGTGCTTTGGAAAGCCAAGACACACACCTAATGTGGTATCTATGTGGTTTTAAAATGTGTGCCAACGTATACAACATACCTCTTGAAATTCACTGGCACTTTCAATGATCTTACCTTAAATAGTTAATTTAGGAACCTAATCTGAGTCATGGTGTTTTGAAAGTCTTGTCTATGTCTTCCCCAGAAGTGTGTGACAGACATCACTGCAGGCTGCTGAGCTCAGGGAAATGTAAAACCATCTGGACACAGCAATTTATTTTTTTTTTCCCTAGGAAAGGTGGCAGGAGCAATTTGTTTGCCTTTCAGTGCAAAGAGTTTGTGAACCTCTACTCAATTAGTTCGCTTTCCTGTTACAACCTTTACAGTTAGATTCAATGATCTTAAAGGTCTTTTCCAACCTAAATGATTCTATGATTGATGGCAGTTTCATCCTTCTTCCCACATCCCTGACTGTCCAACTCGAGTACACAACAATAATTGCTCAGTCATACTTCCTAATAATAGTCTGGTTTGATTTTCTATATCTGCATAATATTTGATGACTTCTCAGTGCTCAACGGCTTTTCTGCAATCCATACTTTTGCAGAAAAGAAGTATTGAAGGTGAGTGGAACATACCCAAAATAATCTTTTTCTCTGCCAGCCATGCTCAAACCAACACAGTGAAACTGTATCCACGGGAAGGGCTGGCAGCGAGAGGAGGAGAAGTTGACTGGGAAACAGAGTTTTCCCAGGGATTGATTTTTAACCCCCCCACAAGGCTGTATCTAGCAGAAAGGTAACCTTTCACAAAGCTGGTTAATAATCAATAACCATGTGAAAACAAAGCTGTCTTTCCCTCTTAGCACCAACGATAAAAACAAGAGCACGAACTATTCCACCTACCTTAAAGTGACACTGGTTCATCAGCTTTTTTTTTTTTTTTTTGGCAAGAAGCTTTTTCGGTCTCTGAGACATTCTGCATTCACACGTGGCAACTTCAGTTTGCTCTTCCCGGCACACATCAGCTTCTTCACACCGTAGGTGTGGGCCACATCTTGAACTGCAGGAAGGCACGTTTGCGTAAGCCATTTTGAATAAGACCTTGACTAGGAAATATGTGGGAAAAGAAGGCTGAGAGTAGGAGAGGATCTTACATGTGTAGTCTCTTTTTTATACCTTCTCATTTTCTTCCCATCCCCCCTGATATTCATAATTTCAGTTTCTGGTAGGAATATCAGAACTTCCCTTGCCTATCACCAGGGAAGTACGATTTCATTTCCTCGTAAGAAGAGTTCAGGAATTACTTTAAAATACTGTGAACTTTTCCACTGAAAATGCAGCAATTTCATGTTGTCTGCCCCACACAACTTTCCATTTTCCACTTCATGTTTATTACACCAGATAGGAGTAGAATTTTTTTTTTTATATATATATATATATAATTGTATGTTACAGATAAAGGAATTCAGGGCAGAACTATAAGCCAGAGGGAAGTCCTCCTGCTTGCATTTCCCCTAAACGCCACGCTTTTCAGCTCAGGGCAGGTTTCAGGCTCAGCCGGAGTCTGGTTGCACAGGTGGCACCTGGCAGTTCTCACCATGGCCCTCCCCTCTTGTTTGTCCATTGTAACTTTACCGGACTTCAGCCATTTGGACAGAAATTTTCCATTCTGTATCTCTGCCTCTCACCAAACATGTGGGGAAACTCCTTAAAACTGTTTGGACCGGCGCGAAAGCAAAGCTGAGAAACGGGGACGTGCTGGAGCTGGCTGTATGAGAACAGTGTGGAGTCGCTGCCTCTGCACATCTCTGAAAACAACAGAAATATATATATGGCTGACCCCAAACTGCAGCAGAGGACTGGAATAGCTGACATCTGGAGACAGCAATCCCAATCCTACACTGCATTTTCCTGACCTGTTTTCTTCACTGCTGCATTTCTTTGCCGGATTTAAGGATGTTAGAAGTTCTGATGGGATGTTGTCCCACAGCAATGTCCTTCCAGACCAATTTCTGTGTGCAAAGTGCCCTACATTTAGTCAAATTCTGAACTGCTGCGTATCACACAGGCTCCACAGACACATCTTAAAACTTAGCAGCTAAGCCCTTTACAACTTCTTGCTACAGCAAGCTGATCCCTGCCCTGAGCCTCAGGACTGAATGAGAGCTCACTGCGTTGCAGTCATGCTATTGAGCGCAGGATGACACACTGGGTGGGGGGGATGCCATCCGGTGGGACCTTGACAGACTTGAGAGGTGGGCCCACGCCAACCTCAAGAAGCTCAACAAGGCCAAGTGCAAGGTCCTGCACATGGGTCGGGGCAATCCCAAGCACAAACACAGGCTGGGCTCAGAATGGATTGAGAGCAGCCCTGAGAAGGGCTTGGGCATATTGGTTGATGAGATGTTCAACATGAGCTGGCACTGTGCGCATGCAGCCCAGAAAGCCAGCCACATCCTGGGCTACATCAAAAGAAGTGTGGCCAGCAGGTCAAGGGAAGTGATTCTGCCCCTCCACTCCACTCTGGTGAGACCCCATCTGGAGTACTGCATCCAGCTTTGGAGTCCTCAGCACAAGAAGGACATGAACTTATTGGAGCGGGTCCAGAGGAGGGCCATGAAGATGATCAGAGGGCTGGAGCACCTCTCCTATAAAGACAGGCTGAGAAACTTGGGGTTGCTCATTCTGGAGAAGAGAAGACTGGGGAGCCTTTATGGTGGCCTTCCAGTATCTGAAGGAAGCCTACAAGAAAGCTGGAGAGGGATTTTTTACAAGGGTGTGCAGTCATAGGAGGAGGGGTAATGGTTTCAGACTGGAAGAGGGTGGATTTAGATTAGATATCAGGAAGAAATTTTTCAGTATGAGGGTGGTGAAACACTGGAACAGGTTGCTCAGAGAAGTTGTGGAGGCCCCATGCTTAGAAGTATTCAAGGCCAGGTGTTATGGTTTGAGAAACCCACAACAATTTATTGTTGTTAAGACAATTATTCTCCCACTGAATGACCTCTCACCACCCAGCAAGGGGAATTGGGAAAAAACAAGGAAACCCAAGGGTTGAAATATAAACATTTAATAGAATAAGACTAGATAATTAACAGTAATAATACTAAAGAACCAACATTGGTCACAATACCAATATAAAATATACAAAGATTATACTCATCCTATTCTATCAGTTGGAAGCTGTGCACTCCCAGCAGCGGACAACAGATGTTGGACACTGCGAGCGCTACAGGTTTGGGAGAAACGGAAAGGCTCAGGGGTCCGGCACCAGGGCAAGAAGTTCTCAGGATCATCGCCATCATAAAAGGGAGAACATCACAGCAAACTTTCTAACTCATATTGAATGTGATGATCACAGTATGAAATGATCCTGTTGGCCAGCTTGGGTCAAGTGCCCGAGTCTCGCTCCTCTTCATACCTGCACCTGGCGAGCTTGAAAACACTGAGACCTTGAAACCCACAGACCTTGGCTGGCTATAAAGTAAATATTTTCACAAATTCAGACACTAGAGTCTTCTAAAACTGCAGTCTCCCCAAGCATTAGGAGAGAAATTAGTCCTGTGTCGCTCAAATCAGGACAGCCAGGTTGGATGGGGCTTTGAGCAACCAGGTCTAGCGGTAGGTGTCGCTGCCCATGGCAGGGGAGTTGGAACTAGATGATCTTTAAGGTCCCTTCCAACCTAAATTGTTCTATGATTCTATGTTCTTAACGGTCTGTCCTCCAGCCCTAAGCTGTGTGGAAGAGGAAGGTGATTTATGCAGAGGACATATCAGATGCTCACTCTTCAGAGGAAAGAGTTTGAAGGTCTAGTTTTGGGTGTGCTCCTGGCTCAGGGAATAGCTGGGAATACATCAGCCTGACTTTTTTCCCCTCCCCTATCCCTGCCTAACAGGGAGAAATGTGGGTGTAGGAGCCAGGAGAGAAGGAGAGCATGCTCTCACCAGTCCTCTGCCAGGGTGGGAAGCAGGACGTGGGCTGCACTGCTGGGTGCTCCAGCAGGTCTGACCAAAGGGAGATCTTGTAATCTTGATGAATCTCTTGGGTTGAACTTCACAGAAAGGGCTTCCAATTGCAAACACCTTGCTTTCCTAGGTGACTGGTCTGCAGCAGCCTGAGGTACTTCGAGAAGATGGGGAAGCTTTTGGTTGTGAAAATTCAAAGTCTGGTTGTGCCAGGGAACAAGAAGTGCCACAAGAACTGGGCACTGGAAGTGTCTTGACCTCCTCCAGTACTGTCCACACAGGCTTTTTCTGAGCTGGTGGGTCCAGTAAAACTTCTGAGTACTTCAACTAGGCACTAAGAATTAGCAGAGACTTTGTAACTTAATCCCTCTTGATCTAATGTGGATTTCAGGGATTTACATGCTTACATTCCACTTAAATCAATGCAATGATTGAAATCCAGATTTCATTCTCCTCTCTGAAAACTAATACATCAGCCCTGAAGGTGCTGTGAGCCTCTCAGACCCCGCAGAAGGAAGTGCTAGTAAGAACCTAGGAGGAACCATGAGGAAACCTGGCCCCTGTCCTCTGAGCATGGGTGTAATAAAATCTGCAGTGAAGAAGTCTTGGACTTGATACCTCAGAAGGGAAAGTAGAACAAATGTAGAATTTATTTAAGTGGGCTTTGTCTATAACATGCTGTAAGTGAGAGTGGAGTCCTGGAAAGGAACAGGAGGAGGGCAGGAGAAAAAATACCGTCTCACAAGAGTATGCAGACAGTGACACCAATAGAGGCTGTTTGGTCAACCTCCTTGCTAGTATTATTTTGCCTGTGTTTCATTTCGCTGCAATGGACCTAGTTCTTAAGATCATCCAACATGGGAAGAGAAATCTGTCTACATCTTACATATCCAATCAATTATTAACACGGGTTTAATTTTAAATATTTAAATAAATAAATATTTTAAAACTAAGAGACATCTGCCCTCTGAAAAATTTTTAGAGCCTCCCATGTTTTAACAAATGAAGGAAAAGAAACTAGAATTTTCTCACAGATAATTCACAAACACAAAAGTAAGCAGAATCAATAAAATAATATGGATTGTTCATTTGCTCAGCTGCACCATTTTCCTTGTGTATATAAAATAAACATTTATTGTGCAGGATAACTTCAATTAGCTTGCTTATTTATTTATAATAAAATGTTTCAAGTGTAATTTAGTCATGCTGAGGATCCACATAGCCTCAAATATTTCCACTTATCTGCAACACTCCTCCGCTCCACTTTGCTCTTCAGCTCGCTCTTCTTGCCCCTGGCCTTGCCTTGCCTTGCCTTTCCTTCACCCACTTTCTCTTTCACTTGCTTTCTCTTTCACTTTCTCTTTCTCCATCATAATCTTAATTGTATTTCCATCTAGTATTTCCCAGTCCCTTATTTATATATTTGTTTCCTTGTCTTTGTATACTATTCCTGTTCAGTATTTATACTTTTATATCTGTATTACATTTGCAAGTTAAGTCCAGCTCAAGTTTGAAAAGCTGTGATTTAAACCCACAATTACATAGCAGACCAGAAAAAAATCAATGTCTTTACGGAGTGACGATGAACTGTACACACATAATGGGTGTAAATTTGCACATTTGACTGAAAGCTTGACTGGATTTTCCTCTCTTAACGATGCATGTAGGTTTTATTGCTCCTTACCTGCACACTGGAAAGCACATTGCCAGTGCCCAAAATGATTTTATGTACCTAAACGCCACCTGATTTAATGCATCAGCTGACACGGACAAAGACATTGATTAAATGTCCTGCCTCAGGTGTCCAGAAGGCTGGAAAAGGCTGTCTTCTCAAAATAACCAGTGAAACTCCACCCAGTAATCATTAACTCAGTGTTTGGTCCAAGCCCTAGGAATAACAGGAGGCTTTAAGAAATGGCAGTCAGAAAACATTCGGTGTGATTTAGGAGACTAATTAGTCTTGTCCGTTCAGGGAGAGTCAAATGGGAAGAGTCTCTCCTGGCCAGTAAGGAATGGATTGGGCATTTGGTCCTTGGCGGAGCACCTCTGGGCTCGGCACTTAGAGAGTGGGTAAAGAGCCCAAGGGTGCACAGTGGGTGCAGAAGTGCTTGCGGGGGAGTTTAAGGTGGTCGAGATGAAGTAATATGGAAAGACAGAGGGAAGAAGAAATTCCAGTATGATTACTTTCCGTTCATCTGAATTTGTAAAAGCCATGGGCTGTCCCGCTTTTGACACAGGTGGTATCTGTGCTGCCAAGGAACGAATTAACGCTTAGGCCAGTGGTGAGAGGCTCTGCTGGGTATACCTAGTCACTGGCTGTCTAGCCAGGCACAATCATTAGATCTTTGGATTTAAGGTTGTTCTCATATATTAAATCTGCAACTGTTTTTCACAGCCAATAAAATCCACATGGCATTGCAGAAACCTTGGGGAGAGTAATTTTTTCATAGCAACCACAGGAAGTGAGACATCGTGTTTTAATAAAGAAGATTTCAGGAGCCCCACAGCCGTCAGGGTCACATTTTCCCAGCATCAGCTCAACCTAGGAAACAACATCCTCTTGGAGCAACATGCAGTCCAAAGACCCAGAGCAGACCAAGGCAGAGAGAGGCTCAGAGGAAGGCAGGCACCTGCCTGAAGAAATAACCCCAGTGAAAGAGTCCAAGTCTCTTGTTCTTGTCTGTTGTCCTATTAAGAGATGACTTCCCCCTTGTTGTGGTTAGGAAACCTCCAATTGCATAAATTAGTGCTACAGTTGCCAAAATCAGCCTCTTAAACTAAATGACCCTCTTGTGAACCTCAAATGAAATCAACTACTTTAGTGCTCAACTCACTTGTGCAGCAGCACAGTTAATATGGTCTAATTTATGGAGTAGCCAGGTTCTGGTTAACGCTGCAAGACAGGGTAAGAAGGCAATTAGTGGTCTATTTTTTATGCACATTGGAGCAGAAACCTGTATATAAAGGAAGTCCTTCTGGCAGGCACAACATGCTAAAAAGCTTTCACCTAAAATTATATAGCCTGACAAACAATATAAAAAAGTACATTGCCCAATAAACAAATAACGTATCAGCCATTTATACAAAAAACATACTACTTAGACTCTTCAAGCTTGAAATGACTGTGTATTTTTTCCCATTAAAATGTTATGATGGTCTATGCATAAATTGTTTTAAATTTGGATTTGATATCATTGTGTTTTCAAAGCCTAGATGGATTTAACACTTTTCCCAAGATGAAGCATTAGCTCTGGGTGGGTGTGGAAACAGCTCCAAGGATTTCATTACCCTCTGGAGCCATGAGGCACGGGGCTGGCAGCCTCCGGGGCTCCAGTGCCTGAGTGGGAACCGAGCAGGAGCCAAGCAAGAGCGATGGAAGGGATGTCAAAGAAAACGACCTCTTCTGGAGGTGAGGCCCCACCACAAACACCCTCTGTGCTCTTCCTTGTGGTTTCACCCAAACTCCTCATGCTTTTTTTATCAGGGTAGACTTAGACGCTCTGTGAGCCCAAGGGGAAGAGGGGTCCAAATTAGTATTCAGCAAAGCAAAAATGTCCGTTCTCCCTCTTGCCATCCAGTGGCTTGCACCTGCATCACATGCTGTTTCCCACCTCAGCCACCCCTCTCAAACCAGGCCCTGGCACAGGTCCGTCTGCCTCCGTGTCCCTGCCTCGCCAGCACCTCCTTTTTTTCCCAGGGCTGTGCGTTTTCCCAGCACGCAGCTGCGAAGGTTTTGATCCCCCCTTGACAGGAGCGGCAGGGCTGGGCTCTGAGGGGAGCTGGCTGCAGACCGCAGAGCCGCACGTTTTTTCCACAAGTTTTGCCCAGTTGGGCAGGACCAGGCAGCCAGCCAAGCCCTTTGGAGACAACATCCTAGTCTTCCTCGGGAAAGGCAAAGGGCCTCTGCTAATCACTGGCTCAACATGGGCACCAGGCTGATGGACGCAATGTGTTGAGCGCATTGGTCTTCAGCCAACACAAAGGGACCAGATAACTCAGGCTTGGACATCTGTAGTTATTTGAGTGAAATCCCGCTTAAGCGTCTTGCTTTGGCTTGGTATTATCTGCTAATGAAGAGATGCAGACAGCACACTTATGCTCCGATGCTTGGAGAGAAGGAAGAGGCGGGAAGTTGTGCCCAAAGCCTTTAATCTCTTTCTAAACACCACCATTAGCGCAGCGGGAGCAACAGTCTGATAGGAGCATGACGTGCAAGGTGCATGTTCTCCTGCTTCCCGCTCTGCACTCCCACATCAGGTACGTACGTGGGTGTATCAGGTTGCTCTCATGTCCCTTGCTCACCTGCTTTCCACCCCATGGACACTCAGGACTGCACCTGGAGCATGAGCCATGCCAGCTGCTTGGCACGGTCTGGGGGCAACTGAGCAAAACTCCTGCCTGCTCCTTGCAGAGGTCATGCCCTGCCCAGATGGACAGCATTAGCCTCTCTGCCATCAGAAGACAGCATGCTCCTGGCACCCACCGGCCAAATGTCCTTTTATCTTGCCACTGGCATATATTTAACCTCCACTAAAGGTCTGTTTGTCACTTGCTCTGTGGTCAGGGTATCACTCTCGTGCATTCAGCCTGTGGAGGCAAAAGAGGGCTCTCACAAGGTAATGCTGAGCTCAGCTACCCTTAGAGAGCATTTGTGTGCTTGGTGTAAGGTGAGACAAGCTCCCTGTGACACGTCGCTGTCCCACAAGTTTGCCACGAGCTCCCCTTCCATGACCCACTGAGGCCTGGAGGAGGATCCCCTTTGCAAGAGATGTGTTTGCATGCTACGGGAGATGCCTGCAGCCTGCTTTGTGAAAACCAGCTTCTGTTTCAGACCTTCGCTTAGGTCACTGCCCCTGAGTAAACCACCGTATTCATTGCATGGCAAACATCCCTATCCTCGGAGCTCACAGCTAATAGCACACCAGGTAGCTATTGATCTGGGGTAGCCTGGGGCAACCAGCTCCCAGCTGATAGCAACTTCTCAACTACTTAGGTTTCTGTAACTAGTTGTGTGGGATGCTCTTCCCATGCTCCACGATGTTTCTGAATAATGCAATCCACTATCTGCACTTCCGCACTTTCTGGCACCCAAACATGTCCACAGCTGGGCAATGCACAGAAACTACCGTGTGCAGTGCGTGTCTCCATCATGCCAGGAGTGAACCCCTTCTGGGAGTGCTGATGCCTTCCAGTATGACAGAAATCAGGGATGACATGCCTTGTGCCTCCTCCTAGACCTCGCCTGTGTTCTTCTGCAACAGCCAGGTAGCCACCAGTCATTGCACATCTCAAAGCACAGGGTCACCTATGTGGCCCTTGGCAGAACAGGGTGGATGTGAGCAACGTGCAGCCCTAATGGTGTCTCAGCTGAAGAGGAAGGCAAAGAGGATTTCTGTCTACAGGGCTGGGGAAGACAGAGCTGTTTCTTGCCTCAGGAAACAATACAGAAATTCACAGGTTGTCTAAAGTCAGTCAGGTCACCAATGAGCCTGAACTCTTCCCAAAGATGCTTCTCCTGACATTGGCACCTGCAGTATCCATGTGGCCAAGCACAGAGGAGAAGAAGGTCTCCATCCATAGACTTACCTGCAATTCCTCTGAGTGGACCTGAGGAATACCAGCTGATGTGCACAAGGACCAAGCACAAGTCTATTCCGCAGTGGAAAGACCTTCTTGGAGCAAGTTGGTGCATCAGCATTTGCTCTTGGCCTTCTTTAAAGAGAGGGGTTTTTTGTTATTGGTTCATTGCTTTTTTTCCCAAGCAGCTCTGCAGTGAGGGACTTGGGAGTCCTGGTCGAGAAGTCGACCATGAGCCAACAATGTGCCCTTGTGGCCAAGAAGGCCGATGGTCTCCTGTGGTGCATTAAAAAGAGTGTAGCAAGCAGGTTGAGGGAGGTCATCCTCCCCCTCTGCTCTGTCCTGGTGAGGCTGCATTTGGATTACTGTGTCCAGTTCTGGGCTCCACAGTTCAAGAAATGCTAGGAACTACTGGAGACAGTCTAGCAGAGGGCTACAAAGACGATCAAGGGACTGGAGCACCTCTCTTGTGAGGAAAGGCTGAGAGGCCTGGGTCTGTTTAGCCTGGAGAAGAGAAGACTAAGAGGGGATCTCACCAATGCTTATAAATATCTAAAGGGCAGGTGTCAAGAGGATAGAGCCAGACTTTTTTCAGTGGGCGTGCCCAGCAACAGCACAAGGGGCAACGGGCACAAACTGGAACACAGGAAATTGCTTCTCAACATGACAAAAATTTCTTTACTTTGAAGGTGGCAGAGCACTGGAACAGGCTGCCCAGAGAGACGGTGGAGTCCCCCTCTCTGGGGATACTCAAAACCAACCTGGATGCGTTCCTGTCCAACCTGCTGTAGGTGAACCTGCTTTGTCAGAGGGGTTGGACTAGGTGATCTCTGAAGGTCCCTTCCAACCCCTACCATTCTGTGATTCTGTCCTTGCTTGCAGGTGAGTGCTAAACCACAAGCCAGAAACAAGTGAGAATTAGCTTTCCTTCCTGCCAGACACCTCGAGTGGGCCATTGCTCATGCTCTCTTCTGCAACATCCCTAGGGAGTGAGCCACATACCCATGCCAGACAGAGCAAAAAACCTTCACTGTCCAACAAAAAGCAGTTCAGAGCTCAGGTTAGTGTTTGGTATGTTGAGGGTTTTCACTCAGATGTTCAGAGCAGCCTTGGGGTGCTGAGCTAACACCCCTCCTCAGCTGTCTGCACAAGTGTCCTTGGCGTCTCATCTTCAGCAAGTGTGGCAAGAAGGAAGTGTGGCCTTGGTGGCCACCGTTACTGCAACTCCAGTGTCATCAGCTGTTCACTGACTGGTAAGGGTATTTTATGGACTTGTTTCTCCTGCATCCTTGCCAGAAGGAAAGAGCAGAGATTTGACAAAAATCACCTGAGTGACCTCTGGGCATTATTCTGTACTCTAGAGAGTTGTGGAATTGGCCATTCAAAGCTCAGTCCATGCATTTTGCTAGTATGAAATCTAAAGGATTCCCTCATATAGGAAAAGTCATCTATGGAAAAAATTAAGGCACTGGTTGTAACAACCAGTTTGGTTATTCCATGACACAACTGATCACAAAAAGGAGTGAGCTGTAGTAGCAATGTATGTATTTAACAGATAGTCATGTCACTGGTATGTATATATTTGTGTGGATGTGTATCTGTATATATTCTGAAAATAGCTAAACAGTAAGACAAGTGAATAGGATATTGGAGTACTTATCTGTTTACCTAACTATCTAACAGCCCATCCACCTATCTGCTGCTGTAGGTCTCAGAAAGCAGGTAACATACATGCTATAAGTAGATAAATATTTTGGCATTCATCTAGACAGAAGTTGCCCACAATCCAGTCTTCCCATGCTCACTTAAGAGTCAACAGAGAGAAATGGCCACAAGGGATGCAGTTCCCAGCATTTTCAGATTAATTCCATTATCCAAAGAGCCTGGGGCACCTAGCTTAGATCCTGTAGAGACTTGGAGTAACATGATACAAAACCCCCACTGGTTTCTACCATGGGATTTGACTGATTTATCTTTGTTGTTTTTCTGATAAAGCTGAGAACTATTTCTGCCAGCTGTGCAAAGAGAAGCAGGCCAGGGGCTCAAAATGGTTTTCTGAGGTGAAGATCCTGGACTCACATTTCCAGATGAAAACCTGTGGGGTGGTGGCTGTTCATCAGCCCCTTCACTGTTTGTATCAGAGGCATGTGGTGCTTTTCTCATCTGGTAGCAAAGAGGCACCAGGGTGCTGGGTGGCTTTGGCATCTGGAGTGGTGTCTATCTGAGCATGGGCTACTTCAATGTTCCTGTCAGCTCAGACCTCTTCTCTGCATGAGGTCACTTCACAACATAATATGCCCTTCAAAAGTGCTGACAAGGTGGTGACTCCTTCTGAAAGAGCAGAGACCTTCATCCAGGCAAAACCCACACAACAAGTAGGTGCACAGGGCTGTGGCTAGATGGTTAATGAAGGTACACTTCTGCTGGACCTCTCTCCCCGGCGGTCTTTTATCCAGGCTGATTCTTCACGTGGCATTGTACGGTGCAGCCCCGTGGTGCCAATGAGTGCTGCGAGGGCAGAAGAAAAGGCAGCAGTGACATAAGGTGGCACCACACCAAGGCATGACATCAGCTGGATGGTTGCAGGGCTCTGCAGCAGCAAGTCAAAGACTCCCAGCAAACAGGGCAAGGTCTCAAAACATCCATTATGATTTGAAATCTTGTCCCATATCATGGTTTGGGCTGGGCTGGCCACTAAACAAATGATAGATGCTGTCTTTTAATCTTTCTCTCCCTTCCCAGAAGAGAAGGGAGACGAAATAAGGGAGAGAGGGTTACGGGTTGAAAAGAAAACTAACTCTGCTTTAATTAAATATTAATAATAAAAAAGAAAAAGAAAAGAAAATAATGAAATATGTACAGATATATACAAAACCAGTACGGAGCTCCCAGGATGATGATCATATAATTGGCAGGCACAGGGAAAGTCCCAGACTGGACTCAGTGACGGACAGGAACTGTATTCAGGAACTGGACTCAGGAGCACACAGACTGGGATCAAAGGCAGACAAAGAGACAGAGTGCTCCTCAGAGACCGGCCTTTGAAGAAAGAGCTGACGCCTTTGGTCCCTCAGCTTTTACACTGAGCATGAGGCAGACAGGATGGCTGCCGTTGGTCAGTTTTGGATCACCGGTCCTGTCCGCTCCTCCCCACAGGCGCGATCGCTCTACACTCTTCTGCTTCTGACCCTCCAACTTGGTACATAACAAAATTGTCTGACCTTGGTTGTTATAGCAATAAGTATAAGCAAGAGCATCTCTGTGTACCATGTCTTGGTATTAATTATATATATCAGGTGTATTCACTCTGGAAGCAGACACTAAACAATACACCTGTAATTTCAGAAAGCGCAGTTAGTTAGAAGAAACTTAACTGAAAAGTAAAATTACTGAAAAGAAAATTGTTTCTATTTTACCTCAAACCAGGACAGCTTGATGTGAAGGACAACTGAAGCCATAATGGTCACACATCTCCCAGCATCCACATCAAAGAGATCCTGCTGCAGAAGGACTGAGCTTTTGCATCTTTCCAGCATAAATACCAGATTATGAAGTGAGTGCTTTCTTTTATATTTTCCTCCGGAAGAAATGTCCCCGCCAAAAGATATCAGGTGCTCTCGTAAGAGAACTGATGACATAACCAAGTCAGCTCTTCAAGATAGCCTGGATGCGGGGTTTTACAGTTATTCTGATCCTTGTTCATATGGCTGAAGTTCATTGTTTTATTAAATGACTGCATATTAATCACAGTATTCTCCAGTACCAGTAAGTCATATTTGACGCTGCCTATTCCAAACTTGAGTCATCCCTGAATTTATGGGGTTGCCAACTTGTCTATGGAAAATTAACACAGATATGGCCTCCCAGTTCTCACTGCTGTTCTTGCGTAGCGACTGCTTCTAGTTGGGCATCCTAGAAGCTTTATGTATGTGAGCTTGCAGAGACTGAAAGGAGACACTGCTCTCCTTGGCTACCCATGCTTCTTCTGCCCTGTGCAAATGGCCACATTTATGTAAAGAGCTGTCTCATGTTCAGAGTGATTTTGGGGGAAGAAGCTTCAGAACAGCGAAACTATCATGCTATTGGTTATTCCCACTATGCCAGACACCCAAAACAACACTAGCAGTCCCCAAGAGTTTGTAGATGCTTATCCTCTCAAGTACTACAGGTTCGAAACACGGTAACATGGTGATCTTGCCAGTGAAACAACAGCAAACATTAAGCAGAATTTCTTGGTCCTGAAATTTGGCAATGAGGAAAGGATGTGCCATGCATTCCCAGGATTCAATACGATTTCTCCAGTAAAGTCCAGCAGGGTCTAACACAGGTTTATCCTTTCCGGCGTGTGTGGACCACATTTACTCTCTGAGTAGTATCACCAAAAGAAAACCACGCAAGAATCTTTTATTAAACAAATGGCAGACAGGACCACTCCAGAGGGCAAACAAGCACTCCTGAGCCAGGCCACTGTGCTCTGGAGGACTTTTCAGTGAGGGTTAGCACAATCTGTCTCCTGGCTGAACAGCCCTTCCCACACCCGACACCCTCTGAATCCCTTCAGGCTGCCAGGACTGCGGCTTCAATTGCAACCTCCCGAGGGGAAGGGGGCAGAGGTTTTGGAGGGGGAATCTGCCTGCAGCTGCATGGGCAAGAACAAGGCAATGCTTGAGAATACAAAATGGGTTGCCTGAGATTCAGTTGCCCAAACATAGGTGCTGTGTGGGCTACTCTGGGATGTTCTGTCTGATCGCCACTCATTGCTTTGCAATGGAGCAGTATCACATAAGATCTATGTTATCTTTGCTAGCCATATGTGGATGTCTTAGATATCTTAGACATTTAAGATGGCCCCAGGAGTTAAGATTTAGGCAACTAAGTGCCTCTCCTACCACCTCAGAAATACTTTGGTTGTTACCATGGCCTGTTCTTGTAAAGAAGATGTTTATATACTCCAGTCTACTGCTCTTGTCCTTCCTGTAGACCAGTAAAAAGCACTCAAATGAAATGCAGGTCCCTTGAAAACATCCAGGTTGCTCACAGCAACCAGGTTACCATGAGGTGGTAATGCAAAGGCTTGTTTTAAATCAATGTCAGCCCTAGTATTAGAGCTCTGACAGAACTACTGATTCATAAAATAGCTGCTATTCTATGCAAGGAAGGGCCATAAATCATGCTACGAACCTTTTCCAGAGCTGGAAACGCCAACACTGTGTTTTTATATGTTACTATTTCATGATTTATATTACACTGAAGGTTTCCAGTGTCCTGTTCTTAATGTTGTACAAGCCCAAAGGTTCAGTATGGTCAATGGGGCAAATTTTGCAGGAGAGGTGGTGTCTATAATTAGCCCAGTGGAAACCTTGGGAAGAAATGGAGAATCTTTCCTGAACACAAGCCCTTCTTCACAGTTCTGTACCAGGTTTGAACTGGCTTTTGGTGCCTCAAAGCTCTGCACATTTTTCCAGTCACAGCACATGCCATTTCTTCCTTGGCATTTGGGTATGGACCCAAGTCTACTCACAAGCTCCAGCTTGCCCGAAGCCCAATCTTTTTGGAGTAGAGACTGTGTCAGGCACAAATTTAGGGTGAGATGCAGAGTAAGTCAAGGAGAAATCTCAAACTCGTGGCATCTGTCAGCATGGACCTAAGAGTACTTATGTCTGCAATACAGACCAACCTCAAGAGCACCAAGGGCTGATGGAGTCATTCAGTGCCTGGATTCGGTGAGCACACCCAGGACCAGGGATGGGGATGCGCTGTCTGTGAGCCACGGTTCAACCAGGCTCCAGGCTTTGTCAGTGCTCTACCTGCCAGTGTGGACATATCCAGAGGAACTTAATCGTACAATGCAGTACTGACATCATCTCTCCATGAGACGTTTTTTTCCTTCCAAAACCATCTGGATGACACTTCAGCAATGTTGTACTGTAAATCTGGAAGCATCGTGATCATAATTACCTCACATCCTTTCAGAGCTGTTATCACTGCCCTGGCAGGCTTGGCTAGAGCTGGTATTAGCTGTTTTCCTACTTGGTAGTAAATTTTAAATGATAAGTATTATGTCTGGTAGCATTATGTATCTGTTAAGTTTAACCTCCTTGCCTCTTTCCTTTGGACCTTAAACATGCTTTATTATATCAAATAGTAATTAACATTCCTCAGGGGTGAAGGTAGCTACATGGCGTGTTTACTGAGGCGGCCAGCTGTCGCCACTTGGCAAGCAACTTTTATCATAAGCTGGTTGAATTTAACATATATCAGCATTTATCAGCCCAGACTTTGTCAGTTTTATAAACGAAAACTGAGAGACAATAAATCATTTGGTGCCCAGGTGATACTGCATACATCAGAGAGCATATTTACCAGGCCGGGTGGATTCAACCAACAAAAGGCATCTAAGGTTTTGTTATTTGATCTGTATTGAATATAGCCTTGGATGCCTTTTTTTGGTGCACAATACATATCTGAAAGCTTTCATGAGACGTGTGCTGGATGGTCCCACTTGTCTTCTTCTAGGCTGGCTACTGCAGCCTTCACTCCCACTCAGTGAAACGTGAACAGGTCCATTGACTTCTATTGGAGTGAGTTTGACTCAGCATCCATAGCATAATTAATGTATCCTCACTTGCAGGGGATGGAGCTGGGAAGAGAAACACACTGAGGTGGGACAAGCCACCATTCTTAGATGCCTTAAACTAAAGAATTGCTCTATAATTTGAAATCATGCTTTACTGCAGCCTCAACAGATGTCTTCTGAATCTTCCATGGTTGACCAGGACTCGTAGATGACATCTATAGTGGTAAATCAAGAGAACAGATGCTGGGGCTAAGTAACAGGGTGCTGCTCACACTCATGCAACTAAACCCTTTTCCACCCCAGAGTTGGGGTTCGTTCTACTGGGAACAGTTCTGTGCTACTCCTGAACTATATCCAGGCTAGCTAGCATGGGATGAAACTCCACCAGGGAGCATGTCGCAGCCTTAAACAGTGCAGGACAGGGGCCAAACCCGCATTTGGGGGTAACTTAGGTCATGCATCACTGCCCTTGCCTTGGTTGAGATGGAAGAGGGGGAGTGTTTAGTAGACAGTGATTTAACACAGCCTGGAAGATGAAGCCAATAGTATATGGCAGTATGGGAGCATCATTTTCACTTCATCATTGCATCCACAGTCCATAATGTTAATGGAAACTCAACCTCAGGGAGTGTTTGCACTTGCATGCCAAGGGGAGAATTGGAGTATTTGAGGTTCTGGAGCAAACTCTCATCTACTGCATCAGAGGTAGGACAGGCAGCGAGGGGTGTAAGGCAGTAGCCCTCACTACTGCCTCACTTAATGACCCCTGAGGGTTTTTAAAACCATGTCTATACTCTGTAATAAAAGGGACGCAGTGAGTATTGTCTGTTAAAAGCCAAATGGCACCTAATGGCTCATTGCCCACCCCGTGCTAGCCTTTCCCTTTACAGGGAGCTAGGTGGAGATGTCCATCCATAACAGCAACAGGGAGGGAGGTAACACCTAAGCAGTAAGGCCAAGCAGGGGTCCAGTGCTCAGTCTCTCCTTAGTCTGTATTTAGCAATTTATACCCGGTTACTGAATTAAGATTTACCAGAAGCCGCTGATTCTCCTCTCAGAGCTCTCTGCTGTGACAGTGACAATCTTTTTACTTGACTGCAGTGATGAAAACCCTTGCACTAACATGCCTGGAGCCACCTGCTTCACACATGAGTACAGGCTGGTTCGCTCAAGAGCTGGGAGACCTTCCATGCTCTTCCCATAGTTCCTCCCAGAAGGAAAGTAATATTTCACAGATGATTCCATTGATTTTGCCAATCTCAGAGTGTTCCAAAACAAAGAATGGTGAGCTATGCCCTCGCACGGACACCAGCTGGCATGTGCAAAAGGAGAGGACATAGTAATGTTGTGGGCTGTGCAGGGAATACCCTTGCATCAGGACTAACCTGAGCACAGAAACCTAGGTTAACTGCAACAAAACATAACCATGGTTGAAGTTCAGGGTAACGTGTTCAACTTCTTTACGGTTAATGTACGAATCTCATGCAACTTCCTTACATTTCTCTTCCCTCAACATAGTTTCATAGCAAATCTTTTATGTCAAACTTTTCCAAGGCCTGTCTGTGTAAGATGAGATCTTAACTGCTTATTTATTTATAAATCTTTAGATTACACCAGTTTTACGTCTTTTGACAACTGTCTTCTCCTCGTTGTCTTGTTCCAAGCAGACGTTAAAAATGCCAAGGTTGTCTGCTTCCAAACCTTCCACCCATGGATGGACCTGGGACATTTTTAATGACAAGCAGCAGCTTGTTGATCATTCTCATTATAGCAACATGTGAGTCCATTGGGTGATGGCAACACAAGGAGGCCACTGTTCCCAGAGACTCTCCAGCACATTTGCTGCCAAAACGTGCTCTCCAATGCCAGCACCATTCCCACCGGTCTCTGAGACCGCACCACAGAAATAGCGAAGTTGAAGAAGGAATTAAGAAAGGAGTTATGAACGTAGTGAAGAACAGGAGACAGGGATGAAGCTTATTCACATGATGCAGAACTCAAATAGCCTGAAGCAATGGATTCATGTAGGCTGTGGGAAGAGCGAATTGCTCTACACAGAGTTTACAGTTTTCTAAAGATGGGAGTGAACTCAAGGGGTCTACAGTGTGTCTATGCCAACTTAGCTATGGCACAAGAATGGTTTTGTGAAAGATCAAAAAACCCAGAGAAAGGACAGAAGCTTTTGCTCATGGCACAGTCTGAAAACCAGCTTGTGACAGTTCTATCAGTGAAGAAGAGAGCAGATGTCTTAGCTATGTTTTAAATCAAGACATTTCCGAGTGAGGAGAAGGCTACTGGTGGTGCGTGTAAGGCAGGGGGTAAGTAAGGAGGAGGGGTTGTGGGCAGCACTTCTGTCCCAACACAAAACCATGTATCAGAGTTGTTTACCCCAAAGAACCAGAATAGGAGAGGCTGGAACCTCCTACCTGTGCTGGCCAGAGCCTTAGCTCTTGGCTAAGGCTTCTGTTCCCTCACATTTTCTTCTCCGTGAAAAAAAAATAAAAAAACCCCTACGAAATTGTTTTATTCTCTTTTCCTTCTTCCCCATTTTTCAGATGGAAACAGTGTTACAGCCAGGCTTTCTCCCTCACAGCCAGCCTGATCCCAGAGGAAGATGGGTCAGCACAACCAGGCTCAGGACTGCAGAGAGATGTGCTTCTGCTCCTCTCCTGCTGTCCCACTGGAGGCACATGCTAGGACATGCTCCTGAAAGAGTAGCTAACTTCTAGAGGCCTCCTAAGCTACCAAACAGAAACCTCTACAGGTCTGGGTCCATGCAACTTTCTTTGCTAGTGAACTAGAACAATGACAATTGTATAAACATGTTGTTTCTGTACCATATAACTCCAAATTCTCTGACGATGTTAAGTGATGCTCTGAAGTCTCTGGAGGTAGCATGCTGTTACCTGGGTTTGCAGCTTTTCCTCCACATCTCCACTATTCCATTTGCCAAAGCTAGTGAGTCCACTTGTACCTGTTTCATCCCAGAAGCTCGTACTTCCTAACACACTGTGATAATTGCTTAAAACTTTCTTGTGATCTGGAAAAATGGAGCTGCTGGAAATGCATCCTATGCCCATTAGCAGCTGGTAGGTGTTCCTGCACCCTGCTGAGGTCTGGTACTCTGTTTCTCTGTTCAGGTGATAGAGATGGGCCCTCTATCACCTTCCCACTGCCAGGGTAACCTCCTCCATTCCAACACAGAGTTGCTCCAGTTTTTTTTTTTCTTGGTCTTTGCAATGTCTTGATATCTCTGTAAATTTCCAGCTGTCTTCACAACACTGAAGCATTCTAAGGTTTGTACCCTCTTCAGTGACACAAGGAGAAGTGACAAATCCTGTGGCACTGTTTCCTTTTCCTAATTTAAAAGGACTAAATACATAGTATTGGCCACCTCTGGAACGGTGCTTCATTACTTTGGTGTCATTTTCCGTGAGTCCCCGGATGGGAAATAATAGAGACTAGCTGGGCTCAGAGAGAGAATTAGCTATACAAATTATGAACACAGCCATTCCCTGAGGTTAGGTGGCCATCCCTGGCAGCAGAGGTCCTGCTGGTGGATTGGGCACCTGATTTTCCTGTTCTTGACACAGCCAGAGTAGTCGCCTCAAGGTGACACTGTGATCCTTGTGCATCTGTGGCTTTGCACATGAATGCCAGGACATCCAATACTGGAGGAGAAGAGCCTGGGAATCCGTCCCATCACTAATATATACTTAAATTCCCACTGCCATAAACAGGCATCATGCTTTGCACTACCATCCATTGAATCTGAACTAAGCAGACTGACTAGAAGCCCTCTCAGGAGAATATGTCTAAAGAGACATAGGACTGATGGCTCTTCACTTCATGTGATCACTGAACCCCAATCCTGCTATTGCTGCCAGGGTCGCTGCTGTTGCTGTAGGTGACATATGACAGGCTAAGGTGGTGGTCCCCAACGTGAATTGTGTGCAGACATCATTGGGGTGTGGGAAGAAAATAATTTTTGTAATAAAATAAAATAAAATAATAAAACAAAAAAAATATTTTTAAGAATAGTGTTTATTTCACCTTTATCATATCCATTTCAATTTCTATTTTTCATGTTTTGTAATGTACATAATATATTAATACAATAGCACATGTACATAATTTGTAAATAATACATAGATTGGCAGTACGTGCTCAAAATTTTTTTACTGAGAAGGCTGTGCAATCAAAAAGGCTTGGAGATCACTGGGCTAAAAGACGGTGTTGCACAGGGGACACGTTGACCCTGGGGTCTCAACAAGGGCTACAGAGTCACAACCAGTGCCTGCTGTGCGCTGTGATGTGACTCTGACACAGGTCATCCCACTGGAATTTCAGGGTTTTTTTTCTTTTTTTATTTTTTTTCTTAAAAGGGATATCTATATGGCCCTAAGTTTCCAAGGAAGAAAATTTGAACACCTGAACTAGCAGCTAGGGAGTGGTCTTCTTGGGCATCTCCAGAGAAGTCCTGGCTCCAAGACCTACAGTTCTAGTCAGCCCTACCCACACTGCACCGGAGATGGCTTTGCCTGCGGCAGGGGTAAGAGATGAGGCAAGTCCAAGGTGTGTTCAACCACTGGGATATGAGGGTTGCTCATGGAACATGAGCTCATGAGGGTTGCTTTGCGGAGGAAGAGGGAAAAGCTCCAGAGCGGAGAACCTGCTGCAGTGCCTGTGTGGCCATGGGGTTTGTGAGGGGGGAAGGAGCTGTGAATGTGGAGCCTCAGAAACCCTTGTCATGGTATGGCATGGCACGGATGCAGCAAGGCAAGGAGGGGCAGACCACCCCCTCCTCTGCATGCTGTGTGCCCCAGAGGGGTTGCATGCCATCAACCAGCCAGCAAAGGTCACCCCACGCCGGGACACAGTCCAGAGAGTGTGGCAACAGTATATAAGAAGCCACGGGAATTTAGGATATGTTGTTTTCTGAAATAAGCAAGCACTTGGAATGAGGAGAGCCTTCCCACTGCTCCTAGTGAGTTCATAGGAGTCCAGAGGGAAAACTTCCACTGCGATCAGACAGAGCTTTTGTGAATCCATCATAGTGAGTCTTCAGCATGGTCACTTAGCTCATTTTTGGGACTCTCAAAAGTCTGCAACAGTAGAAAGGAAAAATAACCCTGGTCCTAAGTGTGCTCCAAACACCACTCTAGTCGTCCAGTTCCAGTCACATTCAGAAAATAATTTAATCTCCCCTTTACCCCAACCTAAATTTGAACATTTTGTAGATATTTAATTTCCAAATATGTTTGTCTGGACATTGGTCCAATTTCTCTGAGTTTAAATGGGCAAAACAGCTTTGAAACACCAGCAAAACCAATGAATTTGCAGCATATTAGTTCAGTTGTGATTTTGGCTCTACTCTTAAAAAAAAGCTGTCCCGCCATTTCCAGCATTATTTTCAATCAGCTGCTGTAGAAAGCAGCACGTGTCATCTTCATTCTGCTGAAAGCCAAGCATGGCCAGCGCCCAGACGTCTGAAAACCTTATGCATCATCCTGAGGTTGTTTTACCTTCGAAGACTTAATGTCAAATTAATATTGATAATGTCTCTTGAATCACCATCCCTTTATTGGGCACACAGGTGTGTGGTTTCCTTATCCAGAGTCATTATGTGTGCTTGGCTATGCCCGCGTTCACACCTTCCTTACTCGGGATTAATCACCCCAGGTCCCATTGTCCCTTAATATCCTTCCATGCTTTGTCAGCGGTTTACAAGTCTATAACACAGCTGTAGATAGCTCTTTAATGTGTTTTCATTAGAGATTATATTAGATGGGATAGCCAGGCCTGGAGCATTACTGGTTTTGGGGAGAAGCGGGATGGTGGTTCAGCAGCAGTTGGCAATACTCAGCTGCAACATCTCACCTTACCTTAAGCGTAGCATTATTTAGGGTTGCCTTTATGGTCACGCTTAACCCAGGTTTCACCGGGATTTAAGTAGTAAAGCTTCAGTGTTGTGGAGACATTTCCTGGGCGCACTGAAGAAATGAGGAGTAACTGATCCTAGCAGGCTTCCAGCTGGCCCAGGCAGCTCCTGACTTTCCCAGAGCCTCTTCTAGGTTCATGCAGGGTCAAACCGCAAAGTTAAAGAGAAAACAGCACAGAACAGCCCTCCCTGACCGGCAACTGTCACAAAGACCTTCGTGAGCCCTGCAGAGATGTCTCTTCTAGTCCTGCTGAGCCGCCTGGCTGACAGCTATCCCTTATCCCTCCCCCGGGAATTTCTGCCCTGCCACAAGAAGTTTGCCTGCTGTGTTAGCCCAGGCTCACAGGTATAACGCATCCTCCTGGTGAAGCAGCATCTCCGCCTGAGGGAACGGGGCAGTTTTGAATCACCTTGTGTAAAAAGCATTACTGGCACCAGCCCCTTCATACCAAAAACCCCAGGACAAATTTAACTACCCTGCCACAGAGCAACACGCTGGGGACCCGCTTCTGCTCCTGTGCAGAAGGAAGAGCACGGCGCTTCACATCACCACACTTTATCTCGGAGGATCCTCCGGAAGGAGAATGCTCCAATCTTTACAACTCCTTGTACCCTGCCAGCTGCAGTTCGTGGGGCAGGTCCGCCACAGGACCGCGCAGTGGGGGTGCAGGACCCCAGAGGGGTGTTCTGGACGGGACACCACCCTCGGCTGGTTTGACCGTTCAAAACTACGGCCGCTGCTGGGGTCGTCTTGCACAGGACACCGCACGATGCTTTGAATTCTGCCAACGGCAACCCGGTGGCTTCCCTTCGGGGGCGGCTGCGGTACGACCTAACGGTGCTTCGAGCGCGCCCCGCAGCCATTTTCTCGGCGCCCCCATGGTGGTGGCGTCGCGCCTGTGCGTGTCCCTGTCCCCGGGAGGCGCAGGGTGGCGGCGGCGGCGGCTCCGCGCGGCGGGACCGGGGGTGCCCGCGCTGCCGCAGCCCTGCGGCGGGGCCGCCCCGCACCCC
>VZSF01007790.1:687424-702424 GCA_013398295.1 Chionis minor | reverse complement strand
TGAAAATGCAGGCAGGGATAAAGGATACCAGCACCTTGGGCAAGTCAAAGGAGGGAGAACATGCAACCTGCCTGGTCTGGCCAGCTTGCACTGTGAGCTCTGAAAACCTGCCGCCAGGAGCAGCTCACTGGGACTTACAAGGTGGCAAGTGGTCCCCGCGGGCTGAAAAATGGCCCCACAAATACATGCATACCAAGCAGAAGAGGGATTCCCAAAGGCAGAGACCACCTCCCAGGAAGCCTCCAGAGAGGTCTGAGCTCAGCCATGGCACATACATGCCATGGGCCCACACAAGGCGCTGGGTGCTGCCACCAACCGATGGAACAACCCGGACCTTGCGCTGGAGTGACAACGTAGCACCACCCAGAGAGAACGTGGCCAAAGAAGTCCATGAAATCGCTGGTGGAGAGGGCTTGCCAGCTGTTCTGCGTTACTCTGGACTTGTTAATATGAATGAAGAAATAAATGTATCTGTCCTTGAAGAAAATGCCTCGAGCGATGCCCTCAGACAGAAAAGGTATTCCTATCACTGGCTCACTGCTTGATGCTCAAATGTCAGTGGAGCTGTTGCTCTAATGCAACGGGAGAGGAAAGCTCAGAGCTGCTATCTTGAACACTGAGACTTCTGGGTCTTTAGTAACACATGGAGAGGTAAGAGCTTGCTCATAAATGGGAACTTTTGCCAACCAGAATGTGCTTTAAGAGCATCTTTTCACTGGGAGCTAAGACTTCTTCTCCCTCCCAGCAGATGCACTTGTTGCAGATTTAGAGAAAGAGCTGGCCAAAGGCATCTTCAGATCTCAGTGGAAAAGTGTGACATATTCACCTGGAGGTATTATCTGCACACAAACACCACCCTGCTTTTCAGTCTGCTCAGATCATGGATGAGCGACACAGGAGCACTTCTTAGGATCAGCTGCTGACTTCAATTCCACACACTTGTGATGCTACTGTGTAAACAGGGTTTCTGGCTGGAGTCAGCATCTCCTGGGGGATGGCTCCACAGCTCCACTGAGCAGCCTGGGGTGTGCAGCGGAGGTGTTCAACTCTCTCTCCAGCTGATCTGGGCTCTGGTGCCAAACTCAGCCCTGCTGAATACATCATCAATCATTCTACTCTATTGGGTGAACCATGCAAAACTGCACTTGCCAAATGAAGCAGTGTCCAAATTCTGCTTCAGGAAAAGCAGTGTTTCAGTAAGGAATGAGGACTTTCCCACTGATGAGGTTGTGAAGACTGTTAGGGGCTTTGCTAGACTTCAGGATCAAAGGTGCTAGAGAAGATATTTTGTAGTCAGTTAATCAGATGTAAGCACCCTGACAGAACTTCAGTTACCCTCAGTAATGTGTTTAGATGATTGGGGTAAATCCCTTCCACTGTCCTCCTAGGTGAGGGTTCAATTTTTTTTCCTATAGGGTGCTCATAATTCCCATGAGCTACTTCCAATGAGACCTTGCAGTGGCTGATGAGCAACAGGGAAGAAAAGCTCCCTGGTCATATGCTCATTCCCATAACTCTGGCCTGGAGTTGGGCAGGAAGGGTAGGACTGGGGCAGATGCTCTCATTTTGCAGCCCTAGATCTCTTTTCTTCCTCTAGATCTCTTTCTAGTCTGCCTTGCACTGCTGAAGAGGCTGACACCAGTTATGAAACTGGTTCACCATGTTTGGGGTATGCTCAGTCCCCACTTCTGCATCCAGCTGAGGATGCTTCCCCTCTACATCCTGTCCCAGTGGCTCTTCAGCGCCACTGCCTCTGATTTCCTTAACAGAGTTATTTAAGTGCAGCTGTGTAAATGCAGTTGTTCCAGCTAAGGAAGTTAGTTTAGTGAGCAATGAATCCCCAGGGATTCCTGTGCCTCCCTCCTGGTATTGAGAGCGCATCTAACTAGGCTGGAGCTGCTTTTTCTAGCCTGCCTTCATTGCAATGGTTTTCAGGGCCTGATTCAGCTGGCCTGTCCGAGGCATGTCCTGCAGCAGGAGATAACTCCTGCTGTCTGGGGCTTGGTCTTCTGCTTTCACTCTGGATGGGGACTCTGGTCAAGTAGCTGCGGTACATCTTCAGTGCGGGTCCTGCAGCTGCTGGGAGGATTTCCGTCCTCTTACTGATGCTGTGAGTTAGGAACCTGCACATGAGTGGTTCAGACAGATCATTGCAAGTCACCACAGGTAACAAGAGATGGAATGGGACTGTGAAACGTAGCATCTCAAGCCAACACAAGCACAGACAAGAGCCCAGTGCACAGCAGGCAAGGTCTTGGGCAATGTGAGAAAGGTTTGGTGCACTACAAGGAGCTCACACACTTCTCAGCATGTGAAAGGTTGTCCTTCTGTGCCCTGAGCTTTGAAAGGTTCTTTTTTAAGTACGTTCCAACACGGATTAAACAATTCACTTCTCTCCCCGATGGGTGGAGGCTGCCCCTTTGCTGGTGGATTTTGCTGTGCGCTCTGTCAGGCAGTGCTGTGCCCGTGCTCAGCAACGCAGGAGGGGGCATCCACCTGTCCCCACTACTTCTGAGCACCTCCTTGACAAGCAAACAGGAAAGGAAACAGTCCTATATTTTAGCCATCTATTTTGGTCTTGGTTTTTTGTCCTTAGAGATATTCATATTTTAGTTCATCTGACGCTCTCCAGCTGATTCCAGGCTTTGAGCTCCTGACCTTACCGACCACTCACAGACAGAAGTGCCTGCAAAGCCATGGTAAGAGTCCGTGTGACTCTAGACATTTAAAGGACAGACAAGTCATGAATTTAATGGCTGCTCACCGGCATTTTTGAGCCTAGCTGGCTTCTCATCTCTTTGAATCTGCTAGGAATCCTGACAGCCTTTCCAAAGGGTTAAAAGAAACACTCCAGCACAAGAAACATCTAGTTCACCTTTGTACACTATGCCATTTTGTTCTACAAGGTGCTAGTCTGACCAGAAAGTATATCACACAGCTGGTGGGAGGAGTTTCTGTTGAAACCACAGAGACTGGAAAGCTTATGGGTGCTGAAAGGTGCTGTAAGGTTACATAGGTTCTAGTATACAGGACACAGTCATGGGTGACATTATCATTCAGGTTTCCTAGAAAACCTCAGGAGTTACCCGAGCTGCAGCTGGAGGCTGGGAGAAATATCATGGACATCAGACCTGCTCCTGCAGTCTTCCCTAGACCTCTGCATTTCTCCACTGCCAGAGTCAGGACAGACCTTTGGCTCAACCCGGTAGAGTTGCTCTTCAGCTTCTGCTGTTTGGAGACAGTGTAGGTTTGAAGAATTAACAGAGAGAGGCAGCAAGCTGACTCCTGGGTCAGTCCTTGTGACCTGTACCAGGGTGGCTCAGCAGCTCTGTGACACCGCTTAAAGCCCAGATCTGCAGTGACAGGCAGTGCAAATAGAACAAATTGCCAAATCAATGCTCTGAGATCAGTTGGCCCTTACCATTGGGCACATAGCTCTTCAAAAAAAGATGGTTTTCGAGTTTTTGGTGTAAGGAGATCCTTTAATCTCTAGCTTATGTCACCACAGCCATCTAAGAAACTCTAGCAAGTTTATTTTGTAAAGCAGGACAGTGTTGCCATGTTGCTGATTTGGTTGGTGAAAGCATCTTCTGTTTGCAGAAGGAGAAGATGAGGTTTGGAGCCAAGTTTGTGGTGGCTCAGCTTGGATGAATAATTTCCAGGAGTGCATTTACTTTAGTAAATTAAGTGGCTCATCAGAGCCTGGAATAGTTCAGCCTTGAGTTACAAGGTTGGGAAAATGACTCTTAAGTCACCAGAGGGATTCTCCTGTGGCATTAGAGAGCTTCCCTGCTACCTAGGGAAGGATGGCTGAGTCAAAATCAGAGAAATGGTCACGTGTCTGCTTGGCAAGAAAACACGTATTGAATGGGCAATACCAGTTGCTGACCAGCAGTCTGAGGTCTCAATCCTTCAGACCCACATAGAGATGCTGCTCACAGAAGAGTCCTGCTGCCTTCCCCTCCTTCCACACTTCCATGCTTCTGTGAGATGGGAGCAGTTAGCTAGTTTAAAAACACAAGCTTCATCCCCCCCAAATACCATCTGTGCTGGTTGTAACTACCCCAGTGGGACAGCAGTGCTGCCCAGGGCACATGGCGAACCCCTGTGGCATTGACAGTATGTCCCAACTCAGATCTGTGTACTTCCGAATATCCTCGGTGACCTGAAGTTGTGTGTCAAAATAGCTCATTGTTTCATTTTAAGGGGTGTCCCAATACGTGAGTCCATTTCTTGTACCTCTGACTCTCCAGGGGACCAGCAGGGTGATGAGCTTTGGACCACTGAGTTGCTTTAGCAATCCAGAAAAAAACGAAGGTTGAGACCTCATTCGTATGAAGCAGATCCAGCTCTAGTTACCATGACACCATGACAATCAACTTGTTTACTGCTTCAAGGTACAGTCTAAACATTCTTGGCATGTCATTTGCATAGCAATATCCAGAATGTTTTGTGTCATTCTACTGTATTCGGGCTCTGCAAACGCATTGAAAGGTTTCTTTAAGTGTATGCTTAACTAAAGAGGAAGAAAGGAAGAGAAAGAAAGAAGAAGAGAGTTTCACTTTTGGTAGCATGTTTCATACAAAGTGGAACCTAAACTGTGTGTAAAATTAAACATAAGAGCTGGATATATGTCCCCCATATATTCTGGGGAAATGGGTAGGGGGGTAGTTATCAAACAGAGAGGGCAAAATAACCTAAGAAAATCTAGGGCTTACTCTGCCCAAATATTTAAGCATATGCTTAACTTTAAATAGGTGATTGACTGAAAACCAGGAAAGAAAAATAGAAATACATGGAGAAATGAGAATAGATAGATTATTAGAATAAGCGAAAACAGTCACGACAGGGATTCAGCTCAGCTGTGTGAGCTGGCAGCACTGCAGAAGGACCAGGATGGGTGTGTAGGGCGAAGGCAGTGTTGGCTAGGAGGAGCTGGTGGGTCAGAGGGATGCATGGAGAGCTCTGCCTGGATGCTGTGTACAGGGAATCCAGCAGGGTGGTGAGTGGTGCACCCGGGTGGGTATCAGCTGGTGTGAATTCATTCACTGAGTGAAGCTCTGCCTGCTCACCAGTGCTGGCAACCTGAGTATTGTCTTCAGTGGTCGTGCAGGTAGGTCGGGAAGTGAAACAGACCCCCAAAAGGTCTCTGGAAGGATGAGGCCTGCGGAGAAGACAGAAACTGGGGCAAGAATTGTCAATGACAGGAGAGAATGGCTGAGAGCATGCAATGTTGCAGCTGGGGTCAGCCAGGGAGATGGGTATGTCACCAGTCAGTACTGGGGAGGAGGTGGGAAATGGAAGCCACAGAGGCGATGGTAAGCAGATGTGCAGGAGCAGAGCAGGCTCCTAGGGTGCTGGAGCAGTTGGGATCTGGGTTGGGAGAGATTAAATCAGCTCTGAACGGGGACAGAGTAGGACTCAGACAGGCCACAAACACCATCAAAACCGTTTCACTGCCATCACAAGCACTTATGTAGAAGGCATGAGGTCCAGCAGATTTGACAGTGGCAACTCTCCAGCTGCCTCGTCTTCCCTTTATGCCCGTAGCACAGCTAGGCTGGGGGCTGGTCGTGCTCAAGAGAGCATCTTGATGCCCAGGAACTAAGGACAGGAGTGTCCCACATCATCAACTTTCACTTACCTATGCCCTAGTACAGTGTGGTGTCCTCCCAGCTTGGGCACTTAAGAAAATTCTGATTTTCTATGGTAGCACAGAGGATAAATATCTTGTGGATTCTGTGACCCTCTGAGACTCTGGTTGACTTGGAGGTCAAAGCTGCTTTTCTCTGGAGGAAAGAATTTATGGTAAGGCAAGCTAACATTTCTGTATCTGTTATAATAAATGATTCTGCAATCCTATGTATTGCTCATAGCTGAGACCACAAGAGTAGACTCAGGAGAAAATGCACATCAGATGTGGACAGCTTGCTCAGCAGGACAGCCCTTACAGATCAGGCATCTCTGTGGCTACCTCCAGGCTCTAACATTACCTCCAGATCGGCATACACCAAGCAAGCAGCAGCAATTCATGCCAAGCATGAGCTGGAAAGCCACCTCTCCAATAAAACAGGCACATCTGATATAGGATTTTTTTTTTTTCTCAGCTTTAAATAGTGAGGAGACTCTCAAGTACAGAATTTCAGCGTGTCTCCTGCCTCAGGACTCAATGCAGCAGTCAGAGCATTTTTGGCACCAACACCTAAAATAATAAAGAACACAAATCCCTCTGAAGCAGATGTGAACAAAACACTGATCCATTACTTCTTGGCAGGGGAGGGGATGGACATGGTGCTGCCTTGTCTACCTCCTATCCAAGCAGAGAAACCTGCAAACCATAGAAGAACTAGAGCTTAAATAAGATTCAAGCAAGGCCAGTGTGCTGTGTTGTGATGGCACATTACAAACTAAACGAGCAACAAAAAAGGGGGGTTATTAACAGAGTTTTAAAAGACAAAAAAGATGTGGTTCACAACTTAAATCCAGTTGTTCCAAGCCCAACTTATGATTATTTTCACTGCTAAACTACACAAGCAAAAATTTGTGGTAAATAGCAAGAGTGAAATATCTGTCTAGTGAGAGATCTACTCTCTCCAGACGCTGCCCATGGTTATTTACGTGGCTATTCACACTCCTTATTGAAAAGTCAACTCAACTTGCATTTGTAACATCCACAACAAGCCTTGGTGATGTTTCCCAGCACTGAGCAATGAATACCTGCAGGCACCAGCGCAGAATCCAGTCTGAATATTGCTCTGCAGAGAAGCAGCAGGATCAGATGGTGTGCTGTGTCACCCTTCCAGCAAGGCAGGCTTTTGTGAGCATGGAGTGGAGCTGACCCAAGTCAGCAAAACGACTGAGTTAATTGCTCCAGCATAACCTTGGAACAGATCTGGGACACCCTTACCAGATCAGACTCCATCATCTTGTGCAGCCTCATCATCCCAGTTGTCACTCCTATTAGCAACCATTGCAGAAGAGGAGCCCTTCTGACACTCTCCCTTTCCCTGTACAGTCATCAAGATGTGGACACCAGTAAAGAGACAGGTCTGGTCTGAAAGAGTCTTGTCTACTGTAAAGGCCAGAGAGCAGACCAAATGAGATGGCTCCCAGGTACGTATTCGTGTCACTCTTCAGGTAACAGCCTCTGCTGAATTCAGTTGCTGAACCTCCTCTGCACCACCTGGCTTGTGGAGACGTTTTCTCCTCAGTTACTGATTCCAGTGGGTTTCCTCTGGGTCTCTATCATGCTAAGTGCAAAATGAATACTTTTAAGAAAGCACAAACACCACACAACCACGCATCTTACCATACTTCTGCTTAATTATTCTGGTCTGCCTTGCGTGCTACAGACCACCCAAACACCCATATGCGCATCTTGCAGGTCTGTATGGATCACATGGTATTCTTTGGTATTTACCTGAGCATTGACTGGAAAGGAGTTTCTTAAAAAAAGCAAGTGTGATCCAAGACACTGCACAGTTTTGTAGCCTGTCCGGGTCAGGATCAGTCAAGCAGAGGCAGTTAGTCCTTCACACTGGATATTTCAATCTTTCTAAATCAAGCTACATCCAGATGTATTTGCACCACCGGTCACTGCCACCATGTATTCTCTCCAGCAATCTGGCTGTATCTGTCTACTCTCCTTGGGCTTCAGGTGTAAATTCTCCTGTCAAGAACCATCTCATGTGCCTGGATGTGTGCCTAGTGCTATTTCAGATGTGTTATGACATCTTCACTCGTCTGGCAGAAAGGACCTACCTGCAGCAGACACAGATCTTTCTGGAACAGCAACTGGAGGCCAATTCAGACCAGATACTCCCACCCAAGGTCTAAAATATTAGCACACACCTATGTTTAAGCATGGGAGCCACTACCCATCTGGCTGCAAAGTGCCTAAAATAATGTGTTCATAGTCTGTAACTGATGCTAATATTTTTAATAATTGGAAAGCTGAGGCTGAGGAAGAGATTAGACACAGATGTGGCAGGAGCAACTGCTCCCAAGGCACATTATGGGTTCATCCTGAGATTCTTCTGATGTGTTTTTCTAGTTTGGTGTACATAGACTGATAATAAATATATGATGAAAATCTACTCTTTTCAATGTGTCCTGTATTGGGAACAAGCCTTATAGAAAATGTCAAGAGGGAAAAAGGAAATTTGAAAAAGTTACAGCAGAAGGGGGATATAACAAACTTAAGGTTGAAGATATTTTTTTTTTTCCTGTTTATCTTAGAATCATAGAATCTTCGGGGTTGGAAGGTACCTCTGGAGATCATCTGGTCCAACCACACTGCCACAGCAGGTCCACCTACAGCAGGTTGCACAGGATGGCGTCCAGGCAGGTTTTGAATATCCCCAGAGTCAGAGACTCCAGCACCTCTTCGGACAGCCTCTTCGAATGCTCTGCCACCCTCACAGTGAAGAAGTTCCTCCTCATGTTCAGATGGAACTTCCTATGTTCAAGTTTGTGCCCATTACCTCTTGTCCTGTCACTGGGCACCACTGAAAAAAGACTGGCCCTTTTAAGTATTTGTAAACATTGATGAGATCCCCCCTCAGTCTTCTCTTCTCCAGACTAAAAAGACCCAACTCCCTCAGCCTTTCCTCGTAAGAAAGATGCTCCAGCCCCCTAATCATCTTCATAGCCCTTTGCTGCACCCTCTCCAGCAGTTCCCTGTCCTTCTTAAACTGGAGTGCCCAGCACTGGACACAGGACTCCAGATGTGGCCTCACCAGGGCAGAGTAAAGGGTGAGGATGACCTCCCTCGACCTGCTGGCCACACTCCTCTTGATGCACCCCAGGATGCCATTGGCCTTCTTGGCCACAAGGACCCATTGCTGGCTCATGGTCATCCTGTGGTCCACCAGGACTCCCGGGTCCCTCTCTGCAGAGCTGCTTTCCAGCAGGTCAGCCCCCAACCTGCACTGGTGAATCACTTTATAATAATTGCTACTACTTCTTTTAGGGTTTGGTGGGGGGTTTTTTGTTTTGCTTTGGTTGTGTGGTTTTTTTAATGCATATATACTAGCATATATATGGGTTATATAGTATATATGGTATATAGGGTACTGCCAGAATAGTTAGGTGGCCAGCACCAGAGAGTCATTCCTGTCTAGCTACGGCCACATTAAGCAACAGGCCCAGCCATTTGCTGTCATCATCAGTGTCAGTATCCTAGGAGATCTCCTGCTCTTGCATAATTGCATCCTGATAAATGAGTACTTTGTGTTCGTAGCAAAAACACTTTCAAAATTAATGTAATTGAGAGAGAGCTACTGCTGATGTACCTGTCTTCAAATCATTAGGTATATCATACAAAAACATTTTATTTAGAGTCTTTAGTTAACACCCACCTATATTTTAAAGTAATCACATTCACAGACAAAATGATTTTGCCGTTACAGAATCAAATTTCATTGCCTCTCTCAGGAACTTAGGGATTAAAAATGAAGCCTTGGTGTCTGAGTAAATTCATAAGCAGGAATCATTCCAAGTAAACAAGAGTGAAAGAAACACCTAGCTAACCCTGATATAATGCTATTTCAAAGCGAAAACAGTCTATTTACTCCAAACACTATTCCGGATCCATGGGGCCAGCTCAGAACTGACACTGTGTAAATACGTTAACTGTAGATAAACCGAATTATGAAATTCCTGGGTTGATAATATTAGTTTTGTGGTTAAAAGCAACAATACTTCAAATACCAATACATGCTTTCAGCTGTAAATCTGTTTGATGCAGCCTTTGTGTGGAATGAAATGAGGTCTAAGGATAAAAATCAAGATTGCATAAATATAAAAGCCAGATAATGCCAATTAATGTTATGATAGCTGTAAATAGGCAGGTATTCAGTGTCGTAAAGGTTCTTCATTCCAAAACTTTGTTTTTTCCAGGTCCTCATCATTTCTTATGTTCACATTTTGTGCCTGGACTGGTGAAGGGAGAGTGGCTGCATATGTGACAGGATGGGGTGTGGGACACCAGCACTCAGCAATGCCAGTGGGTGGAAAAGGGAGCCCTGAACACCAGCATCATCCTCTGTCCTCCTACCCCTGCCGGGTTAGCCACTTTTGCTGTGGGACACAGTCTTCAAAGCCTCAATAACATCCGAAGAGTTTCCTTGTTGAATGCCGGGGCAAAATTAATTCAACTTCTAGACAGAAATATAGTCAAAAAAGTATATACTGGAAAAAATTCCAACTCTCTTTGTGGATTTGCAAATGTGGTTCCCATTGCAATCAGGAGAGACTGGGCATTTTAGATGCTAAAATGCTTAAGTAACTTTCAGAAATCTGCCGTCAAAATGGCTAGAGATAGAAAGTTGAAAATTGGCGTGTTATGACATTCGCTTTAGCAGAGGTGCCCACGCTCTTCCCACAGCAAAATGACTTTAATTTGCCCAACCTCAGAGTCCTTGAAAATGACACTCTGAGCATTTGCTGTAATGATTTCTCACTAAATTAGAAAAATGCCCAACTAAGGAGGGATTATCCCTGCATGTGGATGTGGCATAATGACTGTCAAGTGCACTGAGAGCCCCACTGGGCTTTGCAAGGTACACAGGGTCTGCAGCAGAAGCCAGCGTGTATCGGAGAATATTAATACTGTCTTGTTGGGGGCATCCATTGTGATACTCTACTGCTGTTCAGACAAAATTATACCATACGGGGGAATTCTCTTTGCTACTTTACATATATGAGGTACCATTTAGGGCCGAGGATTAGTCCTAAATTGTCAAGCTGACAAGCTCAGCCCATAAAGGACACAGGCACATGTGTGCACACACTCTCCGTAACGCGTGCACCCACTGGGACGGCATCACTGCAAAATCCTGCCTGGCGTCTCACGGCCGCTGTGCCTGCAGTGAGGATGTGCCAGTGAACCTGCACCCATACACCCAGAAAGTTTCTCAGCTCAGCAGGAAGGAGCTCAGCAGCTCTGGTCCCACAGGACTGAATGTGTTTGGCCCCCAGGTGCCTGCAGGCTGCTGCCCGGGTTTCAAGGGAAGTGAGGAGCAAGGTGGGCGGGCAGTGCCACTGCCTCCTCATCTCCATCACAAGCAGGAAAAGCTGTCCCTGGCTGCCTCCACTCAGCCCCCAAAAAAGGAGCCTGAGGAGACACCTTTTTTTTTTTAATATCAGTGCTTATTCCATGAAGAACTAGAGAGATGGTGGGAATGTGCTGGCAGGCAACACAACTGCCACAACAGCACTTCAACAGTGGCACTCAAACGCCCAGAGTTAATCTTCCTCACATCCCACTGCCAGCCAGCTGGCTCAAACCCATGCCACTGAAGAGGCACAGGGAGCACAGGCACACGCATCTACGGATGCTCGTTGACTTCAGTGCCAGGGCCCTGTTTAAGAGAATGCCAAACCCCTCAGTAAACCCACGTTAGGCTGTTTCCGTGTCTCCATTTTGCACTGACTTTTCAAAACAAGTCTGGTAAATGTGCGCAAGAAGGAAGGCGAGGGGTGGAGAGGCTGCTGGGCCCTGCTGAGCCAATTTGGGGTCTTTCCTGTTGGAACTTGGCCACTAGGGAAGGAAGGACACACAGGGAATATCACAGGGCCAAGCACCAGGCGAGAGTGACTGACTCCTGTAGCAAGGAGCAAGGTCGGGTTTTGATTCCTTACCTGCCAAGTGCATCCCCAACAGCCATGGGAAAAGGAGCCAGAAAGATGCTTCCCTCAGTATCCTAACCGCTGGCTTGCCCGGCCATTTCATTTCATCTCAGCTGGGTGATGTGGGAAGCCAGCAGAGGAGGAAGCAAGGAGAGAGAAGCCGGAGGTCTAAGGGTCAGAGGAGGCAGAGGGTAAAGGCAGGCCCCTAAGGCGGGGAATAGCCCAAACATTTTGTCCACTTGTCCCAAACTTGATGGTGAGGCACCCACTTAATATCACCAAGCCCTTGCTATCTTCCAGCCGGCGGGAACACAAAGCCGGACAGTCGCACCAGGGCATTGCTACTGCCTTGTGCCTGTCCTGCGCTGCCGCATCTCCACGGTGCCCCACACCTCATTCCATCCTGGGGTGTCCCGAGGGGTCCACAGTGCCCTGCAGAGCTGTGGTCTCTGCTCACCCATGGGATGGACCTGTAGGAGGCTGTAGGTGTCCTGGCCCCACAGTTGTGCACACAGCTGCAGGGACAGGCAGAAGGTGACACGTTTGTTGTATGGCCTGGGCTTGAGCCTGTGCCCGCAGTGACAATTTTACCACCTCTGCCTTCACCCTCCGTGCCCGGGGATCCCAAACTCACAGCTCCCCACACCGAGCTCAGCCCATGTGCGGAGCCGCGCGGACCTTCTCCACGGGGATTTCCCGGGAGGGACGACATCTCCGTTCTTGGCCCTTCCCGGCGGTCTCGGTTATTTTGGACCTGCTCCGCAATGAAAAGCGAGTCCCGTCCGGCTGCGGGCAGGGACCGGCGGCAGCGCAGGGACCCAAGCCCAGTTCCCCAGGCTGCGGGGCACGAACCCCGCCGGGACAGGCGGTGCAGCGCCCGGCCCCGCGCAGAGACCCGGGGCACCGGCTGCGGGTGCAGGGCCGGCCGCGCCCGGCCACCGGAGAGCGCGTCCCCGTGAGCCCGGGGCGGAGCGGGGGTCCCCGCGCAAAGGGAGCGGCGGCGGGAGCGCGGGGTCCCGCACCCTCAGGGGGGGAAGGTGCCGGTCTGGCACCGCCGCGTTTGTCGCCCCGGGGGTTGCTGGACCTGCCGGCCGCTTTTCCGCCGGGATTCTCCGCCGAGAAGCCGCGCGTAAAAACGGGCGCTGCGCTTCCCCGACGGCAAAGCAGAGCCGGGAGGCTGCGAGGCCGGGACCGGGGTGCCGGAGCCCGGTGGCCGTGCAGGCGGGAGCCCCGGCAGGGCCGGCACCGGCAGGTTAGCGGGAGGTCGGGTGCGTCCTTCCCGGGTAGCGGCGGCGGGCAGCCGGAGAGAGGAGCCGAGCCCAGCCGCCGGCCAGGGGTTTGCGTTCGCCTCCAGCCGCGCGTACCGACGTGTGCAGTGTCCCTCGCCCTCTCCCGCGGGCTGGCGAGCGGGAAAGGAGGCGCGATGGGCAGGAAAAGGTGTTCAGCCGAGCCGGAATCCAGCGTCGCGGGGAGGACCGAGAGAGCGGGGAGGGCCCCGGGACACGGGTCCGCCGCACCCCGTACCTCCAGCGCGGCCGGGAGAAAGGAAGAGCCCCCGCCGTCTGCGCTCGCCGGGGCGGGAGAGTCCCGGTGCCGGGCTACGCTGGAGAGGGATGGAGCGCGACGGCGCTCCCGCCGCACGCCCGCGGACACCGAGCGGCTGTTCTCTACGTGAAGGGAAGGAAATAAACCACCAACGAGCTTTTATTGTTATCATCATTATTACCATCGCCATCATCGTTTCTCTGCACATAAATAAATAAATAAATATCTCCCGTGGGGAGGACGTCCCGTGCAGGGGACGGAACGCTACAACCACAGCTGCGCGCCCGGGAACGGCGAAGTCAAAACAAACCCGAGAACAATTTTGGAAAGAATAAGAAGAGCAACAATTAAAAAAAGAAAAAAAGATAATAACACAAACAGCCCCCGACCCTCCCCGTCCGCCAGCTTTCGGGCACGGCCGAGTTCCCGGAGGGAGCCCCGGGACAGCATCCGTCCGGGACAGCATCCCTCCGGGAGGTCCGCAGCGCCCGCCGCCGCGCAGCATCCGCTCCTGTCTCGGTGCGGGGGGAGCTTTGCGAGGAGCTTCCCGGCCCCGGCGCTGCTCCCGCGGGGGCACAAGTGAGACAGCACTACCGGGGGGCGCCTGGGGCCCTAGGGAGCAGTTTATTTACAACAGGGCGCCCGGGCACCCGCCCCCAAGGGCCGGGGGTCTAGAAGGGCGAGAAAGTCCTTCGTAAATTACACAGATTATACAAAACGGTATAAAATCCTTCGGCTGCATGTCAGCACCGGAGCAGGCAGGACTCCCCTTCCTGCTCTCGCCACAGTTCCTGGGGAGCCGGGGTGGGCGTGCGGGGGGCTAGGGGGTGACTGCGAGGCCTCTGTCGTCCTTCCCCGAGGAGGACGGAGACATGCGCAAGTCCTCGTCGTCTTCCGAGCACTTGGTGGTGGAAAGGGACGAGCATTTGCAGCTGTGGCCGCCCCCCCCGCCCCGGTGGGAGCTGCTTTTGCCTTCTTTCTTGTGCTTGACCCGTCGGTTCTGGAACCAGATCTTCACCTGCTTCTCGGAGAGGTTCAGGTAGGTGGCGATCTCGATTCGCCGCAGCCGGGAGAGGTACATGTTGGAGGCGAACTCCCTCTCCAGCTCCAAGAGCTGCGTGCTGGTGAAGGCGGTGCGCATCCTCTTGCTGCTGGGCAGCTGGCTGGNGGCGGCCGGGCTGCAGCCCCAGCTCACGGGGCGCCGGGGCCGCCTTCCCCCCGCCTGGGTGGGAGCGCAGCAGCGGGGCTGCCCCTGCGCATCCCCCGGGACTCCGGCAGAGAGGGATGCCGGGACTCCCCGTCCAGCCTGCGGGCGCAGGACAAGGGATCGCCCCCCCGCCCCGTGTGCCTTCGGGGGACCCCCACCACCTCCCCGTTAGCATGCAGGCGGGCACGCACGCACCCCCCCGTTCCCCACGCGTGCCCCCCTTACCCACGGAGATGCAGTGGAACTGCCGGGGGTCGGGCAGCGGGTAGGCGCCCTGATAGAGCGCCGGTGCGTGCCCGACGCTGACGGCGGAGACGGAGTGCTGCTGGCGGGCCAGGGGCGAGTGGCAGTACTGGGAGCCGAAGGGGGGGAAGGAGGCCTTGATGAGGGGGATGGCGGGCGGCGGCGGGTGCAGCTGGGAGGCTCTGGAACCAGATCTTCACCTGCTTCTCGGAGAGGTTCAGGTAGGTGGCGATCTCGATTCGCCGCAGCCGGGAGAGGTACATGTTGGAGGCGAACTCCCTCTCCAGCTCCAAGAGCTGCGTGCTGGTGAAGGCGGTGCGCATCCTCTTGCTGCTGGGCAGCTGGCTGGACGTGCTGTCTGCGGAGCGGAGCGC
>VZSF01007790.1:613231-687269 GCA_013398295.1 Chionis minor | reverse complement strand
GCAGCTGGGAGGCGGTGACACAGAGCGGGCAGACGCAGAGCAGCCCGGCCTTGCGAGCGTGGCAGGCGCCGGCCGGCAGCCCGGGCAGGGGGTGCGAGGGGTGCACGGCGTAGGGGAAGAGCGGCGGCGGCGGGCTGGCCTCCCCCTTCTTCTCGCCCGCCTCCCGCAGCACCAGCGAGTCCACCAGGAAGGAGCGCGGCATGGCCCCGCGCAGCGCCCGCGCAGCGCCCCGCGCAGTGCCCGCGCAGCACCCGCGCAGCGCCGCTGGCCAGCCCGAGTGGTGCTGAACGGCGCCCGCCCGCCCGCCTTAAATAGCGCCCGCGCCATGTGATGGCGGCGCCGGGGCGCTCAATAGCCTTTCTGTGCCTCTTCTCTTGGCATTCACGCCGCACGCTCCCTCATTATTTCCCTTGTTAACTAAATGAACTGCATAATGTACTCTATTCTTGTCGACCCCACCCACGCCGTAGCAGGCGGCCTCTCCCCTCCTCTCCCTTTGGCGGGGTTATTTTCTCATTCTCTCGCGATTTAATATTCTTTTCTTTCTCTTTATCGCTCTCCTTCGCATTCAGCCCAGCTTTCAGCCCGCTCCCCCTTGTTTATTTTGCCGGCTGCAGCCGCGCTCTCCGCCGGCGCCAGCTTCCCCTGCCAGCCCCCCGGCGCCTTTCCCACCTGTGGCACCAGGTCGGCCCCCCGGCCCCGCCGGTGTCCCTCTCTCCCCTCGCCGCCGGGCTGCTTCGTCGCCGTTACCGCGCCCGCCGCCGTCCCCAGCCCCGCGTCTTTGTTCCCAGCCCGCTGGCGGGACCTGCCCCGCTCATCGCTGCGGCCGCCGTCGGGCCAGACCCGCGGCCACCGAGAGGTGCCAGCCGGGGGTCCGCCGGGGGCGACTCCGCCCGGCCCCGGCGTGGGCGTGGGGTACGTGGGCACGGAGAGCGGCCACGGAGCGCCACAAGCAGCGCGGGGGTGCTGGGGCGGGTGTCGGGACCCCGCCACGCAGACACCGCTCCTTGTCGGCGACACCGCTCCGTGCCGGCGACACCCGCGGCGAGGGCCCAAGCGGAGGGAGAAGAGGCGCTCGGCGCACTCCGCGCCTCTTTATACCCGGTGCCTCTGCCCGCTTTTAGCGGTGACACCCGCCACCGCACCCGCGCACCGTCCCCGGGTGCGCCGGGATATCCCTGGGGCTGCGGGGACCGACAGAGAAACGGCTGATTTCTCCCCTGCGACGAGAATTAGCTTAAACGCCCCGGCGGTGCCTGGGTTTCTCAGCACAGGGATCCCCAAAACTTCCCAGCGGGGGCTCAAGCTCATTTCTGCGCCTTCACCTGAGCCAACGCGCACCGCGGCGCTTCCCCGCGCAGGAGCTCCCGGCGCTGGGCTCCCCGCAGCTTCTTCGTTTTGTAGGGGAATAAGGAATGCTAACAAATAAGGGGGAAAAAAAATTAATCCGGATACATTTTCTTCCCCGATCTTTCAGTTTAATATATGAGAAAAAAAAACCCCAAACAATCAAACCAAAAACAAATAGACAAACGCATCCGCCGACTCCCGGCAAATGCGGGGGAGATTTCTCCCGACAGTAACCTGCCCGCCTCAATAACAAATGGGCTTTTTTAAATGAAGGGAAAGGAAGGGAAAAGACGTGGAAGCAGTGTAACCCCGTGTGTCTGCCGTTTACAGAGGCTGTTCTTGCCCGCGATCGCTCATTGAAATCTGCGGGAGTTTTGCCGAGATACTGTTGATGCTCGAGCCTAGAAATATATGTGTGTGCACAAATAAAGAGTGAAAAAATACAGAACGAACAAACCCGAATGCTAGTGAAAACTCACCCTCGCAAAGATTTAAAAAGGATTTCCAAATGTCCTTTCCCTGAAAGCGTTAATGAGGTTTGGATTTTTTTTTGTTTTGGTTTGGTGTTTTGTTTTTTTTATTTTAAGGAACTGGTAATTTAAAGCGTTTTCCCCTGGAGCTGGCGCCCGGGAAGGGGCAACTCTCCCCGCTGAGAAATGGCCAGTCACCAAAGGGGGGTGGATTCAGCCTCAACCCGAGGGACTCCCGCTGCCCAGGGGCTGAACCCCAGGGCTCCGAGCCGCAGGGAGGCAAAGGGTTAACAGCTCCTGAATGCACACCAAGCCCAAAGCTACTGGGAAAGAATATCCAAAAAAATAACCAGTTTTTTTTTCCAGCCGCTGGACCTTATTGAATGTCATTGAAGAAAGTTTTGAATGCCAGATAAAGAGAGGCGAATTAAAGTGTGTGACAGCAGAGGATAAGCAAACACAAAGAGAACTCTGTCACACTTTGGGCAAAATCCGTGGGCTTTTTACCAAGCCTCTTCGCTATGATTGAATTAAGTAATAGGAAAACATTTTCTTTCAGTTTAGAGCCATTAGACAAAAACTTCAAAGCGAATAACACTTTTTAATGTGCAGCCCGACAATGGAATCTGTTTTGTGCTGAAATGTTTAAATGGTTTGTTGTGCAACTGTGGGCTGAAATAACCCAGACTGCAGCAAAATAGCATCCTTCAAGCCGTTTTATGAGCGCTTGAAACTAGCACAGACCTTTAATCCCAGCGCTTTAAACTGGCCTCCCCTGTCTTTTTCGCCTCCCACCCCCCCATTATTTTTTTTTTTTTAATAGAGGAAATTCGCCTCGTACGTTTGCCGTCTCGAAGCCATGGCCGCTAAACGAAAACGGCACCGGGAGCGAGGGAAAGGACCTGGCCGAGGGGGTACGCGCTGCAGGCGGCTCGGGGGGACGCGGGGGGCGCGGGGGGACACCCCTCCCCGGGGCTGGGGGCGGTCCCCTCCGGGACCTGCCTCTGCCCCGCTCCGCCGCCCGCCGCCGGGCTGCGCCGGTCCCGCCGGGGGTCCTGCCGGGACGGGCTCCCCGGTGCCCCCGGGAAGGGCCGGCGCTTGGGCTCCGGAGGGAGGGAAGTGCCGGGTGGTAAATGCTACCCCCGCGCCCTGCGCTCGCTGTCACCCCCGCCCCCCTTCCCGGAGAAGGGGATGGGGAGAGGGGGGCATTAGGGTGCGCATCAGCTGGGGGGACCCTCAGTGAAGGGAGAGTCAGGTACCAGTGGGGGATGAAGGAGAGAGAGAGAGAGGGCAACAGCGTTAGCACTGGCTGAGGCATTTTTCCCCTCCTTGGGAATGGTGGGGTCTATGGCAGTGCTGCCTGCGAGGGGAGACGGTGTCACACTGCCACTGCTTGGGACAGCTATATGGACATGGGCTGGACAGAGATCCTTCATCCCCTTGAGGGATCAGCCGTTGCCTTTTGTCACAACTCCCTCACTCTCCGGGGCTGCTGCCATCAGTATCTGGGGGTGGGAGGTGACACACACCATCAATCCCTAAGGAGAGCGTGGAGAGGTGTGTTGGTTCAGGGGTGGGGGGAGGTGAGGATGGGACACTGCTGGGGTGGGACAGAATAGCTATTTCCTAGGAGACCCTGTCCTCGGCAGCTGAGAAGTGCTCGTGATTTGTGGGGGACCGTAATATTCCCCAGCCTAGCCTGAGAAATGGTTTTCTAATGGCAAAACCCAAAATGTAAATCAAAGGCAATACTGAACTAAAAGCCACACATCATGTGGTGGATTGTCCAAAGAACGTGCCTTTTTACGCCGGACAAACACATCCACGAGCAAGCTCATAAGGTATCTCTGCACCCTTTTAATTAACTTGTCCACAGAATGAATTTGAGTTTACCTGAGTAAGGAGAAATATATTTTTTAAAATCACTGCTTTATCAGCAGAGTTGATTTTTGCGACTGTTGTACTTTCCTGATTGGCCTCTTGCTTCATTGAACAGGACTAACTGCCTGAACAGATATCCGAAACATGTTATTTTTGGCTCCTGATGTATAGAATGAATGTTTCCTTATGGATTTAATCTTGCACATAACGGTGCCTGCATGACCAGCCGGTTTTGCAGTGTTTATTTCCACAGCATCTCAGAGGATGTGTAGAGCAAGCTCCGTTCTGCTGATGGATGACCAAGGTGAAGTGATGAGTGCTGGTACCTATCTGGGTAGACAGATGATGGCACAGAAGACGATGCTTGTGGAGTGCTTGTGTCACTCTATATTTATGTGAAGCTCAGTGTCCGACAACAGCAGCGTATATTTTTTGCACTGACTTTGGTCAAATGCTGGAAGTGTTTCCCTCAAGCCAGGGCTCAGGGAAGGGAAGCAATCAATGAGACATGAGAAGGACACAGGTACTGACTATTTGCAGAAAAAAACTTAAACACTTTTTATCATTTACTTGGTGATCTACTTTGCACTGTCTGTGAATACAACCAGAGAAGCAGAAATAAAAGCCAGTCTAAACACAGGCCACATCACATCAGACCAGAAGCCCATCTACAGCTGTAACTCTCTGCAGCAGTGGTCATAGTGGAAACCTAAGGAAGTCTATGGCAAAAGGACAAAAGTAGGGTGATCCTTCCCTGGTTTACTCCTGGCCTCCAGTGACCCATAATGTAAGGGCTTCCAGAAACAGAGTATACGTTTGTGTTTAATTCCAGTTCTCACAAAATAAAGACATAACCACACCTTTCTTTGTCATGAGGTTGCCCCGTGTTTCCCTTCAGCTCTTGTCTTATCTATCGATTCCTTCCACATTTGTCATTGTATGAATTTGGTATCCTGCCAGCAATGGCCTTCTCCATGCAGCCCTGCTGCACAGGCTGCCCAGAGAGGTGGTGGAGTCTCCAACTCTGGAGACATTCCAAACCCGCCTGGATGCCATCCTGTGCAACCTGCTGTAAGTGGACCTGCTCTGGCAGGCGGGTTGGACGAGATGATCTCCAGAGGTCTCTTCCAACCCTTAACATTCTGTGATTCTGTGATTTCCGTCATGGTTCATCCAGTTTCATCTAGTTTCCATCACAAGCTATTGAGGCAAAAATTAGTCTATACCAGTAAAACCTATGCCACAGGAGGACCAAATCAATGCTACTTGTTTACAGGACTCGCGTTTTTTCCCTTTGATCATTTTCAACAGCAGATATCTAGGGTGGAGATTCACCATTTAGCTTTTCTTAAGGCCTGTTGCTTGCTAACAGAGTGGGTCTGTAAGGAAATCTTGTAATCACCTTCCAAGAAGACAGTTCGCTGCTGTTTCCCTTTCACCTCTGGAGGAGATGTCAAAGAAGTAGTTGGACAGAATTGGCGAAGAAGTAACAGAAAAAGTAGGAACATGTAAAATAGATGATTTTGCTTTTATAGAGAGACCACATTTCAAATTGGAGGTGACCTTGTAAGACAAAAGGATACACAAGGCAGAGAAGTCCTTGAAAGTAATGAAGACAAGGAATTGCAAAAAGGAGTTGGATGTGAGTTCTGCAAATGTGTTTGATTTATTAAATCATTGGCAATGTGGTCCTTCAACCTCAAAATCCACCCTGTTTCCCAGACATTTTTGATTGCATCTTCTCCTTTCTTGAAATGTCTCACCTTTATGTACGCGAACTCCTTTACAAGCTAAAAGTTTTTGAGATTGTCAGTCTGTTCCTTGGGAACATCCAAGGGGAAAATCTGTCATCTCATGCAGTAAGAGACTATATCACTTCTGTTATTTCTATGAATCATTTGAACAGTTTTCTGCAGCCTGATGAACGTCTTTGCAGGTTTTAATTACATTAACATGGCAAGTACTCAACAAACCACATTCATCTGTAGCAAGTGTACTTGGGATTATGGATACACTAATTTCAGTGTTGGTTTATCATCCCCTGCCTGGTGGATTTGGAGGGTTCTGCAGTGATCGTGGTTATTGCTGAATGAGACATCTGGTTGCTGTGTTCTGTGATGGAAGAGAGAGAAACAAAGGTCTGGGCATAGGCATATTAAAGTCACTGTTAAATATCTTTCTTCAACTTCTCCCAAGTGAAGTTGTTCAGGAAGCTGATAGGAAAAAGCAGAGTTTCTGTGAGTTATTTTAAAAAAGAATAGCAAAGAGCTGAAGATGTCAGAATCAATAAAGGCACTCAGGATTAAACTCTTTGCTTGAAAGAGTATCAGGGCTTTAACTTCCCAGACAGAGTTTCCCCAACACACAGAAGACATTTCCTATAGAGTTTTGCAATGCTGCTACTCAGCCATATGCAGAAACACACCGTGAGCGTTGCCAGAGGAGGAGTATGGCAAATGGAGCAGGGTGTTTTGTTTCAGATAAATGGCTGGTAGGTTGTGCCCGGTGAGTGGGAAGGGATGTGAGAAAAGAGGGAGGCTTGCTTGCCTGCTGCAGGGTTTCCTGGCCATCGCTGGTGGCATAGAGACAAAGCCTGAAAGTTGCAGATGAGAATTGTGTAGCTTGGTTCCTTCTTTGATGTTGGTGAATGCATGTTCCTCAAGTGTTTATCACACATGAATGTGAAATGATTATCTTAGATGTTTATTCAACAGCTTGTGTAAAGCAGACCTCACCAAGGTATGTTAATTCCTTTAACTTGCCAGTCCTGGCAGTTGGCTGAGAGGAGGAACACTCTGAACTGACAAAATAATTTTTTTCTTTTTATTACATTTTAAAGACTTAAAAAACCCCTTTTGAACCCAGTAGAGGATTCAGAACATATTAGGTTACATGTATTTCTGTCTGCATATCTGGATATGAACTTGTATATTATATTATATCACTAAACATATCAATTGATATATCAAGTGTACAGGATGGGAATGTACAGCCATACACAATCATATTGTGGTAATTTTATAGAAATAATTTCCTGGAAGCTGAGCACAGTCATTTGTCAACCTGCTTATATTTGCATGGAAATCTTCCAGTATGGAGCAGAATATTTTTTAGAGACACAAAACAAGCAGTTAACAAAAAGACCAATATGGATGCCCAAGTCAGTGTGTGACAAACACACGTGATGGCATTGCATTTTTTGTGTATTTCAAATGCAAGTAAAGCCTGTGAACCTCATTTTTCCAGTTCTTTTTTTCTCTAAGTATAATGACCCAACACATACAAAGTTTGGACTGATAGTTATTATAGTCCATCCTGGGCTAGTAACAGACCTAGGAATTCTACTCAAAATGTGAACTTCACAAATATGACTTGTGCTTCACACCCTTTTGCTGCTAGATCTTTATATTTCACATTTGGACAGTGGTGTCAAAGACCGCCCTGTCCTGTGACACTGTGTACCTGGTGTGAAGCACCACAGCTGAACTAGTACCAGGGATGTGCATGGGCAAGGAGGCTCAAAGTTTCTCTTAAAGGAGCTCACTTCTTGGCTTTAGTTTAATGCCCCAGTCCCTCCCATCACGGACCAAGGTGGTTGCCTCCATCACGTTTCAGGGATTCTGTCCGTCACATGATCCTAAACAGAAGCATCTTATAAAAGATAACCCAAAGCTGTGTGCTCTGATAGCTCTATGAGGGCCAGCATCCCAAGTTATGGGCCTTTGCAGTGAAGTTCAATGAGAAGACAGCATACCCCAAAATACAAGTTGGATGTCACGGACTTCTGGAATCCCATAGAGCTTGTCAGATCTTTGGACTTCAACTCTTGTAGTTTGTGTGAAATACTTACCGAAGGACGAATTTACAAAATGTTACAGTCCGGTTCTTTTTCAATGTTTAAAGTACACACAAAGACTAGGCAATCCCCTCTGACATTGTGTGGATGGTGAGATACGCTAGATTTCTTTCCATATGTGAGATGATACATTTGAGACAGTAAAAAAGCTTATTGGCAGCAATTCAAAATATTCTTTATTGCCATGTAAGAGATGGAATAATCTTTGTCAGACTTTATTCTCCACTCAGTATTACTGTAGGCACATAAACTCCTCTAAGTGTGTTACCTTCCACTGTACCTATTACAGACATATAGGGAATGTGCTGATTTAAGAAGAGGGAGTCTACGTAAGAGCTGATCACCCTTGACTCCATTTGTAGTCAATGGGTAGAAACAGGTATCCGCAGGGAGGGATTCATCTGGCTTACTTCATAAGTCCTTAAAATGAAACAAATCTCATCAGAAATGACTGTCTGGCACTACAGAGAATCCCTAAACCCCTAACCCAGATGTGTGTGTGCTGGTGAAGCCTACTCAAGCTGTATCTCTGTACTGCTCTGTCTCAGCTGTTGCCTCTTCTCATGGATGGAGGCTGCAGCTCTTCGGAGCATGCACTCTCCAGAAGCCATGGTGTGGTTGCACAGCATGGTAGCCAGGAGCAGGCTGCGAGGAGCCCCTCTACCCCATGACTTCTGCCACTTTTGACTTTTACACTTGAATCATTGCTCTTCTAATATCTCTGGCAGCTTGTACAGCTGAGGTCAGAGCCCTTTGACTCTGCTTCTGTCCTAGAGTATGGACGCTAGAACCCTGTGTGTTAAAAAATGGGTGCTGGGAGACTGAAGTGATCCATTAGATCTTAGCCAGACATTTCCCTTTATTCTGTATTTTATAAATTTTCCTTCCAGTTTTCCAACTTCACCACTTCTTTGGATGCTTTCCTCTCCTGGTTTGAGCGACACAGGACTAATTTCTCTTCTAATGCTTAGGGAAACCGCACTTTTAGAAGACTCCAGGGTCTGAATTTGTGAAAATACTTCCTAGCCAGCTATGGTGTGTGGGTTTTAAGGTCTCAGTGTTTTTCAAGCTCACCAGATGCAGCGATAAGGAGGAACGAGACCTGGGCACTTGACCCAAGCTGGCCAACAGGATTATTTTATACCAGGAACATCACATTCAATATAAATTAGAAAGTTTGCTGCAAAGTGCTGTTTCTCTCTTGATGGAGGTGATCCAGAGAACTTCTTGCCCCAGTGCTGAACCCCTGAGCCCTTCCCTTACGAAGCCGTAGCGCTCACAGTGTCCAACATTTGCTGTCCACTGCTGGGAGTGCACAGCCTCCGACTGATAGAATTGGCTGAGTATAATCCTTGTATATTTTATATTGGTATCAGGATCAATATTGTTTCTGTAGCGTTATTAGTGTTAATTGCTTAGTCTTATTCTATTAAATTTGTTTATATTTCAACCCTTGGGTTTTTTTGGTTTTTCCCGATTCCCTTTCCTGAGTGGTGAGGGGTCATCGGGTGAGAGAATAATTGTCTAAACGACAATAAATTGTTGTGGCTTTCTCAAAACATACAATTTCCTTACTTTTCCTCCACTTCTTCAGTGCATCTTTAATTTTCTCCATCACCATCTTCACTCCCTGTCTTTGTTTCCTTCTCTTCAGCCAGATCACTATCATCTCAGTAAATGGAGCAATTCTTCTGATAGCTTTTCATGTAGACGTGTGAGAGAAGAGGTCTGAGTCTGGATGAACAAAGTCTTCCAATTATCCCCACCAAAAGATCAAAATAGGAGGGAGGACAAACAGGACTGATAGTATCGTGTCCAAATTTTTCACATTGCCCAGNGCGCGCGGGGGGGGGGGGGGGGGGGGGGGGGGGGGGGGGGGGGGGGAGAAGGAAAAAAGAGTATGCCATAAAAGCCATAAAAGAACAGCATTTTTTTTTCTGCCACAGATTAGGAGACTCTACTGTCTCAATCACAGACACATAAAATGAAATTATAAATTAATCTAACCATAAAGAACAGGCCTTGGGAAAATCAGTGTTGCAATCAAGTAAGATGAGGAGAGACATTTCAGAAATTTCTACATGTCAGGACACTAATTGTACCCAGAGATGAATACTTAGACCCGATCTTCAGCACCAATTGAAACAACTCAGCAGTTGCACAAACCATCCTTTTTTCTTCTTGAGACATTTTAACCAGACTTTCACTTGTTCTTTTTTCCTGCCCCATCTTAGATCAAATATTGAAATAATTTCTTTCACAGTTAAAAACAGCTGGAAAGGGGGTGGAAGTGGGGAGGGTATCAGAATCCTCCAGACTCCGGCTGGCCTTTTGTATGTCCATTGATACACTCAACGTGCACACAACAGTGCCTAAAAAACCTTCTTTGCTAGTAGTATCTTGGCTGATGAAGTTCAACAAGGCCAAGTGCGAGGTCCTGCACGTGGGTTGTGGCAATCCCATGCCCAAATTCTGTGCAGAGAATGGATGAAGAGAAGCTCTGAAGAGGTGGTCTTGGGGGTGTTGATTGATGAGAAGCTCAACATGAGCCAGCAACATGCACTTGCAGCCCAGAAAGACAACTGCATTCTGGGCTGCATCAAAAGCAGTGTGGCCAGCAGGTCAAGGGAGGGGATTCTGCCTCTCTTCTCCACTCTGGTGAGACACCACCTGGAGTACCGTGTCCAGCTCTGGAGCCCCCAACATAAGAAGGACATGGACCTGTTGGAGCCAGTCCAGAGGAGGGCCATGAAGATGATCAGAGGGCTGGAGGACAGCTATGCTGGAGGACCTCTGCTATGAGGACAGGCTGGGAGAGTTGGGGTTGTTCAGCCTGGAGAACAGAAGGCTTCGGGGAGCCCTTCCAGTATCTGATGGAGGCCTACAAGAAAGCTGGAGAGGGATTTTTTACAAGGGCATGTAGTGATAGGAGGAGGGGTAATGGCTTCAGGCTGGAAAAGGGTAGATTTAGATTAGGTATCAGGAAGAAATTTTTCACTATGAGGGTGGTGAGGCACTGGAACCGGCTGCCCAGGGAAGTTGTGGATGCCCCATCCCTGGAAGTGTTGAAGGCCAGGTTGGATGGGGCTTTGAGCAACCAGGGCTAGTGGGAGGTGTCCCTGCCCATGGCAGGGGGGGTGGAACTAGATGGGCCCTTCCAACCCAAACCATTCTACGATTCTATGATTAAGGAAAAGACAGGGGACTCTGCAGGTGGAACGTCATTACTATGGCAACGCTGAAGGGTAAAACTATGGCGAATACGTGTCCTCCAGCTGTTTTGTCATTAAAATACCCACAGTTTTGGCTTGACCAAACAGAGAAGGCAGGGTCACATAAAGGAGCTTAAACATCCTGGCAAACGCTCACCAATATTGTCCTCACATAGACACCCTCCCCTGCTGCCTCTGCGCCGGGCAGGAGGGATGCAGCACAGAGACCTCTCTGCAGCCTTGCTGGTGCCCATAAAGACTCTCCAGCACTGGCAAAGGCAGAGCAAGGAAAGGCAGCACTAAACCCCCTACCTCTGTTTTCAGTTTTACCCCCTTTAACAGCTGAGCTGTCCTACACCAAGAAAAATAGACTGGAGCATGTCTGCCATGGATTTCTGTCTCATTCTTCCTGTGAGCGCTCACTACACTTCATCAAATATCTTGCTTTCCAGCAGTATAATCAACCTCATGTCGGGAATGATCCTCCTCCGTTCAGAAGGGATGGGAGTCTTTCTATCACTGATGGCCTCAAAACTAGATCTTCCTTTGTGGAGCTGAGACAGTGAAGGAAGGCTCCCGAGCCCATTTTCCTTTGCTGTTCTGGGTAGGATCCTACAGTATCTCATAGTACAGGAAGTACCTTGCTCTTAAGTAAAGGCCACAGCACTTTGGAGAAGTCTGTGGTCAGCCTGGATGCTGCTGGGCTTCTCTCTCTGGTACAGCAGTAATTTTTGCAGCTTAATTCTTCGCCTTATCATCATCCTCCTCCATGAGGCTGCAGTGTCCTCTATTCCATTTGCCCAGGGTACTTACCTGGGCTGGTCTACATTAGGGTATTGGTTTTTTCATTGGCTGGTCAATCTGTACTTTGGTCAGAGTGCTATTTTTGGCCTAGGGAAGCTCGGCTTCTCTCAGCAGAGATAACAACCAAATCATTTGCAGCCCCGAGTGCTGCCACAGGGAGAAAGCAATCCTACAGCTCTCCCTTATTTTAGACATTTTGGGGCAGCTAATTTTAGGCTTGATTACTAATCATTTTGCTTGCACATGCCTTTTGGCTTTACTACGGTACTTATTGTGAAAAGTTACTCTAACATACAGGATTAGCAGAACTTTCATGAGGCACAGCTGTTCAGCACCCCATTAGCAGTTCACAACATTTATCATTTTTATATACAGGCACACATATACAGAGGCAGAGAGTGAGAGCAAATACATCTCTCCCAAGGCTGCAAAGATGCCGGACTCATTTCTTACAGACTTAGGGGCTCAGGCTCTGCTCCCCAGGTGTGTCAGGACTGGAGAGGACCTGCAGGTGAATCCAGCTGCAGCTGCAGGCGGATACTGCCCTGGCCATGGGACATGGCCTCCCGGACCCTGCATTGTCCCTGCCCCAGGGCCATCACACCTGCTCCTGCACCACCTAGGGTGACTGGGTGAACACTCTTTTTGCAAGCTCATCCAAGTCGGATTTTAAAAGCCAGAGGAGCTATCTGACAGGTTTGTCCTGTGTTATTTAAGCAATAGATTCAGCAGAGCACACATGTGTTTCTCAGAGGAAATGAAAAAGGGTCAGGAAGGAAGAGGAAAGCTTTATCGTAAGGAGGCACAAGCGCAGGACTTCTGCTGTCTTGTGCCATGCTGTTGCACGAGGATGTGTACCTGTGTGTTGCTTGTTCGCTTCCCTGGTGCCATGGGTGACCACGCATTTTTCTGAGGGATCTGACTGTCCCATTTCTGGAAACATGCGTATTCTTTAAGGGGCTCTGGCCGTGGCCCATGGGGTGGGCAGTGCACAGCAGGGCAGACCCATCCCGACGGCTCACCATGGTCAGCCTGCAGCGGAGGGGACCCATCCCAGCCTGGGCTCCCTGGAGCAGAGCAGCCCCACAGCCAGCCCCGGTCCCAGCAGTCACCCTCCTGTACAGGCCAGCCAGGACTCCATGTCCATCGTGGCTGGAGAGGCTCTCCCGGAGTTCCTGCCGCGCTTTCCCAAGCCATCCACAGAGGGATCAGCAGTCCCAGAACCAAGACTGGGGTCAGAGTCGTTTGTTTCTCCCCAGCAAGTTTGCAAAGAACAAGTGGCGTACATGGCATCCCCCTGGCCCCGCGCTCGGCTGGGGGGTGCAGCCCTCTCGTTGCCCCTCGGCCTCTCCTGCTGATCTTTTCTCCACCACCGCTTTTTCTCACACAGGGCATGTTTGTGTGTGGCTGTGAAAGGGGGTCGCCTGTTGGTCCTGTGGCCGTTGTCGCGCCGCACACACCAAAAAGAGCTGCGGCAAGGTGAAGGCATTGCTCGGGGACAGTCCCTGAGGCGCCAGGGCTGGTGGCTTTGCAGTGCCTGCTGGCTGGGTTTTGGCCATGGCCAGGAGCCCTCAAGCTCAGTGTCCGTGGTGACAACAACTCCACAACCTCTGTGTTGCCACGTATTTCAGAAAGGGTCCTCTGCCTCCTCATAAAGTAACGTGGCTCAGATCAACAGTTAAATCTCCCTTTGAAGGGAGAAGACCTTAGAGTGAATTATTGTATTGATAGGGAAAAGGAGCACAAGAATACGTGTGGGTCTGTGCCTGCGTACTCAGGACTGTCCCAAACTTGTCTGTAACTGAGATGCTCCTTTGAGGCAGGTGTTTGCCATCTAAATTGGAGGCCAAAACTACTTTGCAGCCACGGCAGCTAATCAAACGTAAAGCATGTCCAGAAGTAAACTGAATGCCTGGTGAAGGCTGCTAATAGTCAAAGTCATGACAAATGTTTCCCCCTCCCTGAAAAACAAAGTCAAAGAAATACCAAAGATGCCAGTAAAACATAAAAAAAAATAAAAATCCAAAACACAAACACACACACACACAAAGATGCAATGCTCAAGGGTGAAAATCACCATTGTGGGCCCCAGGAGGCCTACCTGCATGCAGAAAATAATTCAGCTGTTTGTTGTATTATCTCAGATTATTTGTCAGGGATGAATACAACATTCTAGTGCTCTTCTGAGGCCAACTCATTCTGCAGACCCCTGTGCACTCCTGAACCTGTCGTCAGTGGGTTCTGCCTGGGAAATATCACAGGTCCTGTCCCACCTCTGCCACAGCTTGTCCTTTAGCTCTCCTCAACTCCTTACACATTACTAGGATTGTGAAATGAATCTTCTCTCGTCTGTATTTCTGACACCGATCCTTGTGTCCTGCAATTTAAATTTTTCAGATTTTTACTGGCAATGATGTATATTTAACAGAAGAAGAGGTGCAGTGTTTTAGAAAGATGCCCAAATAGTAGCCAATATCTGTAGCAGCTGATAAAGGTATTTTTTTCAGAAAAATCAACACAGAAAGTTTGCTGAGAATTTGAAGAATCGTTTCTTGTTTTCTGTGTTTCTTTTACACTCAGATCTTATTTCTCCTGGTTATATGGGCTTGTTCGACACAGGCAATGTGGGCAAAGCAGCAGCTGTTCAAGGCCCCTTGCACGTGTCCCTTTGGTGTCCCCTCTAGCTCTGCTCACAAGTGAGAAACAGGGGAGTGTTACCTCTCCTGTGGCTCCCATAAGAGCCAGTGAAGGCAGCCAGGATGTGCATGTGGGCAAAGGGAAGAGCTCTGCCACCGCCGCAGCAGAGCCTGTGTGGCACTGGATGGGGGAGGCAAAATAGGGAAAGACAAAGATTAATTACCCTCCATCCCCGCAGTGTCAGGTAAAACCGTGCTTGCACAAACCTCCACTAAACCCCGACAGAACTGTATGGGTGCACACAGCCATTGTCCCATCCGCCTCCCCTACACGCACCTTCCTCCCCACCACCAGCTGCTTTCTAACAAGTTCCTCAGCTCTGCATTTTCAGCATGTAATTTTTGTAGGGTAATGCCCATTTCTGCTGAAAAGCATCTCAAAATCGTGCTGAATTGCCATGAGGAATAGTGTGGGGTACTCAAGTGGGGCATCTCTGCAGGTTTAAAAGTGTAAAAATCTCAGCTGCCTGTTCCTTAACTAACACGTACCAGAAAGCTAAAGCGTTGAGCATTGCAGTGCCAGAGAAACCTGGTCCAGGGCAGCACAGCATGGTGGGGTTCAGACACGTGCCAGCAGCAACAGCACACTGCAGCCTGTTGCTGTGCCAGTTTCACTTGGTCAAGTCACATATTGTCCCACTTGGAATTAAAGGACGTGGAGTAGACCCTCCTCAGGAGACAGTACTGTTGGGTGCATGGGTTTGAGTTGATTTTTCTGTTGTTTTACTGTTGACTTGGCCATCTGGGAAGCCATGTCTGAGGGCAAGGCTGAGTTTGTACCTCCCTCCTGTCCAGACACAGCTCACTTGCCATGGTTGCTGGAGCAAAAGGAAGAAAAGGAAGGGAAAGTCACTTTTGTGGTATCGCTGGCTGGATGATGAGAAACATGTACACTTAACTTTGCGCAAATTAGCCATGGAAACTGTCTTTACTTGAAGCCTCACCTCTGCTCACACACCCAGAGCTTGCACACAGAGAAAGGTCAGAAAAAGCACCGGCAAATAAGTGTTTGTGAGAAGGGCTTGGGACAGCTGAACACACGTGTGTGCATGTGTGTGGGCATGTGTGTGTTTGTAGGTCTTTCGGTACCATGACAATGTCAATTTACACTCTGCCCTGAAGTTGTGGAGTTATCAAGAACTAGTGTGAGATTTAAATGAGACCCTCAGTATACATTTATTATATGTTATTTCCTACTGTTTCAGTCCCTGCAGTGTTGAACCATGTGAACAAAAATGTCACTAATAAAGTTTTGACTTTTCTTGGACCGCTGGGTTCTTTGTGTGTCATTTCACCACTGGTATCAGCCCAGTTCACGTTTGTGGACAAAACCAGCAGAGAAAAGCGTGTAATATTACAACATTTTGAAATGCAAACGTCCTGCACGCACACTGCCCTTCAGTCTGTCTTTCGATGTCCATCCTCTGGCTCCTCTTTAGGCTCCTCATGGCACTTTCTGACTGGGTGTTTGTACAGCACCAGGGTCCCCCAGGGTCAGTCCCAAAAGCCTTCTATTTCCATAAGCCCACCCCGAACCAAGGGCACAGAAGCCCAAGCTGGCAGAGTGACACTTCGTCACAGCATTTTGCAGCTCTTCTTTCAGGTTCAGCCATCCTGGAGCAGCTCAAATATCAAATGAAAGTCAAAGCTGAGATAGTGTTACTCTTCTCCAGCCCAGAGGAGGGGAGGAAATAGGTCCTTCCTGAAATGTTGTTCAAAAAGAGCATTTTTTCCAAGCAAGCATCCTTCTTTTGTGCCGATTGGAGAGATGGGTCCAAGAAAAGCAGAAGACAAAAACCTTGTGACATGTTTGCATTATTTTGTGCATTCTCTCTTCATTCAGAACACAAGCTGACACAGAGAAGTTTTTAGTATTGAATGTCTGTGGCAGCATTTTAGATATTAAGGCAAATGATTTCTTCTACATGGAGAACTTGTTTGGGGCAACTTGTCTGATGCCATGATGCCTTACATATTTTAGAACACACTTGCTCAGAAATATACTTATGGTAGAGACATAAAATACAGCAAATCAGGAGGAAGCAAAAGCCAGAGAAAGGTGATCTGGTTAGCACAGCATTCAAAAAAGTTATAAAATAATGAATAGTGAGCAGGACAAGGAACTCCAAACCAGATAAAGTGATAAGTTTACCATGAGATACTTAAAATACAAGGGTAAAATATGGAGGTCAGTGTGTCAGAGGAGAAACCTGACTCCCTTTGGTTGTGTTAGACTCAAATCTGTGAGTGCACCCGTGTAACCTGTCCATGGGAAGATGGCAATGCAGCTCTGCTCATCACAGCGTCTTGCTAAAAGCATCATGGTCTCAGAGCTGGAAGAATATGGTCCAAGCAAGGCATTAGGAGAGATATTACTGCACTCTATTGGGTTTTCACCTCAGTGTTGAAGGTCTTCACCCCAGCACCCCTGCAGACCAGCTGAAGGTAGTCTGTGCAGTGGAGCAGTCCTAGGTGGGGTAATCCCTTGTAAATGGGATATTTCTGTTGGAGAGATACTTGAAATCATACTAAAACTGTTAGAAAACTGGAAAGCTAGCTGCAAGAGAAAATAGGAATCTCTGGTGTCTGCAAACATAACAGTGAACATATCCTTGTTAGTGCTGGTGACAGGACAGAAGTGGTTGGTGGCTAAATGTTTTGTGCATTGATATCTCACTCATCTTCCCCTCATGGCCATGAAGAGAAGAAGGAAAAAGCAACCTCTCTGTGGCCCTGAGAGGGACAAGCACAGACACTGCCTAAAGGAAAGTTGAGGGAATGGGTGAGCAATGCCATATGCGAGGGCGAAGGCGCGCATACCTGCCTGCCTGAGCACAACAGCTCCCCGCTGAACCACCTGCAGGACGGGCTGAGGTGCCAGGTGGTGGCTTTCTTGGCACTTTAAGTAAAAAAGAGCTTGAGACTCCACCAATTCACTTCACAGGAACATTTGGTGGAGTCAGTGGGCGAACCTGTAAAAGTTAAGGTCTTAATCCATAAAGATTAAAGTCTAGCAAAATCAAGAGATTAGTACTATTAATGAAAGTGTAACATAGAACCCAAATACTATATATTTCTGAGGCTTTCCTCATGGTTTTTCATTGCCTCAGGTTGGCAGCATTAGACAGCTTCACAACTAAAAAGGAAAACTGCCAAAGGTTGTTTTTCTAGTGGTTTTGTGTCTTACAGTCTCTTTTTCAGTATAGCTTTACAATATCCCACCACAAAAAAAACCCCCAAACCAACAAAACACAACTCAGCCAACACAAACCTCCGCCTTTCAAGCTGGCCATTGCTCACCACCATTCTCCATGTATCCATCATCACTTTCAAATGAAAACCAGTACCTCTCTAAATTGGACACTGTGAGACAAGAGCAACTGTCGGTTTTATGCGATTGTAATTCATGGTTTATGCTTTCTTGCAGAAAAACCCCAACCTTCTGAAGAGTTTATTGGCATCTGAAAATACTAGATATTTAAATTATCATGTTGTCCACAGTTTCCACAAATACTATTTTTACTATTTAAAATTTTGTAGTAAATTATAGTAAAAATGAGCTAATAATCAAGAGAAATTCTTCCTTAGTCATGGAAAAACGTCCCCACACAGTCTCACAGAATAGCCCAGGAGAGAGGCAGATCTTCGATTAGAATTAAAAACTTACAAAGGACACAGTGAACACCCAAACATGAGAAACATCAAACAACAAAAACCCCATTCATTTGATGGTTTTTAAAAATGGTGAATCTTCAAAAATAAAAAAGTTTTCATTAAAATGTTGCTGTTCAAAATGCATATCCAAATACTTTTTTTTAATTTTCTCAGACCAACATAGTGTATCTGCTCTGCCACTTTTCCTCTCTGTTGCTTCACTTCAGGCTCTGGATAGTTGGTTATGGTGCATGACTTGGGGGCATTTGTCCACCATTCAGAATCCAAACAGGACCAGTGCTGAGAGACTGTGGGTGCTTACATGGAGAAAAACTACTACATCTATGCTTCCTTGCCTCAAATTAAATTTTATTTCTTAAATATTAGCACATCTTCCAGTTCCTGGTCAAATGTGCTTTGAAGTCAATGGAAGAACTGCCATTGCTCCCAATGGTTTTTTGAATATCTGTCACCTTGCAATGCTTTCCAGTGTTTTGTTGTTGTCCAGTCTTCAATGGATTTGTTTTGTGCTGCTTTCCACACCAGCAAGAGGAATAAGGGTCAGAAGTCTCTGATCCTCTTTCCCCTTCACGCTTTATCTTCACAAAGCTTTATTTCCCATTCTGACATCTGGGATTCCCTGAAGCATGGCCCAACCATCCTACCCATGTCCTGAAGGTGCCAACAGCAACAGCAGCAGCTGCTGAGCACTTCAGGGGGCCCCTGGACAAGGGGAAGTCTTGTTTGACTAAACCCAAGGTAGAAGCTCATGTCAGGCAATACAACCTGCTTAGGATGTGTTTTACGTTAGTGGGGAGCAACAACACAATTTTGAAGCAACTCCACAACTACCTTCTTCCTCACACTCACTTTTGGTCAGCACAATAGTTTGTGTGTGTGAGAACCAGGTGCCTTCTGGAGAAAAGCAAAATGGGAAGCTCTGCCCAAGAGGCAGTGAGCTCCAACCCGTAAATGTGGATGCAAGGGTCTGAACTGGTTTCTGGCCCCTCAAGAGGCAAGAAAGGAGAAGCACAGTGGAGACATTTGGTCCAGGTGACCACTCCAAAGCTCGTTCAGAAGACAGTCCCTTGTCTGAAAATGAATGTAGAAGAAGGGGTCGCAGCATTGTAGGCTTTGGGTTACACATCTGCCCCTACTGTGCTGCACTGATGCTGGCATGGGTGCAGTCCCAGAAAGTGAAGCGCACCCACCTATGGGGACAATCCTCTCCCTACCCAGGCCATCCAAATTCACCACGCTGAGTCTGTGACTTTATTTCCAAGTTATCAAGTGGACGGAAAGCTAAACTACAATTCAAAAACAATACATCTAAAACTGTTTGTTTCTAATCTTAGTAAGTGTCTAGGTTTTGACCACTTTGCTGAAGAAATAACAAGGATTTGGGGCCATCAACTTGGCTTTCTTATGCTGGGAAATCACTGACAACCATGAGTGCAACTTGCACAATTCGCACATCCGTTCTGGAGCAGAAGCTACAATTAGTGCACGGACTGTTCTCCTCCAGCTGTGCATCTGTGGCTATTTCCCAGGGGGGCACTCTTCTGAAGTTTCACCTCCAAAAAAAGAGCATGAAGCAGAGCACACGCTCACAGTGTTTCTTCCAACACAGGAGGCTAAATCCCAAAACGAGAATTATGAGGTGCCTGAGTCACATTCGCTACCTCCTCATACATGAGAGAGCAGTGCACCCAGAAGTAGGAAAGCACTGAAAAACAGCGGTGTTAAAGCATGGAAACAACTGAAGTCCCATTTCCACGTTAAGTCCAGTACAATACCTCCACCTTACTATACAGACTTGGTAAAATAAGTGGTATTTTTACATCTGATGACACTAGGAGTAGGAGACAGCTCTGAATTTACAGGTTTTCCATTGTCTGACATTTTTAACCATTTTACAGGTTTTGCTTATTCATTTTATCATTAGAACAGAACTAACAGATTGGTGAGAGATAAGGACATGAGTGCAATGCAGTTAATTAATGCAATTAATAGAAGGGAGGAAACTGCCTTTCAGTAGCACAAGAAGAAAACCAGACACAAACATATTCTTGAGCTTTTTTTCCGCTTATGAAACTATCTCAGAGGTTCCTTTGTCCACTTTCTAGATTGCTCATAGAAATGCTTTTCTCAAGCAGTGATTATTCATGGTTTCACAATGGACATGGAAGTCACTGTTAGAATCAAAAAATTAAAACCTCCAAATTTTTCTTTTACTATTAACTTCAAATATGGAACAAAACCAGTCTTTATTTCCATCAATAATAGACAAGGGTCAAAGGCTACACATTAAAATCCCCTCCATTAGGCACAGTCAATTGAATTTTGAAGTTTGGTTTTCTATTCTGGAGTGTTGGTTGGGAACTAAATGTAAGAAGAAGTCACATTTCCTGGAAAAAAAAAAAAAAAAGGCTGAGGACAAAGGGACCTGCTGACGAGTGTTCACACGACTCTGGGCTATGGCAGCAATACAGACCAGGTTCTGACTCCTGGCTCTAAGGAGGCAGTGATGGATGATGCCCCAGTGTGAAGGCTGAGCAATGATAAATGAGGCAGCCGCACTGAGCACACTCAGGGTAGCGTGGTAGTTTTACAACACATCATAAAACAACACTGGCTGCTGCTTTGATGGACAAAACTTGTGGAGACCAGAGAGGAAATATCAGCTGTCTGTGATAAGGCATTGGGAAGGTCTGGCTGGCAACCAAACACAAACAAGAGCATCTTTGCTGGTGCCTCTGCTGGGAGAGCAAGAACAGCCGTTTGCTAGGTAAATACAGCTCGTGTCTTTGCTCTGTGGATGGCCGTCGAGGGGCTGAGGGCAAAGAGCACTGAGCAGCATGGGAGAGAAAGCCTCTGAGGTATTTTGAGCTTTCGTCTCAGACACACAGCTATGGTGGGATATTTGGGACCTTGCTCCTGGACTTTGGAAAGCGACAGGTGCCAAAACCGGGTCGTACAAAATTCAGAGACATTAACTGAGTCTGAATTCATGTTTGCATTGATCTTTTGAGTGGATTTTCCATGTTGAAGATACAGGCCCTCAAGCCTGGGTGAGAGGGGAGTGTCCAGCTGGCACATCCCTGGTCACAGGGGACCCGTCTCTGTGACCTGCAGCTCTGCAAAATCAACCAGGGCTGGAGCTGGGTCTGGCTGGGACAGGGGAGGTAGTGCAGGCAGTGAGGGGGGAAAGAGATGTTGAAAAGCATTGAGGTGAAATCAAAGTAACAGCCCCTTGTTAATGTCCATTCCATTGTCTCAGCTGTTGGCCATGGGCAGCACAGAGCGGCAGGGGGAGTAAGGAGCCCTGGCGCGGTGAAAGCACCTCCGCGAGTGGGAGTTCAAGGCACCGAAGCATGGGCTTAACAGAACAAACACTGACTAGGTTTGTGGTGGAATATAACACCAAACATACAATCTCCAACACACAGGGGCTGGAAAGAGGAAGCAGGAGGAAGAGGAATGCTGGCTGGCCCTCACTGCCAAGCAGGAACCAGCAGGGGTAGATACCCTCTGAAGGTGGCCCCAGTCATTCCCTAGAAGTGCAGAGGTGTTCCCCTCTGCCTGACAGCTACCTAAACATCGTGGGTACTAGTCTGTCTCCACGAGCCTCCAGAAACACCTGGCATGCTTATTAACTATGTAAGGGTGGGAGTCATCCCATCCACCCTTGGCTGCCCAAAATTTTGGAGTTAAGAGGAAACAAGTCAGATGGGGTCCTGATGCAGCTCATGGAGGGAGGTAGGCATCTCTGGCTAGCTGCTCATCTCCTGGCAGGGCAACCTCATTTTGCTAGGACCCCACCGCAAAACTCAACCACATGTATCATCCGTCAGAGTCACACTCCAACACTCTGGAGCCGCACTGCAGTTGCATCGCCCTAGGTTGCAAAATCTCCTCTACATGCCTGGCTTTCCCTTTGAAAAGGCAGTCCCTTTGAAAGAGGTGAAGTTAAGAACATGCATCAGGTGCTGCATTATTGATGACTAAATTAATAATAGGGATCCTGAATTATTACTGCAGCTCCTATATAAAAAAAAATGAAAATAAATAAATTCAAGCAATACTGAGGTCATATGCTGAATACTATAAAACTCTTAAGCTGATTAATTTTTGTATTAATGTAATTATTTTTTTAATTTTGATACATGTGACAATTTGCATACATCACACAATCCAGCAGGTAGGCCATATACTATCTTCAGATTGTGATTAAATGTGTGGATCAGTGAAACCAACAAAATGAACCAGGTTTGGAGGAGGAGAGAAAAAAGCTTATTTGTTTATAAAAGTCCACTCATTTTATTTGATCCAAAATTACCAATTCAGCAGCAGTTCTCGGAGGGAATACTGAAGACAGAAAGTCTATAAGATGACTTTCAGTTCCTTTTGCCATCCACAAATTCAGGGCGCCTTTAAAATGGACTTATCTTTTTAGTCAACTGCATTATTCAGTTTATCTTATTTTATTAAATTTATCCTGTGTAATGGGCTAGATAGATGACCTAGAGTATCTCTAGAATATTGGCTTTTTTAAAAATCCCTAACTTCCTTGATTCTGTAAATGTATTGGGGTCTGAGTTCGGCCTGAAAACAGCAAACAGCTCAACTGAAATACAAAGACCTTCACCAAAAGAAGTAAAAGCCATGGGACACCGAGCTCACAGGGAGATACCCACACAGAAGTATCTGACCCTCTTGCCCAGTCCTACCCAGCCACCTACAGCAGTGTGGTCCTATGAAATGTATGGAAAGATTCCAAAGTCGGGTCTCTAAGGGGAAAAAACCACAGTGGCAGAATGTAACACAAAACCAGCAAACTAAAAGTGTGCTGTCCTGTACACAGCCTGCCATGCCTGCTAGTAGGAAGGTTCACAGGCTGGCATGTCCACATGGCAGGCTGCTTGTCACCTCTCCTCTGAAGAACGCCCAGTCCCAAGTTTTGTCAACCCACTGCCCTGTAACCCTGAAGTCTGGACTACCTAGTCAAGGTGTTCCTTGCACAACACATGGTCAAACAATAGCAAGTTGGACGTCTCTGAGTAAAATACATTTTTCTGCCCATGTTTGATGCAGCATTTTCATTCACTGTGAAGCTGTACCACGTGCTTCGGAGAAAGGAATTTGCACCAGAGGAAGAAAAAGAAAGGGTGTCATTATGCCTTTGGTCTTTCTACTAGCTATCACCTCATTTTGCCCCAGAACACATTTTGGACATGCTCAGTAGACTTTGCATGGTTGAACAGCTCTTACTTGCTGAACTTACTCCTTCTCAGAGCCAGACAGGGCCATCCTGGGATACAAGTTCAAAGAGACTCAGCTCTGTCTGTGGGCATCCTGCTGCATCCAAAGAGGACCAGGTAGAGAACGGATAGGATAAGAGCTGGGCAGGAGGGGACAGCTGGGAGGAGTACAGTGAGGCAGCGGTGCTGCCGAGGCAGGACTGGATGTAGGGTGGAGATGTGAGGACTGTGAGCTGGTACACAGGACAGCCTGGGCAGCTACAGAGTCTGTATCAGAGAGTCCAGGAGTTATCCAGCAAGGCTGAAGAAGAGCCTGTGACAGAAACACTGTCGCTGGACTTTGACAATGACTGACAAGAGGCTTGAAAGGAGACAAAATGGGAAAAGCGGCAAAAATATGGATCAGGGTGGTAAGGAGAATTGGGCTGAGGAGGATGTTCAGAAGGGGTCAGACAAGGGCAGAAGAGCTGTAACATAATACCATAGAAAGGAATTTCTGCTCCTTCATTGTGCTTAAGTCACACACTGATGGGTGAAACTGCCATGAACTGTGAGCATGGCTGGATACCCTGGGCTCTCGTGTACCTACTGCAGAGCACTCTCTGTGCAGAGCAAGGGAAAAAGCAGCACACTTCAGACCCGTGAATTGCTAAATTGCAATTCATTGTGAACGTTGCCCTACGGCTGCCAAAGTTGAATGCAGAGAAGTAAGAAAACTGGATGCAGTCCCAGCCAGGGTACGTTTGGTCTGATGCAAACAAACATGTTTGCATTGATCTGGACCTCAAAAACACAGCAGGAAATGAAAACAGTTCCCAAGCACGAGGACATTAGCCCTCCTGACTCAAGACCGAGATGTAAGAAATGCCATTGAGGCACTCATAGCAAGATCTTTGCAAAGCCACGGGACCTCAGAGCTACTGCTCTTGGCCGTTGCCTGTGCCCCATTCTGCACCCGTCCCGCTGCGGGTTTCTCGACCTGCCTCTACTGCTCCTCTGTGTAACTCTGCAGTGTCCCCCATCAAATTGTTCCCCAGAATACTCAAAGACCGACTTTGTAGTTTTCCTTTCTTTTTCTCTTGTATTTTTAGAGGCATTAACATCTTCTGGTGCATGTTTCCTTTTGATCAGTGCCACTACAGGGAAGTATACACCTGCAAACTCCCTTTTTTGTCTTCTGGAGGGTTAGTTCATGTTTCCTGACAAGCCATTGTCTTTGCTGGTTCAGCATGCTCTTCAGGTTCAGAATGAGGGTAGGCATCACCGCTGCATCTCATCTCCAAGATAAGCAACACAGAGAGCTCCAGACCTTAGCAAATATTATGTCCAGCTCCCGGAAATTATGTCTGTAATAATAAATCTGAGTTTGTCTTTGTTGTTTCTGTTACGTTTAGCCAATAGTGGCCACCTTTTCAAACTCTTCTCTACAATTAGGACACTGTGCAACATGTTATGGTTGTTTTTTAGCCCAAGCTGAGAACATTATATAACTCAGAACCGTAGGAACTGGAACTGAGAAAAAATAGAAGTCATGAGATGTTCATCAAATCTGCCAAACCTGGCAAATGATGAAGCCCACTGGTTCTTTTGCTGCTGCTGCTGTCAGATCAGCCGGTCCCATCTGCTATGCTGATCTGGCAGAAAGTAACTCAGATGAGGACCTTCTGCCCCTTTGCAGACTCCCCTCACAGGGCTCTTCCCCTGATCCTGTGTCTCCGAGCCTTTTCCCTCTGCTTCTTTTCATGTGGTCCCTCCTTTCTGTTACCTTGGACTCAAGCCTTGTGGTTGTAGCTGCTCTGCTTCTCTCGTCTACAGGACAAGTCCAGCTCCAGCTATCATTCAACCTCTGAATGAAGTTTATTTTTTTCTCCACTTTTCTATCTTTACTTTTTACTTTCTTTTTCCTGCTGTGCTCTAAAATACAGTATTTGGCTCTTGTTTCATGAAGAAATAAACAGATACATAAAAGAAAAAAGTACATCTATCACTGCTTGCACCCTCCTAAGTGAAACAACCCCCAAACTCCCACGTTCTGTCAAATGGACAACAGTGACAGCTGTTGAAAATTCCTGGATGAAAATTCCTAATGACAATTTTCTATCACAAAGACAGATTTGTCAAAATCAAAATGTGTCCAAGGAAGATACCAAGCCTGAAAAATTTTCAGTTAGAAGTCGCAGTGGTTTGTCCTGACTTTATTATTCTATGCTAATAAGATTGTAAAATATTCCATTTTGATAACGTTTTGATAAATACAAATTTGATATTTTTATTTCAGTACTGGTGTTAATGTAGCATATATTTTATCATTACCTAACATTTTATTATAATGCTTTCACTTTATTGAAGTTAAATTAATTGTAAAATGCTTATGTTCTGAAAAACAAAGCAAAATATTTCAAGGATCCTAAATTACACATTTTTTTTAATTCAAATGTGTTTTCGACAGGACATTTAAAGTGCTGGCTTTGCATTTGGATATAGTTTAATACGAAATGCCAGTCAGTGAGGTGTATCCACAGCATTCCTCTCCCTTCCTCCAGCCTCCTTGGAATGTAGCAGTCAGCTCCTCACTGCTCCAAGTGTGCTCCCACCCATCACGTGACTCCTTCTACAGGTATCATAACTTGTTATTTAAAAACACACTTCATAAGCTGCTGGCAACATTATAGGCTGACAGCTGACATGTTGACATGGCTGATAACAGAATGCATCAAGCACAAACCGTGTTATAACTCTTGGTGGGAAAGTCACTGATTCTCAGGAGACTTTAGCTCCTAAAAGAACATATCAGTTCAAATGAAAATGCACAGGTAAATAAAGTTCAGTTTCTCATCAGTGCAGAGCAGATAAAAAAGTAGTTCTCTCATTCTTTTTCAAATTCTTTCTACTTCTGACAAGCAGAATTTCATGAAACTTGTCTAATAAAACACCAAAGTGTTTGAACTCAACTGTTTGCAGCATGGCAGGGTGCACTGAGGACACTCTCACTACAGTTTAAGCTTTTTGGTTTGGTTAATGGCACTGATTCCTCGTTAACTTTATTAAAAATGGGATGTGCATTTAAAAAGACCAAGGACGTTCACAAGGCCTTTTCTTGTTTGACTGGTTTGACTAGACCAGTTCAAACTCCTGATTTTAGGCAAGCCTTGGCCATGTTCTGTCACTGATGAGGCTGAACTAATATAATACACAGAAGGGAGAAGTCTCCAAGACCCTGTGAAGCTGAAACACGAGTGGTCGAAACAGATCATGCTTCCACTGCCTCTGCTGCATGTTCACCTTCTTGACTCTCAGGTAAAAGCCTTTATAGTTGAACCCTTGCCTGCATGCCCCTAAACAAAGAACATGATCTGGGAGTGATCATACATTTGAGCAGCTTTCATCTATCCTGCAAACAATTACCTGGAGCAACAGGCAAACCAAGAGTTGAGATGTTTGTTCAGTTGGTGTCTAGCACCTTACGTAGACTTGTGGCAATAATTATATAAGACAAACTAGCAAAGAATACAATCAAAACCCTGTGGAAATGACCAGAACATCTCTGACTTCAATAGGATTATGAGAAATGATCAAAAATACTATTTTAATGTTCATCATAACTCGTGGCTCAGTGGGAAAATATTAATGTACCAGGAACTTTAAAAGAATGAATTTTCCTGCCCAAGCATTGTGTATCACTTCTTAGATCAAGATAATGTTTGTCCAAGTCTGTATATATGAAGCAAAATGAACTCATTAGCTGATGAGATGCGAAGTCTAGGGAGGAGCCATGGGCAAATTACTGTTGAATCTCTTCTTCATGGGAAAACCACACAGAGATCACCTTCAATATTCTCTGCTCCTTGTGACCTTTGAATGGAGAAGAGATAAAGCAATACTTTTCCTTTTTTTTTTCCCCCGCAGCCTGTGATGCCAGTCTGTGTAATGCACTGACTTCACCTTTTAGGCCTGCACAGGTATAAATCACTTTGATGTGACATTCACAGCCCTGTAACCTCTTCTTGTGGCCTCATCCAAAGAGTCCATCTCTGACTGACTCCCTTACATTTGCTCATGTGTATCTGCGTTGGCACAGTGGAAGACAAAAAAGCTGTTTTCCATACCAAAAAAAAAGCACATCCTCTCCTTCCCAATGAAACCTTAAAATAACTTGGGAGAGTGTTGGCAGTGCCCCAGTGAATACTCTCCTGTTCTCTCTTTCTAGTCCAGCTACCATGAGCAGAAATAATTGAAACTGAGGTTTTGATTCCAGGGGTGCACCGGTGTCAGGGTTGGACCTTCCCTGACTCTTATTTGCATCCTGGGAGCCCCTCAAGTGGTTAGTCTTTACTATGCACACCCTGAAGACCCATATGGTAGAGAGAGCATGAGGATTTGGCTTTTCCTTTCCAGAAACCGCAGTAGCTGCCATTCCTTTCCATGCTTTCTGGAAACACGCCATCTACTTTAGTTCCCACCTCGGCGTCGAATATTACAGCAGAGAAAATGCACTGCCCACCAAACCTATCCACCCTAGAGCTTTAGCAGCAGTGTCTTAGCCATGCAACTGCTGTCATCCTGATAGGATGCTAGTTATGGAGCTCAAGAGAAAGGTGAAAAGATCATAATCGTTATTATGCTCATTTCCACCAGGCTTTGGTTCCACGGTATTTCCCTTTCTTTAATGTAGAGTTGTGACAAGACATGAAATAGTGGGCAGCTGGAAGGTGTATTTCTCTCCGTTGTCCAGCTGTGACTCTCGGAGCACTATAAATTGCTGAAGATGTTGCTTTCTTGAGTCTTACATCCTTCTCCCTGCTGATGGATGTGAGGATAAGTATAATACCCCGTTGTCTGCAGTCCTACATGGTACAGGCAATAGTTCACTACTGTACTTCGGCGGGATTGTCTCCTCACACACAGGACTTTAATATACGCACATCATTGTCAGAATTAAACTTATGTGTACTCTTAACATTTTTAAACTACTAAGTTGTTAAAACCTTTGGGGCTTAGTTTTTTTTTAATGGAACCTAAACTTGTGAATCTAAAATTTTTGGAGAAAGCTCAGATTGTTAAGGAATCAGCAGGACACATCACCGGGCTACAATAGGTTCACTTTCATGTGGATGCTGTAGCAGGCAAGCCTTCATGGAAAAACTCTGAATGTGAATTTAGCTAGTTTTGGATAAAGACGCCTTTCAGCGTCAATAAACACCATGAATGCAGCCACGGTAGAGTTACAACTTAATGAGATGAGGGGAAGTGCACAGGGTCAGGCCTCATCTCCCGGCCTCTGTCATGCTAATCAGCTGGGCAGCCTGCAGCTGAAAAACTGCTGGAATTTTTATTTGCATTTCATTTAGTTGGAAGGAAATTGACCCAGATGGTCCACAAAGGCAATAGAAGGCTGGCAAGCAGTCTAGTGCTGCACACTTTTCCGAGGGGCTGCACTTGTCCGCCCGTCCCTCTTGGAGCCCAAAACATAAAAGATTAAAACAGCGTAAGGGAATTGATTTCATGATTTTTAGATAATTTCCCTAAGATTTCAGAAAAGACCTAAAAAACCTAATTTAATCAGCCAGGAGCTCAATAGTAATTAAAGGGAAGAAAAGCTGAGATAATGAAAGAGGTGGTAGAGATTTTTGCTGTTGCTGGTGGGAACCTTTCTTAATTAGAAAAAGTCTAAAATCTAAATGATGTTAATGACGACAAGCATGAACGTTTATTGCAAAGACACAGTATCCTTGGTCAACTTAGATGATTGATTGCCAAATCTGATAAACTTCCTTAGAAAAAGCTAAAATGATTTGCTATGCGTTTGTCCAAGTCCAGTATTTCCATGTGTTTGCTCAAATGCATATCAAATCCCGTATCAGTGGGATTGTTATCTGTTTGGACAAAGCTTAGGTGTTTGTGCAACTGGTTCCATACCATCTGTTCATGGTTTCACCTATTTTGCTTTGAAATCTTAGTTAAAACTCTAATAAAAATAAGGGCACTTCAGACTCTACCTACTTTTGCATTGTAATGTGAGAGACCGTAACATTTCAAAGCAAGTGCAGCAACCTCGGGGAGGGCCACCTGATGGCATATCTACTTAATTGGAAGATACAAAATGTAACTGTAATCACACTACCGAAAGTATTTCATAAGGGTGAGCTTGCAGCCATAAATTGTCATGACAGATGAGAAGTGCATGGAGCTCAAGCAAATGGCTGGGGACCCCTTATCTTCCAGTTTCACCAGTGGAGGCGCCGCCCTTTGCCTCCACCCTGCCCTGAAATGGTGGACCTGACCTGTCTTTTGTTTCTACCAGCATTAGTCTGGTTAGTAAGACAGTACAAGTTGTCTTTCTAGATAGTTATGTTGCCTCAAACAGCTGTGTGTTAATCACTCTGGTCTGGATAGTTATTGAACACGTGCAAAGGCATCTTCCTAGTGCAAGTTCTGGGGAATCAAACCCAGCAACTTCGATGGAATTGCTTCTGATTTCCACTTGTATAAAAGCACGTGCAAATCTGGACTAACCTCCTTGGATTGCTGGGCTCACACAGGCTTTTGTTTTCATTCTGTCTTTGGGGAAATGTGATAAAAAGAGCTTGAGGTAGCCACAAAACCACAGGGTGATGTGGGCAGTGTGGTAGCTCATGCAGGAACAGAAAGATCTGGGATTTTTCAGCTCCTTCTGGTTCTCTGAGGACTTACAGTTAGTTCAACTTGTGGCAGCTCAACTGCTAAGCAGCTGCATGAGTACACCACCAAGGCGACCCAAACACATCATCTGGTCCCTGCTACAAGCCAGACAGAGACCTGGTCTTTGTCTTCCAAGACATCAATATCTCAGCCATGAGTTACCTCGAGGACCATTCCTTCCCACTGTTATGACAGTCACACTTGAGCTTTGATCTTGTAAAACTTGCATAAAGCACCTGTCCACAGTCCTCTGTGCAGAGCAGATTGGGATAATTTACATTTCCAGCACAGTCAGAAGTCCCAAACTGCTCCTAATGTCCCTGTTAGCGATTCAGTAGCAAAGAAAGAATGGAACAACAATAGGAGGTGATTAGCTCCATTTCTTTATCTGGCATTGGCCTCTTTAGTAACCTAGGGGAATTATAGGCAGATATTTATAAGGAAGCCAAGATTTATGTGGTTCTGAAGACCAAAACCTCAAGACATAACACCTTAAATTCACACCTGAGAACCATAAGGCAGCATGCATAGCCGCCATCCCTACTGAAGGTGGCTGAAAGAGCTTCTGGCACTGCAAGTCCTTGAATTACTGTCTTTGAAAGACAGGAAGAGATCAGTACTTTCAACGTGGCTTCCAACACCCCTGCTTGTCCTCCACTGTAATAGGGAAGGATGCTGACTGTGGGCAATGTGTGTCTCACATGGGTTGAACATGCCGTGTAGGAGTGGTCTCGGTTAGCTTGAGTGAACAAGCTGGTTAAGAAACACTTTTGTTTGCATGCTTCCTCCTACCCGCTTAGGAGCCTGGAGGTGAGAGGACTAGATAGAAAATACGGAGGGCTGAAGCATTCAGGTGATGCACTAATTACATTAAACCCTAAAACACATGAGAAGCTCCTGAGGAAGTTTAAAACAGCTCTTCCCAGTGGGGGTAGCAATGGCTTCCCAGGATGCTGCCCTGGAAATAGCAGTGGGCTCAGCAATGAAGCAGGTTGAAGGATTTAGAAAGATCTGGATGGACATTCAACATCACTTGGACAAACTTACTCACAGTTACACATATTTCTGTTTCCTCTGGAGTCTTCTCAGTGCAGAAACAATCCAATTTTGCAAGTGAAATGGGGCTCAGTGCTAGAAATGAGTGTTGCAGGCCCTGGTGCCAAGGCACTGCTTAAGCCACATTTTGACTGGTGCATGAAATCCAGATGTAAACCCAAAATTGCCTCTTCATACCAACAAGGTAGAAGAAAAAGGTTTGAGACAAACTTGGAGCTTTTTAATTGTAGCTGTACCACTGCTGACCCAGTGCTGTCCCGTCTGCAGTGTGGGCGAGATGATCACCACCAAGTTGCCTGTTTCACGTTTCAGTGTTGCCTGAAATCACCTCTGGGATAGCTATGGTGTGTAGATGGACTGAATTCAACATACCATACATGAGGGCAGCAGCAAGCTGGGCCTCCTGAATCCCATTCATAAGCCCTGCAGGGTGCCCACAGCCACATCAGGGCCCACGATGGACACAGCTTGCATGTCTGGTTCATCGTGTTCATGAAGCTCATGCTGGAGAAGTTTGGATGAGCAGAGTAGAAATGGAAGTTAAAATCTGAAAAAAAATGAAGACACCTGTGAAAACCAGAAATTTCTTTAGATATTATTCAGTATGGTTAAAGAGGTTTGCTATTTTCTTGTCACGCTCTTCAGCAGCAATCACTAACAAGGGTCACCAGACCACAAGCCATAGCTGCCAGAGGAAACAGAAAGACTCAGTTCAAAGTATGAAGTGTAACCCTCAGAAGAACAGTTAGGAATGAAACTAAAAGCTGTCAGATAAACTAAATACAGTTCTGGGACTGGTGAGTCCAGTCAGCCCTCACTGCAGGACCCTGAGCACTGCTGGTTTCTCATATTGTTTGTTTCAAAGCATTTTAGTGTCTTTACCACATTTTCCGTGAAGACTGCAAAAGCTAAAATTTGTTGTTTCTGCTGAAATCCTGAGAAGGTCTCAGGCAAAACATGAAATGTTTATTCAGATATCTGCCAGGGAGAACTACAGGCTGAACTGGACCCTGGCTACCTCTCCCTCCCTACTCGGTACTGGTTCATGCTGCGCTGGGACTCCGATGGGGACCTGCACATCTGGGAAGCTGCAGGCAAAACAGAGACCCCAGAGGAGGATAAGGAGAATAACACTAAGTCCAGAAAGTGTGATAAGCAATGAAAGAACTGGGGTCACTCTACTGTATGCCAGGGATTTTCTGATAATATTTTTTGAATACACCAAGAGCTGCTGCAAAGGAGGAGTGAAATCCTCGTTGTGCCCACACAGGACAAAAAAATTATATACTTAGGTGCAGCGAGGAGGTTCCAGGAAGACACTAGGAACATTTGCTAATGGTATGGACAGTGAAGGAGTGGAGTTGTGCTGGAGAGGTGTGTGCTGTCCATCATGGGAAATCTTTAAGACAGGTTGGAGAAACCTCCATCTGAAAGGTATAGGGCTACAGTATGTGCATACAACTCAGCTAAATATAATAGATTTGTGAATCCTTGTCCTATGTCTGAATTCAATCTCTGTGAACCCAATAGAAAAAGCATCAGAAAACTACTAGATTAAAGGGAAACAACTCCAAAAAGCTAAATGATTGTAACAGAAGAAAAACTGTACTACAGAACTCTGTAGATCAGTTTAAAATTCAACACAAAGTTAATTCATTAGTAAAGTCACTCAAGCTTGACTAATAACAGTCTGAGCCAGAAAATCTAGTAATTTAAAGTAAACCTTTAGTCGCAAACATAACTTGATGCATATGATGCCAGCTGCAGAAATTGCCATTTCAAACCTCGCTCTGGTTGGCACAATGGGAACAAATAGCTCTCAGCTGCAGGTGAAGCCTACCAGACCTTTCTCCTCAATCTTTGTATAGTGTCAGTTCTTCTTAAAAAACAGCCATTAAATTATCGCCATTGTCTTGGGGGAATGGTGATTGATGCCTCTTCTTTTATGCTAACTCAGCTTGTCTCTCTGCTCTAAATGGGCTTGTCTTTGGCGTGGATGTTGGTAGTACATCATTAGGTTTTGGTACGCTCCGTGCTGCTCGCTCGCTCACTCGCAGCTTGGCAAACAAGACTGTCAGGCGACGTGGCCGTTCAGTGGATTAATACAACTCTCCTGAACCCCTTAATACAAAAAGCCACGAGCTCCCACCTGTTGGGGCTCAAGCAGGGTGCTTTGCAGGGAGCGCCTTCCCCTTGTGAATGCTAAGGTGACAAGGCAAAATAACCCAGCTTTGCGCCTCTGCGGTATCTGTTGGGTTTCATCCCAGCTGCCGCCGGCGGCCTGGGAGGATGCTCACGGGGGAGCGGGAGCTGCGGGAACCCCCTACAATGGCAGCAGAGCCCAAAACAACCATTTCAGGTGCTTACATTCGCATTCAAGCCCTGTTGCTTTGTTGTTGCTCTGCAAATACGAGCTGCTCCCTCGTGTGTTGGTGCACGGCAGAGGAGGGGCCTTTTTTATACGCAGCCGATTGCTCGTTGTAAAAGTGCAACCACGCACCTTTGAAGAGGGACCAAAAAGAGAAGTGAAACCAAGGAGAAAGAGAAAGCTCTACGGGTCTGTAAAGAGCTAAAAGTCTGTTCTGCTAACGCCAGTACAAGTCCACAGCAAACCCAGAGACGCTGGTGGTGTGGTTATCCCTGTGACCACAGACACTATGGTCCCGCGTATTGTTTTCCATGCTGGGTCGCCTGGAAAGAGCAGAGGGGTGTCTGCTGTGGGCCAAGAGCTGCTTCCCTGCTCTACCACCACGCTGGCCTGCGCTGGGACAGCAACTGAGCCCAGGGAGTCGGGAACTGGACCTGACAGCGCTGCATTTTTGGATGAAGGGGGTCAGCAGTCTGAGCTATGGTTGCACCCTGAGGGAGCCGTTTTGCTGGGTGTTTCTGCAGAGCAGGAACAAGAGCTGTGGGACACTCACCAGGTGACTTCTGAGTGCAAATGAGCATTTCTGAAAAGCTGTGAGCTGCTTTGATAAGGAGACTGGGGGAGCAGGGAGGAAAAAGGAAGGAGTGTTTGAAGATACTTTTCTTGTGTGAAAAAGCTTGCTTCTCAAGACTATAAACCTGGAAAGAAAAGAGTCAGGTTTTACATCTCTCTGGTTCCCCATGTAGCATCATCCTTCACCTTGCTGGTCCTGTTGCCCCTCTTCCTCCCTTGCCCATTTTGTTTGCAAGTTCTTCAAGGAGGGAAAGTTTCCTCCCACGTGTTTGAATCAGCGTAACACGCTTCTAGTGCTGACTGTGGTTTGTCAGAGTAAAATGAGCCTTAAATGCTTTATTTATTCCTTTCTGCCCCTTGAACAGCCATAGTTTGAATTAGCTGTCATCTTCACAGCTTGTAGACATCAAACTTCCAAGTAAAGACCGCAAGTACTAAAATAAATAGACACATCAAAATTGTTATCTTAAATGGATAACAAAGCTGAGCCTACCAGCTATACATCCTGCCAGGGGAGTGTGTGAGGCTTATCCATGCATCTGTACTTCAGAGATGGGTTACTGAAGTTCAGGGGTTGTTATTCAGGCTCAGATATTTAAGCAGCCTCTGTCTCAGGAGGGGGCCTACACGTGCTGCAGCCACCAGAACACCTGGCAGACTTCAGATGGACAAAATGTCTTCCACTGAGAGCCTTGTTTGAACCAAAGCTGTTCACAGGACATGACTAGTGAAATTACTGTGATGTTTGTGCTGTAACACAATCCTCTTTAATTAGCACATAATATGGTTTACATTTAATTCAAGTTTTGTATTCTTTTTTGTATTCTTTTTAGAATGAAAAGAAGCCAAAAGCCTTATTTATCCCATATATTGAGTATTGGATGCAGTTCGGTGTCTGCATCTCAAGAAGGTTGCAGTGAAGTCAGAAGATAGAGAAAAAGGCAATGAAAATAACTGAGGGATAGAGTGGCCATTTTATGTGGAGAGACTGAAAAGACTCCTCAGTTTAGAGGAGGGAAGGCTGAGGAGATATGCACAAAGTTCACAAAACCATGAAGATGATGGGTAAGGCGAACATGGAACTGCTCTTCACCAAATCCCTTTATGCAAGCACCAGAGAGCGCTCAGGGAAACTCAGGGAGATCCACTTAAAACAGGCACAGGCCAGTACATAGTTGACAGCAAACATCTAGAAATCACGTCCATGGAAGGCCGCAAAGGTGAATGGCATCAGCAGGTTCACAAGGCGATTAAACACATTTGTGGACAGCAGGTCCATGAGGTGGTACTCTGAAGCCTGTGCAGGTACCTCCCACTAACATCCCATCACCTCTGGGGCTGGGTGCTCCCAGCAGTGTGCATGGACCACAGCAAGTGGTGAAACTCCCTCTGAGCACCTACTACCACTGACAGAGACAGAGCAGAGGGGTAGAGGACCATTGCCCTGAACCAGCAGGGTGTTTGCCAAGCTCACCTTCTGCAGTGTCTCCTCCAACTGCTTCTTGCTCTCCCCAGGGCCCAAAGAAAGCTCTCACTACAAAGGGACCACCATGGGCTGGCAGGAAGGGAGACCGTGCCATGGACTAGATGGTTCCCACACCTCTGAATGTGGTCCTGGAGTTACTTTTATTCTGCTTTGGTGGCCGGGAACAATACCCCTTTAATAGCAACGCTGTTTTAGAGTGACTCTGTTTACAGTCAACTCCAAACAGATTTTTGCAAATGTTTTCCCAAATAAAAAATAATCAGTCTGCTTTGGTGGCATTCAACTCCTCCTTCATCTCATTCCTTTCCAGAGATGTGAGGGGAATATGGTTTGCTAGGATGTTCGTGGACATAGACCCTCTGGCAAACATGCTCCTCCATGAAGAGTCACAGTAGGAAAGGGTCATCTGGTAAATCTTCAAAGCTCCAGGAATTGCCCAATTGGACATCAGAAAAAAAGTGTCTCTAAGTTAGCAATTATGGCCCAGTCACAAAACATACAAAAAAGCATCTGAGGAATGCAGAAAGCAACAGGCAAGGAGTCTGCAGACAACCCAGAGACTGCCCAACTGCTGAGCAAATCGCTACAGGTGAATAATAAACAGGATAAATAAAATCCTTTTCCAGATAATTTTGCAAACATGAAAATGTCAGATAAACTAGCCTTGGTTAGGAGTCCCGTTCTAGCTTTTAGAATCTTGATTTTGTACAAAAGTGGAATCACATAAAATACTGGCTCAAAGGGCTGGTTTAGATCTGGGTTGGGTTTTTTTCTTAAATTTGCTATTTCTTCTTTTGAATGAACACTACACCCTTGGAAGATGTCAGACTGACCTTTCCGGGAACTACCGAATTCATCCAAAAACTAAAGAAAGTTTTGTTCCTCCATTTTTCCAGCCAGCCTTTCTGTAAGGTAACATCCTGCCACTAGCGAACACCAAAGACTTTCCATGTGTTGTTTGTGCTGCTTCCTTTCCTCTACATCTTTTAGACGGTGACGTCTCTAAAATCATAATTTTGTGAACCTGGAAACAGAAGTAGCACCTACTCTTTTAGAGACCTACTGCTAGATAAAGAGGATATTACCTGTTCCTGGACTGTCTTTGGAACATTTAAACTCATCAGTGATCCCTATGTGAGCTGCCCTATTTACTGAGTTAATTTGTTTTATGGATTAAAGCACTCAGTTTGCCTTAGTTCTTCGTCAGCTCAGCAATGGATGCAGTCTACTGGAGGCACCTCGGAAAGCATTTTAACCATTTTGAAGCTCTTGAGAGCATTGCAGCTCCAAGGGGACCAAGAGCAGATAGCTGTGTTTGGGGAGGAAGAGGAGAAAGAGTGAGATAGACAAACTTTTGCTGAGCAGGAATCCAGACACAGCACTGGCCCACACTTCTCCCCTCCGCTCATTTGTTCTGCCATCTTCCCACCACTACGTCTCTGGAGTCCGTTCTGCCCTAACATCTCTTAACTTCATAGTTGCTCATTCCTGTAAACAGCTCTCAAGATTCAAGCAGGTGAGATGTCAAAAATGAACGGTCAGGTCTGCGGAAAAGAAAATTATCTTCTCTAGATCCTGACGAGGTATACTCCAAGAGCCACCCTCTTCAGGCTCTGGCTGATTTCTTCAGCAGTAAGGATCACTCACATTTCTGAAAGGCCCATCCTGCCTGTACGTCACTCCGTGTGCAGAGTGAGGGATGTGTGAGCCACCCCAGCTCCCGGGAGTGGAAATGTCAGTGAGCCACTTGACTGGCTGCGAGGAGAAGGTTTGCATCCAGCATTTGGCACAACACTCAGGCAGCTAAAAGGCTTTATCCTAACTCAGGTGTCTAGGGTGTCTAGGACTATCTGAGAGACCCCCACAGTTGCTAGCACATGTGAGGCTCACAGTTGCAGAGGCTCTGCTCTGGCTGCTGGTGCTCAGACCTTCATGCACACCCAAGCACACAGAGCCCCTGCACTCAGGGGAGTAGCTAGAAATGGAGTTTAATTAGAGATGGACCATCGTGATCTGGCACACGGACAGGCCAGTAGCTTCATTACACACAACCAGCCCTTTTCATTCCCTTTCCCTCTTTTTTCCCACACTTCCCCAAAGCACCTTCAACCCTCTCTGTCCTCACTTTCAGTCCTTCCCTTACAGGTTTTGTACAGCAAGTTTTGTACAATCTCAAAATATTCTTCCCCCTCTTCCCATACTGAGTTCCACGCCACGATAGGCACTAACCCCCTCAAGTTTGTAAGGTCAGCAGGGAACCTCTCGGTCGGGGGCTGGTACCCCCAGACCACGGGGCTGATGCCTTGTCTGCAACAGCCCTGGGAAGGGCAGGTTTTCTCAATTAGGTTGTCTTGGTTTTCTCCAATTAGGTTACGAAGGTTCCTGCCCTGTCATCACTGTTCCTCTGGGCTTCTTTGTGTTCACAGAGATGAACCTTCAGTCACATAACCTAAGATCTCTAGGCAGCTGAATCCCACTCCTAACGTCAGTCATGAAAATAATGGTTTCTGGGAAGCTGTACCAAACACTTGGACCATGTATGATCATTTTCATTGAAATTATAAGCTTGCAGATCTTCTCAAGGCAAGTTGTTGTTTTTGAAGATCTGTAGTTTGGCTGAAGTTTACTTTCATATGTGTAATTTATTTTTCTTTCAACCCACTCTTCTTGGTGTAAATAAGCCATGAACCTCAGCTCTAGGTGTGGGCAAGACAAGGTGAGGAGTCCGTCCCACTCATGTGCAAGTGCATCCCAGAGGCCAGCTGGGGCCCTTGGTGTCTCCTCTTGTTCACATGCCCACAGGGCAACATCAACCCAGCCTGCCCCTGGCAGTTCACGAGCAGCCTCTTCCTCCTGAGACCCACAACATCAGCTGTGTCAGCCACATGCAGAAACATCTTTTGGTCCGAGGCCGTACTCTTTACTAGGGATGTATGAAACCCCCAGGTTTCAAGCTTTTTGATGTCTGAGTCCTAGTTGAAAATTGAAGTAAGACTTAAAGCTATGTTTTTCTCTAAAGGCCTTGGGTTTTATGTTGTATTCCCAAGAAGAGTAAACACTAGTTCTGAAATTTGGCCTCCAAACACAGAGAAGGGTTTATTCCTTGCCATGTAGAAGTCGATTGCTTCTTTTTCCCCCGATAGTGCAGTTGACCATGTGCATGTCAAGAGTCTAATGTAAAGCAACAAACCTCATCCCTGCCTGTCCATGTGCTAAAGAGATTTAAATAATATTTATCTACCCCTGAACTTTGCTATGCCCTGTTGAGCAGATGACTCGGAGCAAGAAAAAATGGTCAGTGGGACTGTCTGCAAGCTTCAACTTTTTTGTCCTCATTTAAGAGAGGGAAAGCTCTGATGAATCCCTTCAATGCTCTTGAAAAAAAGTGGACAAAACTGCCACTCCAGCTATAGCCCACACTTCAAACGGCCGTGAGATGGCCTTTTCTGAATGTTACATAGTTCAAGGAGGCAGTGAAGTGCTCGGTGGAAGATTCTGTATGGGAACTTTAACTTCCCATTCCATTTGACTTTTGGTCTCTAAAATACAGGTCAAATCAATGAATTTAATGAAGGCCGTGGAACACAAAGGCTTTGCCTTGCATTTTGACCTAGATAAAGGAGAGTCAGTCCAGGTCAAAAGGCTTTAGCAGCACTTTAAGTGGTTAGTACACAAATGTGACAGAGTGTTTAGACTCTCGGAGACTTGCAAGACCCAGTGACAAGCCGTTAAAAGTATTTGAAATAGCTGCTTGAATGAACTTTGATAAGGTACTGCCATTGTCTTCTATTGTCTCTTTCTTTTCATACCAAAACACCCCCAGAGAACAAGAGTCAATGAATGTATAATGCAGTCCCACTTTTACTGGATTTGGGGCTTCTTTCGGCCTTTGGACTTTTTTTGTGAACTGTTTATGCCATTTTCATTCATTTCCCCACATTAAGCCTTTCTCAGACTCTAGTGATTAATGTGACTTGTCAGTAAGAGCTTTTAAAGTGCAATGATACTTTCAGAAGCTATAACGTGTCAATTGAACCTAAGATTAAGAACGAATTAAGGGGAAATTTACTCTTCTGAATCTTCTTGCGAGATGGAGCTAACGTATGTGGAGGTGTTGGTGGCACTTTCCAGCTCCCACACCACAGAACCAGAGGTCACGAGGCAAAACTACCGCGGAACAGCAGACCTGTATATTAAATTCTGGATTCATACATTTTCTCTTGCTGGGATTAAATAGCCTGGTGAGACCATCCAGCACTTAACACACGTTCACATACTCTATGCAGGCATCTAATTAGGTGGTTGAAATCAGCTTGTTGGTAAAGGTAAGTTTCTATTATTAACAATAAATATATTTTAATGGTGCAAAGTGTACTGTCAGAAAGCGCACGATCGTAAGATCTGCCAGAAAGCAAATCTCCATTTAAATACATAATTATTCTCCATGACTAGAAAGCATTTGCCCAAGGAAAACTGGTAAAATGTGTAACAGTTCATTATGCAGGCCCAAATTTGTCTAGAAAGACCAAAATTCTAGTTAAATTGTGTAAGGCAGAAAGGTTCAGTTTTGTTTTGCTTTTCAATTTTGTTGTAAAAAGTCTGCTTCTTGAAAGCTTTCCAGGCCAGAGATCAGGTTCCCCCTTTATAATGGGAGCTATTAATGCCTGAAATGGGCCGCTCTAAAGAACCACATGTCCGTTTCACATGGTTTGATAGCTCCAAGATTTTGCTCACTGTGCTTTTGGGACTTTTCTCAGTATTCTCTATAGCGAGATTTTATTGTATTTTACTCTTTTGTCTGGTTTTTGTGTTCGAAAATTTTCCCTTATTCATTGACCAGCAACTTTCTGTCACCCATCTTTGACTTTTCTTCTTACATCTGCATTAAAGCTGTCATTTACTTCTGCTTTTTCCCCTCTCTCCATATTTGACAGCAAAAGCCTTCATCAGCTTTTATCCCTTTTTGTTCGCATTATGACATAACCTGCGCAAAGTGGCACAGCTCCCCAATTCTTGTATATAAAATTTGCAACATTTTTTGAGACGGGTCAATGCCCATTTTTGGGATCCTTTTCTTTATCTGAGTACCGTGTTAAAACTTTTTGCAGATGTGAGCTATTCAGGAGCAGCCTGCGGCTGCATGCAGAGATGGGGAAAAGAAGAAAAGGCCTTCCTATTTTGTGATTGCCATAGTAACTCAAACATTGCCAGGGTGTTTGTCGGTTTGGTAGGGCACAGCCAGGGAATTTTATTTCCTGTGCAATCAAGCCCTCTACTGGAGATCATGGCTTGTATGACACAGGGTTACAGAGAGGACAGTGGGCTTGTTAGGCCTGGGATTAAGCATTTCGCTTTAAAATAATACCCATTTGTATCCATTTTGTTCAACATAACAACAGCTGCTGGCCTTGGGATGACAGGCTTGCCTTTTTAACCAAAGTCTCGTATGACATTTATGAATGAGGCAGACTCCATTCATTTTCGCTTTGAATTCACACTGGATATTTTTAGTTGTTCGATTTTTTATTTTTTTTTAAGCCTGTGGTGATAGTTAACATTGTTCCTGCTGTTATATTCATGGAGAAAATTCAGCTTTATTTGGGGTGTCAAAGCGCCACTTTCATTTGGGGGTGAACAGGTTAAAAAAGAAAGGAGAAAGAAGCAAATAAATCATCTTATGTCAGTATAGTGGAAGCTTTTGATTAGACCAATAGATAAAGATGGAGAAATAAACTTTCAGGTGTGGGAGCTTTTCTTCAGACCTGAAACAGGACCTGCGACCTTCAGGTTGAGAAGGGTTCTGCCTCCTTTCTGGGTCAGAAGAAGGACTTGCCACTCCAAGGGCTTCCCGTATTTCCAGGCTGTGGCAGACACCACCTCTCCTTGCAAATGGCGCTTTCCGTGCCCACTGCCAGGCCACCCCTTAGCCATGGCTGCTGCTACTCCAAAGCACCCCGGCTTTCACTGCCCGTGGTTTAACCAAGCCACAACGGCGCTGCCAACCTCGGCTCCCGGCCACCTTCTGCAGTGGGTCCCAGCAGAAGACTGGAGACACGTGCACTGATGCAGGCAGGAGGAGGCAAATAGCTTATGGGGAGGCTCCAACTATCTATCGATTTTAAAGGGAGTTCAGCTTTCTGTTGCTTGATGGTGATGCTTTCTGCTAACCTCAGGGCTGTGGTGAAAGGACTGACCCACCCAAGCAATAGTGACAAGACTGAGAGACACTCTTCACCCCTCGTTCCTTCACCCCCCGTCAGAAGAGCTTGTTGTGTTGGTTTGCATTTATAACTTAAAGCAAGCAAAAAAGTGAGGACTGTGTCGACCCCGGCAGCAAGTTTTCCACCCGGAGGATGCGGGGGAGCTCTGCAGCTGCGAGTCTCATGGCCTTTGGTCCTGGTGAGCCTCCACGCTGGTGTCAGGTAAGCACAGCACATTCCCAGTTTAGTCAGGCAGCAATTGCATTCCTGCCTGAGACAACGCAAAGGAGCGTGCTAGCGTGAATCACACCCGGGGCTGCGGTTTGCTACCACGGCTCTCAGCCGGGAAAAGCATTAGCCCTCCTTTCCCATCCCCACCCTCACGCAGCCAGACCCGAGGCCAGGGCTGCCCTGAAATCTCTGAGGAACCTGGGACACGGGCACAAGTCCCATGTGTCCCACCAGCCCCTCTCCTGGCTTCCTTGCTCTTGCAGCAGGGCTGCAAGAGACTTCTGGAATTTTCTTGATGCATTTCTCCAACCTAGGATGCCAGGTTTGCTGAAGACTTCCATCTCCATTTAAATACCAGCCAAAGTACTTAAAATCTGGCACATTGTGAAGGCTGTAAAAGAAGCCTCCCTTCTATGAAGACAGAATTGAAATGGCTTTTTTTCCCCCTGAAATATTTCCTAGAAGAGACAGTCACCTGGATCTTTCACTCCCACTGAAGCTCATATTTATAAGCTCCCCCAACCCAGGGCAGCAGCACGATGAGTTTGGTGGAGCCTCCTCATGGGTGCAGGTGATCTTCTCTAGTGCCTTGCAGCTGCCTGGAGAAGCAGCAAGATGGGGTGGGAGGAAGGTGAGTGCTCCTAGCAATACCGGCGCAGCAAAGACCTGGAGCTTGGTATCAGATCCTGCCCAAAGGAGAGAAGCTGTCTTGGGTAATATCAGATCATTAAAAAAGCTCCCTTCCTCCCTCCAGCCAAGGCCCAAAACTTTCGTTCCTGTGTCGTGAAAGAGGTTTCAAGTTAGACGGGACTGCAAAGCTTCCTTCGGTGCTGGTGACTGGGGGAACAAAGAGGAGAACTACTAGAGGGGCTACAGTCTGACTTAGACGTTTAATTGATTGCGCACTCCACCTTGTAAACCCTCCATTTGTGTAAACCAGAACTTCTTCAGTCCTGTGCCCTAATATCTTCAGTGTCCAATTCCTGGCTTGCCAGTGAGATGTAGGAAGAGCTGATGAAGACAGCAGTTATCTTTCTACCAACTTTGGAAATGAAATAAAATTATTTGCTTTCCTATCAAGACTGAAGCAACAATATAACACTCAAAACCATCAGTAACTGAACCTGGTGGTTCAAAGAGGGATTTTTCCTCCAGTTGGTATGTTGTTAAGAGATTTGGGATCTGTTTTGCTTTGCTTTTCCATTCCAGAGCAGATTCACAGCTGGGAGACTGGTGGGTATGTCCCATACTGCCACATGGATTCAGCCTTAACCAGGCTGGAGTACAGCCATGACCCATTTGAGCTGTTTGGCCAGGGAAATGGTGGACTGAGCTGGTGTTGCCCACCAGCTGGCCGCCTCTGCAGTTACCTACTGAGCCAAGCCCTGGGAAAGGCAGTGCCCTGTGTCAGGGGGTGCTCGCTGCCTTGCTCCGTGGTCCTGCCCTTCTCCTCACAGGCACTTCCGAGTTGCAACACCAAGAACCAGAACAGAGATAAGGATCATTGGCCGTACAGAGTTCATAGATAAGATCTTGGAAAAATCTCTGCGGTCGCATTTACTGCAGGTCCAGCCTTTTTTCCCTCTCAAAAATAAATGAACTAAGCTGATGTAGAATGAAGAGAGAAGAAAATCACGTACATTAGGATGATGGAGTGGCTGATTTTCTTAAGTCTCTATTTCCCATGAAGCACCTGCTTTCAGACTGAAGAGGTTAAGTTTAATATTCAGCTATCTCCCTAAAGCAAATAGGATTGTAGCTACTTCTTCAAATATGCTTAAGGACCTGGATCCAGATCACTCAGGCCACAATGGGAGCAAAGCCTAGGAGAAGCCTGAACGTGCACATGACTCCTTAATCTGTGGAAGATCTTCCTCAAGGCCATCTGTCTTCTGTACTGCCCCCTCACTTTGTGCACAGAGGTGGAAAAGCTAACGTGGGGACTTCTGAAGGGGCTGCCCACCACGTGCCCCTTTTCTCTATGTGCTCCCCGCCTGGTGGGTGGCACTGCACAAAGCCACGTTTGGGCTGGATTGCAGCAGCCCTGAATCCCTTGCCCATTGCATGGGCTGGCTTACTTGAGACACAGATCTCGCAAACGAATGTAGAAACTAAATGCAACACAGAATAAGGTTTGGATGCGAATTGCATCCTCCTGCTCCATGCGAGAGCACTTACGCCATGCACCGGCAGCCGGCTTGGAGCAGGCACAGCCGGTCAGTCTGCTCTGGGGCTGGACGGGGCCGCAGTCCAAGACCTGCCTTCTTAGTGCCAACGGCCGTATAAACCATTTGTGTAATCACTTGTACCTAACAGAATCACACAGAATAAGGCAGAAGTATCTGGAAATAACACCACTCTGACTGAGGGCAGGATCTACCCATTCATCCTAAAATACAAATTCTGCCTTGAGATAAATTCAGTGATCTCAAAAAGACTCATGCAGCCCAGGGGAAGACTTTCCTCATTAACACAAAACTGTGTACATCTTTCATTCTTCTGACTCTCTACTTTGCTGGTAAATCCATTTTCCCTTTTCATGTCTCCCTTCCCATGCCTCAAACATATAACCCCATTGGGAGAGCTACTATTTAGAAAATAAACTTCATCATGCTGTCATAGCTGACATGACTGTATTCTTTAAATATTTCCCTATTCCCACTACCAGCAGTTCTTTCTCTCCCCTTACAGCAGGTAAAAAACTTTAGGGGGTTGTCATGCTTTTATGGTGTCCATTGTCTACATACAGTGAAATCAATCCTATTGTTATCAACAAAAGTTGCACCTAAAATAAATCACAATATGGTAACGTAACACTAGGATGCTTGGAGATACTCATAACTACTTGGAGATATTTAGAAGCCATCTGGACATGGTTCTGGAGAACCAGGTCTAGGTGGCCCTACCTGAGCATGAAGGTAGGACCACGTGGTCTCCAGAGGTGCCTTCCAACTTCAACTCCTCTGTGATGCTAGGTTGAATGCTGGCTGTTATAATATTGCTAAAAACTCATTATGACATTGGTACACTACTGTAAACAGTTTTCAGAAGGTAAAGACGGCAAGAATTGACAAAGGATGTTGAACTTTAAGGGTAAGAGAGACTATAAAACAGCTTCACTTCTAATTTTCACCAGCACAAATTCACAGTAACTCTTCTGATGTCTATGGATTTGCACAGGTGTAAGAAGGGAATCTTACCCAAGTCCCACAGTTCTGAAATACGAATATTTTTAAAGTTCAGTCTAATATAGGGACGCTGAAAACATGTTGTTGTAGAAGACTTCACTTGCAAGCCATGTCACATCATGCCTACTTATATTATTCGCAGAAGAATTTAACTTTTTTTTCCATGTGGCACTTAATTTATCAAGCCCAAGCAATTAAAAGTGTTGTATCAGAATGCAGCTGTTATTATGATGGTCAGACGTACAAACACAGCTCAGGTTTGGTGGGATCATTGTCTTTTCTGCAGGAGAGTCATGATTTGCTGGGCAGCAATGGACACTGGCCCTTGGCCTCACCCTTCTTACAGCATACGAATTAGGATGGTAGGAGTGTACGCTTGCCTTTAGGTTAGAAATATTAAAATCCAAAGGGTGGTGACCTTTGAAATAGGGAGGTAATATGTCTTTATTTCAATTCCCAAATTTGCTCTGAAATTTTATATAAATTCCTAAATTTACTTGCCCAAATAAACTCCCAAATTTACTTACAAAATACCTCCCCACAGTTCCCAGAACTGAGTGACAGGACAAACTTATCAAAATAATGCAGTGCATACTGTAAGCGGGTTCTAGGGAGAGCACTGATGAGGCTCAGAGCTTGTCTTCAAGGTGTGCACATCTAAAATGCCGGTGGAATCTCAGTCTTCTTCACTACAGCTGTCATATGGAGATTACCATGGGGCACACAAAGCACGCAGCTGTACAGGGAAAATCAGCTCTGTTAAGCTCAAAATTTGTGCTATGAAATGGCAGTCTACTAATATTTCATCTCACAAATTTTGAGTTTAACAGAGCTTAGAAGCTACTTCTGTCGTTTTATCCTTTGCAGAGAAAAGGCTGCAGTGGGACTTACCCACAGTACAATTCGTCGCTGTGTTATTGCCTCGCCAGGTATTTTAGCATGATATAAGCACAGGAAAGCCAAATAAAACCTGCAGCCAACTCCTGCTCAGCAAGGTACATAGCGTACAGCTTCGTTGTCCCTGCTGATAAAGAAAGATGCTCAGACCAGATGACTAGTGGCACAGGAGAGGGGAGGAAAGAGCCTGCGCTACCCATGGCATGTCTGTGGCTGGCTCCGGCCCGGGAAGGGTTAAACGCTTTGTGGTGAGGTGGGACAAACTTCACTTAAACTCAATTCTGTGACTGGCCTGATTGTTTTGACACCTGCACTATGTGAGGGATGGCATGGTCTCCTTTGTGGCGCATAATGGCACATCTTCATTATTGTTCTAATACTCTGCAAAAAAAAAAAATCCCTAATCTTTCTGTGGTGCCAGTGACTGTAACAATGCCGGCACGTTTTATTTTCCTCCTTGCTCTCTCTTTCCCTTAACCCACTATTGTTGCCATAGCCACGATGGTGCAGTACTGCTGGTTCGGGGAAGTTTCTGTACTGTACCGCCCTGAGCTTATTGTTTAAATCTTTATTATTCAACTGTTCTGAAGATTTACATTTTTAATGGCTCATTTATGTAATCCCATAAATAAAGTAGCAGAAAAGCATCCCACACAAATGAGTGAATTGGGGTTTGAAAAAAGCTGCTGAAGCAGGTCACTCAGGGTCTCAGCTGCGGGGCCTTGATTGGTATCAGCGATATAGCCACTGTGGCAATGGACTTAAGACCACCCAGTCAGCCCCAAAATGGTGCATTACCAGGGAATAGTGGAATGGTGCTATAGTTCAATCTCCCCTATTTAGCAGGGAGCAGAGTTCTGCTGCAAAAACCATTTCAGCCTCAGACTCATTTACCTTATTGCTTTGACAGCTGCACCTCTCCCGCAGCAAAGTTTCGATGATTAGCTTTTCCCTCCTAGCAGCTGATGGCCATAGGTTTTTTTTTTTTTCTTAACCAGTATATTCCTGGGGCTGATAAATTCCCTCTAAAGAGGCTGTGAATTCAAGCACCTGCCTGAAGAATTTGTTTTATAAACTGAACGCCGAGATGGAGATATGTTCTAACAATTCACTTTTAAGCTTCTCCCCAGTATTCCCCTCGCCAGCTCCCTCCCTGCACACAAATCCGTCCCAAACTGTAAATCCTTTGAGTGGGGCAAGCTCATTCGTAGCTGCAGCCACGCTAATGAAAGACAGGGAAGATACTTTGCTTCCAGTGCTCATCCTTCAAAGTTGATTTTTAGTTGCTGTCCCAGAGAGCAGCCATGCAACAGCTGCACATCCCGGAGACGGTGTCTGGGGGCGTCCAACACATCTCCTGAAGCGTCCTGCTCCCGAGGAGAGGTACCAGCGGCCAGCGGCGTCCACACACCTCACACATTTATGCTGCTCCACTGAGTCAGCAGGAGAAACCCACGTAACTCCACCCTTGGGTCTTTGCCACTATCTTCAGTCGGTGCCACCCTGGCATGGTTTTGGCCCCACCAGCAAGTACCACCCTGGCGGGTGCCCAGGCTCGGCGTGGACAGCTTGCCTGGGGCTGCCCCTGCTTAAGGGACAGCAGACAGACAGACAGACGTCAGCCGGCAGCCCCGGGGCTGGAGGAACACACAGACCTAACTGTGGAGAGCTGGTCCTCAGTGTGAACCCTCATCGCCTGGACAGCTTGGGGCTCCACAGGCGCGCAGGTCACAGCAAGACGGGGTAGCTGGGGCAGAGGGACAGCTGGTGCTGCCGGAGAACAGGATGTAGGACTGGCCACTCCTCCTCCTCACCCCCAGGAGCTCTTCTGGGGACCCCAGTTGGTGCAGCATGTTTGGAGAACAGTTTGCCTTCCTATAAAATGGGAGGTGGATGTCCCTGCAGCTGCAGAGGAGGACCTTGGTGGCGGCACGCACGAGCTGCGACCCCGCCATGGTGACCACAGTTCCCACCTCCCTGATTGTGCTGGTTGTAACAACAGGCACCAGCCTGTCCCTGCCACAGGACAGCCAGGCAGGTCTTCCCAGAGAGCTGCAGGAGCGCACAGCCACGGAAGCAGCCCCATCCATCCTCCCTGGCTCTTCCCAAAGCTGCCATGAGCAGCACCAGCCAAGGCACGGACTGCCGGACACACAACAACCACATAGTCAGAGGCGAAACCATGCGACCTGCTCCCACTACCCACACCATGCCATCGCCGAGACACAACAATCCTGCCCTCTTCATGGACAAGTATTTCAAGTGCAAAGAATCTACGCGTTTTCCCCTCATTAAAAAGCAAAACTGCTGTTTATGGAGGTACGCCCGCGTGAAGCTCTGCCGGCAGACAAACCGCAGCGGTCCATGGGCGAGGGGCGGCCGGACAAAAGCCCTTCCTCAGTTTACCTGCTGGATCTCGTTCTGCCCGGCTGCGTGAAGCGGAGTCAAAGGAAGCTGCTCGGAGGCAGGGAGCAGGCAGTGAAACAAAGGCAGGGAGAATACCAGCCAGCCCAAAGGAACAGTGGGGAAGCTGGTAATTGGGCCGTGTGTGTTTGGCTTTCGCCAGGCTAGCAGGTTTGTTTTTCCCAGGCTGGAGCCTAGGCTGAAAGAGACACAAAATTGTTAAAGAGACCCCAACCTAGAAAGGAAAAAAAAAAAGGAAAGAAAGTTGGCAGCGGCGGCTGGAGGTGAATCTGGAGTAATGAGAGCGCAGTGGGGGCTCTCTGCTCCCTCCCGAGGGCGGAGGCGCCTGGGAAATTGTTTTCAACAGGCAAAGAAAAATGAAGTTTAGGTAAATTCATTCCTGTGGACTTTTACTGCTAGTTTAACCCATTTCTCAGACAGCAGGGAGCCTACTGGACAGGATGCTATAGGTCCTGCTACGGAAAGGTAGGGCTGTGCCCTCCAGTCCCTTCCTTGTTGCACGAAGATTCCTGCAGGGATCCAAGTCCAAATGGGAGCCATTGGTGAGGCAGACCCAGAACCACCCTCGGGAAGGGATTCTCCTGTGGCAGGGCTGATGTTTGGTCCTTTCACCAGGCAGAGGTTGCAAGGAGCTGTATGCCGACCTGCAGGTCTGTAGTGCTTCTTGCAGGGAGGACGTGTGCAGGAGCTCGGGGCAGACCAAAACCCACGCCAGAGCCACACCAAGCCAGAGCTGCTTCACCCTGCTCTGGCGTAACACCCTGCTAATGCCAGGTGTTAGCATGGAGGACTGCGATTCCTTGTGTGTACTTGCAAAGCACACTACAGATACAAAATTTTCAATAACGTAACCAACCACCCTAAATATAATCCTGGTGATAGGGAGGGAAAATACATTTGCAGTCCCTCGTTCCTTTGGTTCAGGGAGAACCTGCCTTGAGCCTCACCATCTCCCTCTGCAAGAAAAGGTGATGCAAAATCAAAAGAAGGACATGGACCTGTTGGAGCGGGTCCAGAGGAGGGCCATGAAGATGATCAGAGAGCTGGAGCACCTCTGCTGTGAGGACAGGCTGAGAGAGCTGGGGCTGTTCAGCCTGGAGGAGGGAAGGCTCTGGGGAGACCTTAGGGCAGCCTTCCAGTACCTAACGGGGCCTACAGGAAAGATGGGGAGGGACTCTTGATCAGGCAGTGTAGTGATAGGACGAGGGGCAACAATTTTAAACCAAAAGAGGGTGGATTTAGATTAGAAGAAGAAATTCTTTACTCTGAGAGTGGTGAGACACTGGAACAGGTTGCCCAGAGCAGTTGCGGATGCCCCATCCCTGGAAGTCTTCAAGGCCAGGCTGGATGGGGCTTTGAGCAGCCAGGTCTAGTGGGAGGTGTCCCTGCCCATGGCAGGGGGGTTGGAACTAGATGATCTTTAAGGTCCTTCCAACTCTGACCGTTCTAATTCTATGTTTCTATGAAATCCTGCTGTTGGACAGGCAGTTACGAGAGCCAGGGGAAGCAGTACCCAAATCACAAGCCCCAGGGGAAAAACGGGACAGGTAGGAGTTGCTGGTGATTCCACACTGCTCTTCTGGCGTCCCTCCCCCTTTAACCTACACGTCAGTGGCTCAATGGAGACGGAGCAAGGAGCTTAGCTGCTGCAAACCAGCCCGGCTCTGCTGACAGCAGCACAACTTCACCGATTCACACCAGATGAGGATTTACTTATCGATATGGTATCATTTGCTTTCCTAGGAGCCTACACTTTCTCCCAGGTATTTATCTATCCAGAATGGTCTCCAGCGTTTGACATGAACAGGGTCTTTGCGGCAGCCATGCCCTACACGGCACCCTGCGGGGTCCTTGGGGAGGCAGGCACGGGGCGACCATGGCAAACTCCAACTGCCTCTCCTCCAGGTATCCCCCAGCTTAGCACATTGAGACCAGGAGAGAAAGAGGGAGGTAACACTCAAACTCTTTGCTGGACAAAACCTACTCCATCCTCCAAGGACTTTGGAAGTGCCTTCTCTGCACACAGGGGTTCAGAGAGGCACTAACCCCCCAGTGCTGGTGGAGGAGCATCAGAAACTCATGTAGCCATGAAATCCCAGCAACATCCCCACTCCGCTGCTTTAGCAACACAGTGGATTAGGCTGAAGAGTGATGTTTTCATTTAGGGTTCTGCTGTGGGCAGAGCTGCCCAAGATTAGACATGCAGATGGACAACACCAACTATTTTGCTTACCTTCCTTTTGGCTTTTGCTATTGCTCTCCTGCCTGCTAAGATGGTAGGGAGCGAAGACTGTATTTGAATATAATATACAGAATTAAGACAAAGCAATAGCTCAGGTGGAGCCCTGGTTCTCTTCATGTGTTATAATCCTTTATTAATACTATTACTGAACTTAAACAGCGGCTCATTACCAGGAACTGTCTGTCGTTGCTATCCCTGATGGATTAGCTGCTTGCTGGCATTTTTCTCTCTCTGAGACATTTTGAATGACTAGCGTTGAGCAAACTTTCAGCCCTCATGGGATGTTTCAAAAGACACAGGCAGTTCAGTTCCTCTCCAGGAAAAGCTGGAGAATTCAGAAGACACAGACTCTCAAGCAGAATGCCCACCCACGTTTCCCAAAACCAGACCTCGGTTGTGTTCACACAATTGCTGGTAAGCTGCCTGTAATATTGCTCCTGGAGCACTTTCTGCAGTCTTTCCCCATTCCTGTCTGCGTGCCCCAAGAAAGTACAGATGGCCTGGGCTGGCCATGGGTTTCATGGCGAGCAGAGGACCAAGGACATGGCTGGCTGGGGGTGACTGTGTGTGCTCCCACAGATGCCAGCGGGAGGATGGCAGAGAGCAGCAGGATTTCCCTTCTGCTCACTATCAACAGTCTCCGGGCTCTCTGGAGTCGTAATTCCATACTTAGAATACAACTACATCAGTCACATCAGTTTTCTACTGTGCTTTAGACAGCCTTTTTTTCTCATCCCCTCCATTAAAGATGCCATTGCCTTCACTTTCTGACAAAGCTTTGATTTTTACCCTCGCGATTGTAGATTCGGACCCTTCCAACGCCCTTTGTGACCATGTCCCAGCCCGGGATGACAACCAGCAGAACTCGAGCTTGTTTGTTATGCCATACTCCAGACCGTAACGGTGTTTCATGGGCGATACAGAGTGTCTGAAGTTATCAACATGAGGCGGTGATGCGATTTTCTCAAAGCATCCCTACGTATCAATGCTGGGTATTCCTACATCTTCTATCCTGCTCGCTGTCAAATCTGCGGTGGCCGTGGCTTGTCCACATCCACAGTCAAGGCTCATGGCAGTGGTGCCTACTGACCAGAGGGGTGGTGGAGTCTCCCACTCTGGAAACATTCCAAACACATCTGCACGCCACCCTGTGCAACCTCTTGTAGGGGAACCTGCTCTGGCAGGGAGGTTGGACCAGATGATCTCCAGAGGCCCCTTCCAACCGCTAACATTCTATGGTTCTGTGGAGGCCACAGGGCTGCACAAGCCCATTGGACCTTATCAAACTGGGAAGCTGATGGCCATCTGCAGAGCAGCCAAGGGGGCAGAAGCTGGGTGAAAAACACAGCCTATAGTGCTTATGACCATGCAAGACCTACTCTTCATGGTAGACATACGCAGAGCAACAAGAAAACCTGCCTATGATCCTTCAGGGAAGCTGTAGATGGGGAACTGAATTCTTCTCCAGAGGCCTACACCAACATTACAGGGCACCGTGCCTCTCCAGAGCACCATGCCACTTCCCACACAATGCTTGTGCAGTTAGACCTACGCGATCACAACATAAAAGACATGGGATGCTCTTGGAACTACACAGAACTTGCATCATTCCTTAGCCTAAAGTATTTGGCTCAACATTCCAGTTGTAACACAAGGTTCATCATTTTGGGTAGCAGTGAATATTGGATGAAGACCGATTTTGTGTAAAAATAGCATATTCTCCTTGCTTTCCTTTGCAAACAAAAGTTTATTTTTGTTGCATACAGATGGAGATTCAGTATTTTGAGATTCAATATAGACGTAGCCTTCCAGAAGCATTTTATAAGGTGGGGGGTAACGGCCTGAGAGTTACTAAAGCTGTATTTGGTAAATCTAGTGTCTAAGCAACACTGAACCGATGTAAAATAAATAAGGAAGGTACCTCCCCAGTGTTCATCTGAGAGTTTGACAGGCTGCTAAATATTTGGCATAAAAGTATTTGAGTTTTTTTCTGTCTTAAGACTAACTTATCTGGAAATGACGGTGTGAATATACATAGTTTGCAAATTTTTTAAGTTTTCTTTTTTTAATGCCCTCTTTAACATTTACTCTTGACTATTTCCTACTGACAGCCACTAAAACAAAGCGTGTATATTAATGCAGACGAGCGTTTCATTCATAGACGGTGAGCTACAACAGGATTATTTGCAAGTGCAAAGATCACTCACATGAATAAAGATTTGGTGGATCAGTGACTCTACTGATAAAATGAATAAAATCCTTTTCCAAACACAATCCAAATATGTTTTCTTGCTACTTATCCAAGCAAGTCTACTTTTGTGTTGTTCCAGTTTAATTAACTGAAAACACATAATTATTAATGAGAGCTCGGATAGGGCAGGAGAGGAAACATGCTTCTCAGTGACCAACTCGCAGCCACAACACAAAACCCAGTTCTGTTTGTGCAGGAAAAGCAACCCCCTCCTGCTACATTATTCCATTGATCTACAAACATTTACATCTCCTTTGTTAACTAGTTTTCTGTAGAAATTTCATAATCACTAAGGAACGCTCTTACAACTGCACGTCAAGAAACTTCTGTGAAGTAAACTTGGAGCAGTCTGAAAAACAGGGTCTATTTTTGCCTAAGTCGTGTTATACATCAAATCTGTTGGGCTTTTCTCGGACGGTGATGATTCATTGCAAATAATTCAAACCGGATTTACAAAAGAGAAGAGGCTGTACAATGAATGTAAGAACTGCACGTTACTATATCCCTGACAGTCAAAACCAGTAAAAGTCTTTCACAAAGCCCAATCATAAAATGTTTTCTCCTCCTCCTTCACATTGTTTTGTGACCTACGTTCAGTATCAGGTTGCTGAAAACGAGCATTTTGAGGATTTCTGTCCACCATAATAATAAAGTCTAAGGAAGAAGTTCTTGTGGCTATGGCAAGAGAACACCCTCACCTGAATAACCTCTGTTACCCGTACAACCTGCACTGAAACTAAACAAAGACAACATTAGTAGCTCCCAGTTAAACAAGAAACACTGTTAAGTATCATTGCAGCAACATTAAGGTAAGGTGCGTTCCCGTCCCCTGTGAGTAACCAGGCTGCAACACACTGCTACAGGAAGCTAAGACCAAGATCACACTCTTCATTTATTTACCTATTTATTTATTTTAAGGATGAGGTGCTTTTATGAGTAACAAGTGTTCTGAATTACAGCAGTTAATAACGCATTTTGAAAAGTCACGTTCAGCTTTAAGTTTCAGGCTTTAAATCCTATCTTTAAGATACCTTACAAACGTGAAGCTAGTGCTGCAATATGAGCAACTACAGACACAACAGAAACCCGACTTTTTTCACCCCATTTTTTATTAAAAGAGTGATCAGCAGGTGAAGATTTGCCTTAAGAACAGTTAATGAACAGCAGTTTTCTGTGTTTATTATGCACACTTATGAAAGACAGCACAAAAATATGGAATCAACTGATGAAAAATTAATAATTCACGTATGTTCTGTAAGTCAGAAAAAAGTGGAATTAGATCTGAACCTACCATGACTGATGAAGACAGGCTTTCTCCAGCTATCTGGTTTAGGTCATGTCAGAGCCTCTAGTCAAGCATTTCTAGTACAGAAGCATTCTCTATCAACAATCCACTCATTTTGAAAGCACTACCTAATCACTTTTCCCACCTGAAAGCCTGGCTTAAATTAATGTAGAATCAATAGCAGCACTTATCCTAAAGGGGTGTTTGAAGGCCTGAGTGTGGAAAGCTCTCGCGGCACCATATTATCACTGCCAGCCAGACCAGCAAGAATTCTTGGGGATTTGTCCCGTGGAAAATCTCCAGCCCTAATCCTGATGAGCAGTGAGGTGAACTCTCTGCTGCAAAGCCACATCCATCCAGCACTGTCACTGCAGCCCGGCCGGTACCACAGGTGCTGTCCTTCCAAAAAGGAGAACACAACCAGTGTACAGCAAAATAAGGAACGTGAACACTATCCGTTTATTTAAACCAAAGAAAGTCCTACATTCTCCAAAAATACTACTTTTTCATTGATCCCACTTAGACAATTGGAAATTTTCAGTGAGGCTGGGACTTCTATTCTAATGCTACGGTTCCTGCAGGGAAATAGAGAAGCTATCCACCACTCCTCAGCAGAAATGTAGAAGTATCCCACTTTGTTGGATACGCAGACCCTGGCAACCACTGGTGGGTGCAATGCCCGCTTAACTACGTTCTCATTACTCAGAAGAGTAATTCCCAGCTCATGGGTCAAAATTCAGCCACAGCAGATCTCCACTTCGGTCTCCCCATCTGCTAACTAATGTCCTTTTTCCAAGAGAGACAGGAAAGTATAGCAAGACGAGCGGTAGATAAGCCTATAGGTGGCACTCTTGCCCTGACACAACACTGAAGGACCACGAAGCACTGGTCCTCCTTTCCCTTCGAGGAGAGGCCTGTGTCAGTTAAGAAACCCGTTAAAAGTATTAATTCCACAATGCACTTTTAATGAACATTTTCGATTTTATTGTCAACACATTTAAAAACGGAAACCTATGTTCAAAACAATTATTTCTGAGAATACTGAAATACAAAATATTTCACACAGAAGTTTGTTACTGTAACACAAACAGAACTGAGACGTAGAATATGCCAATGTGTATTATATGTGCTCCAAGTCACAAGAACTGTACCACTACAGAATTGTCACACAGGCTTGGAAAGTGAGCATTTGACTGCTTTTAAAGTATCACCTCTGCATTTCTAGTGTTACACATTTATTTGGAAACTTCCTAGCAGTGGACAGAGAACACGGTAATTTCATCTTCAAGGTTTGTTTTGAAAGCACCATGACAACAGACTGTTCAAACTACTTCCTTACAGAGGGAAGTCTAAACAGAGACAATTATTGCAGTTATGGCTTTTTAGGGGTAACGTTTATTATCTATGACAGGTTTGTGAATATACAATAACAAGCAAAATCAGTATTTCCGGGTAGTTCCTCCTGGAAAGCAAAACCAGTGTTGCTCATTTTAAATATATTCTTTTTATACTAAAGAAAGCAAACTCTTACGTTCTATACAAAATGCATATGCTTGGTCAGGCACTGACCAGCCTTCTCCTCTTCTAGATTCTGTAAAACTAAATTAACCCAACACGCAAAACTTCTTTATTGGTTAGCAGCAAAGAAGTTCCACCAACTTTACACAATAAATAGATTTCTGCTTAATTTAAATTTATTTCCCAAAGAGTGACATTAAACGCGTTGTGTTGGACAGTGACACACGTATCATGCTCCATCACCAAGACCCTAAGCTTAGTCAGAAGGGAAGAATGGAGCAACGGGAAAGGAATGTCTGTTCTAAAATGACTGAAAAGATTTATGCTGCACTTTGCTTTTCTCTTAAAGGTCCCAAAGAAAAGTTTTCTAAAGCTACCTCAAGAGTTACTTCTCACACACGCAACTCGGTTCAAAATTCAATTTTGAACAGCATCTTTTCCTGAAAAACTGAGACATCCCTGCAGTCTGACACTTAATGACATTCGTGACTTGTAACCCCATGTATTCGTCACTCTCCTCCCCTCATCGTTTGCTTGATCGCTTTTCATGCTTATCCTTTGTGTGCTGGTTCCTGTTTCGGTGCCTCGGCGGAGAGTAGCTGACTCTCCTTCTGGCCTGAAAGCTGGGTGTATACGGGTGAATTCTGCGTTTCTTTGGTTTTTCTTCTTTCCTGCTTTTGTTGGGCTCAGGCTCCTTACTGTCTTCCTTTTGCTCACGTTCTTGGTCTTGTTCTTTTTGAGATGGTAATGTGTTTTTGATGGTATTAATAAGAAATCTTTTATTTGTACCAGCAAGAGGACATTTCAACCTGTAAAGACATTGAAAAGCAGTCAAAAGACAAGCTAGAAACATCCCAAAAGAAGTCTGAAATTTTAACTTCAATAATTTTAAGACAAGTTTGTGCTTTTGGCTTTCCTTGCATGCCACCTAGTGTAAACTCTCAGTACAGAAAGATATGCTCAAGGCTATCTCCATTCCCCTTTTATGTTACTCTCTATGGGATGAAAATTATTTCACTTCAATACAGTGAAAATCCACACAATTTTCACAAGGCATTGTGTGCAGGGGGAAGCAGAGGATGACACTATATTTTAAGGTTGACAGTGCTTAACTTAGGTATTCAGGAATGAAATATTCAATAACATATTCTAAGTCAAATTGGAATGGTTTACAAGATCACAAGCTACTACAGTCAGCATTATTTAACAAACTGAGATATTTAGAAATTAAAAGATATGCTTGCATGAGCCAAACACCTGCAGTAATAAAACAGACATGAGGCATATCGATTTTAATTTTTATTTGGCAACCAAAGTATTTTATTTCTTTCTCTGGAACAGAAGGATACTTATCCAACTTTTTTCCATTGCTTCCGACCTTCTCCTGCAGCTTAACACTTCTGCACATAATTTATCAGCTAGTTTTAGTAAACCTGTATTCAACATTTTATTTGTTGGTATCAGTTGTATGCTACTTATTCGCAATTTATCACCTCTTAAAGAACGGAATGAGAAAAAATAAGTTTGAATATATTCCTGCAATTTATCTTGACAACATTTTTGCATCTGCATGCTAATGGAGCAGTTATGGGATTACTCTAAAAAAGCAGAGCTGCTGGAAATCACAGTGCCATTTACTGACTCGACTATGGAGTCAAAGAATCCTAACACCACAATGTTAAGATCATCTATTCTACTTGAATATTTTGCACAAGTGTAGAAACTATACCCTATGACCATTAAAAAGCCTTGACACCTCTGACTAATCAGAGGTATCAGAACAACAAGACAATTGTAGTGAAGATCACGTCTGATTACTTAGCGTACTTCCTGACTTTTAACTGGACATGGCATTTACTGTGGTGTTTGCTTCAGGTCTGCCTACCAAGCATTACTGATAATTGTTCTTGTCCTAAATTCTCAAAGAGCTTATGTATGAGAGTCATTTTAGAATTATACATTAAACAGTCACATTTTTTATTTTCACTAGGTATTTCTTGACACATTTCCACAGCACAGCTGGTTTTGGAATTTCCTAAACTTTCTGCATGTAAATCTACATAGTTTTGCTCAAATCCTGGTTTAAAAAAATCATAAAAAATAGTGTAGATCTGTATCTAGTATAGCTGTTTTGTAAACTAGGGAGACAGTATTTATCTATTAACTTTATTGCTGAGCAAAAATACAAGGGTAATATACGTCAGTAGAATAGGGTTTCTACTTCAAGCTATATCAGCTATGAACATGGTGCTGAACACATCATGGCACAGGTTACACTCAAGACATACAAGACATAACACAGAACAGCCAACATTTAAGTCCTGTGTATGTCTTAGGCCAGCACTAAACTGCTGTACCTCAACACTTCCTACCAAGAAGGGCAGATTTCTCTAGGCTGCATCCAGGCAAACACTATTTCACATATTTTTCCTTCCTCTTGCTTTTTCTTAAGAGCTAATGCATTGATTAAGCACTAATACATATAGCACCACCAGAATGAGACAATCTGCCCTAAATAAATTCACCTTGTTGAAGTATTTATGTCTTTTTGGCGCTATGAGTGCTGCCTGAGCTATACTAAGAATGAAAACGGATGAGAAATGCAGGGCTTCAGCATTAGCTAAGAGATGCCATTAGTTCACCACCATACAGTGATAAAAGTGAGCCACCAGGCTTTCGCGGAGCAGCAGTAAGTTATGGCCCTGAAGAGAAACATCAGTTTTATTGACCTCAGACTTCAACAAAGCAAATTCTGCCTTTAAGTCTTAAAGGAAATGAGAGGTATGGCATGCGCTACATTAAACATGCGCACACACAAGAGCCCGTAATGTTTACATATATCCACGGGATATATGGAACCGTCAAGATGAAAAGTGAACTGTATTAAGCCCCTGATACCTTTGACAGCATTTCTAACCGTGAGAAAATTGTAGAATACTTCTACAGCTGACCTCCCCGAAGAAAGGCCTTTGGTTTGGCTGTAGGTCTGGTCCTGCAACGCTCAATTCAACAACAGCTTCACCCTCAAGGTAAGTTCTGAAGGGCTGAGAGGGAAGCTCAGACTATGCAAGGTGGAATGCAATACTGATGACTAGTGAACAGTGCCACAGAAAATTTTAACAGCTTTTTCTTTTTAAAAAATATGAAAACCAAAACATCATAAGAGAACATTAAAGTTCCAAACTGAAGCGTGCCTGAAGCAGGGCAGCAGGCGTGAAAAAAGCAAGCACGCAACCTGCAATTCTAGAGCAGTCTTGTCTACAAAACAGACTCCAGTTCTGTAGCTATGTATTCACCCAATGTAAGGGTTCATTTTGCTTTGCATGCTCCAATCAGCTAAACCAAGCTATTCTTACCCACAGAATCTCATGACCCTCCACAGGTAAGTCCTGCACACCCCAAAATCTCTCCACTATGCAATGACAAAGTGTCAATATTGTGTTTTGAGCAAGAAAAAAAGATTAAATCCGTTAATGCAAACATAGGTCAAATCTTAAGTTTACTTTTGACATTTTAAGCTAACTTCTGTGCGGTAACACAGAATTTCCAGCCAATACCTGTCATCAAGGAGCACTGCAGTTCAGCAAATAAATGTACCATACAAGTTCTTAACAGTAAAACACGATGACACCATTTAAGACACAAGTGTACAGCGCAATGCGCCACAGCCTTTTCTCTGCTGAGTAACTGGACACATCAAATAGGCTTGGCACAGTCAGTCTCAGTGGACAGCACAAATCAGATCTTTCCAGGAAAGAGTTCATTATGCATGAACTTACAAGTATGTTCCTACCACTACCAAACTGCCATGGAAAATACGGTACTTAACAGAAGAATAACTGAAGGTCGGGGAAAAAAAAACCCCAAACATCTACAGGTTGTTTTGCCTAGGCTGTTATCCTTTCACAGGAGACCTCACAAAAGAGGATGCCTGGTATGACACAGCAAGCTTTTCTGTATGGTGTTGCCAGCTGATACAGCTAGCAGGCCTTTGGATGGGAACTTGTGCTCTGATCACAAGATTTTAACATATTTCCTTTGCAGCCCCTCTCTGCACCCTGTTTCTCCTCCTCACCACATTCAAATGAAAGCGATGTATTTGAATCACATTGTAGTGTTTCTGCACAGTCATCCAACACCCATTCAAAGACAAGATGCAAGACAGCATTTTACAGTTCCAGTGCTCTCTAACTCTTCGGCCTCATCTTCATTATTTTGTATTCTGCAGTACTTCTGACTAACAGATTTGATATTGAACAGAAAGCTATATATAGGAATGACAGCAATTTTAGGATTGCTTTACAATAGGGCTGAAAATAGTTTAATGCTTCCAACATTTATCTGCTTTTGCAATTTCATCTGCTCTTACAATGCAGAGCTGAACAAACCATCCCAAAATACCTTGTTTTCCATATCTTACTTTAGGTATGCTTCTGAAGTAAGCCTGGAAGATTACATCCAGTTCAGCCTTAGCTCACTTGCTACCAGCACCTTTGAAGACCAGACCTATACATTGGAGACAAAAACCCCAAACCTCTAGAATTCATCTGCACAGTAGCTGTTGTGGAATTTTAATTGACTTTCTCAATTAAAGCAGAACAACTCCTTAAAAAAAGGCCTAACTCCTAACTAAGAAACTTATGAATTATGTACATAGGACAGACAAAACCACTTAAGGAAAGCTGAGCTTTTAGCTTGATTTTTACCTAGACGCACAACGGAAATCCCAATATCTTACAGCTCTATTCCATCTGATGAATCAAGGATACATTTATCTAATAATTTCAAATGTTCTTACACTATTTGTCCACAACTTCCTATCCTGGATCCAGCTGGCCCTTCAAGTGTTAACTTTGCTCTGATGTCTTTTCTTATCTCAGAAGTTCCAGCATCACAGCAGCATCACTGAGATTTAGCCACAGATTCTGCTCTCTTTTGCTCAATGTTTCTAGGATTAAGACAGCTTCAGAAGAGTATCCTCCATTACCCTTCTTTCACATGCTTCTCTCCCACATTTTCTTACTTGTGATTAGCTCCACTAATGCTTGAACCATACACACTATCACCAGGATCTACATGACGTCGTATCAAAAGGATGTAGGAGACCTCCAACAAGAATCCCTATGGCCATAGAGTACATACAAGAAGAGCACTGCAGGAACTAGAAATACTGCAGTGTTGAGAGCAAGAATCTTGAGGACATCCAAAGAACAAATAAATACTTGAGAGCTAATAATGTGAGACCTATAAATACAAATATCCGGTACTTCTTGGATTAATTTGTCACAGACCTAGATACTGACAATCTAAGCAGTTCGGACAGCACAGAGACCAATTTTTTTTCCTGTACCTGTCAGCTATGCTAGCTTGGATACTTGCAATTTCGGCTCAAACAGCAACTGACTATCCATTTCACACAAGGAGACAGTTAAAAGTGAGGTAGGAGTGCTCAGGGAACTCCTTCAAGAAGTTCATAGCACTTGAGCTATGGAAAACTAATCACTCTAGACAGTAATGGAGCAGTGGCTTGGAGCCTGTAAGCAGTCCCAAAAATGTGCTGAGAGGCTTGCTGGCTAGGGTTTTGCTGCCTTCAACACACACCTGGAGACACTATTCCTTTGTAATGGTATGCACGATATAGTTCCCTGGGAATGCTACCTCCCCACACAGCTCCTTTTAACTGATTGCTGTCAAATGCCACTGACTCCAGAAATGTATTTCCCAGTATCCAACAGCTGCTGGAGATCAACATAAACTGGAAGCAGTGAAGTATGAGCAGTAGCAGCCTCTGCTTCTCCTTACCCAAAGACAGATGGCAGAACAAATCCTTTCTTCATAAGCCGAGTTGCTTCAACTATCCAGTGCCAATGCAGGACTGATGGCCTTACACTAGATGTCTCCAGGGTTTGTGCATCTCTTCTCCAGGACTCCTCTGACAAAGGGCTGAGGAAATCCCAGAAGTCCTCATGAAACACACCTGTAAGCATTTTGAGTTTGGCAAGGAAGGTTGGTTTTGTGTTTTACCTGTTAAGACTGTGCTTTTAGACAAGTTGGTGATGACCTCATCTCTTTGCTTCTGCCAGTTATACTTTCCTGGGTTTGGTCTACTAATACACATTTTTAAGAATTATTCTGCTCATTTCATTTGCTATCCACAAAGCTCAGAGCAGCAGTTACCTTCCTCTCAGTAGTTTACAGTTGCAAGGTTACATGTCAGTGCCAGACCTAATAAACCCTTCAGGATTTATTCAATTTTGCTGGAGTATGATGCTCAATCAAACATAGTTAAGTTTCCTTCCAAATATCTTAGTGGTTATCTCATCTCCCAGGTATATATGCAATACCTAGTTGCCGGGCTAGTTCAGAAGGACCAAAACAGCACAGTGGGGCATGAAAAATATTAAAGGGAAGATAGCAGTGGCAGCTTCCATCTGCTGTTTTGTCTCTTGTGCTTGCACAACTAGACACCAAAGACTTATTGGAGTCTACCTACAGGGGGCTTTATAGCTTCCCTATGGCCACACCCACCAGCTGTAGGCTAGCCTATGCCAAACTCTACAGCAGCAGATTTGTGACAAACAGGATTACTACCAGCTTCTCCAAGGATAAATTCAGAGAGGGAAAAATCCCTGGAGAAGTATCATATTAAAAAAAAAAAATAAAAAAAATCATCTCTGAGTGCAGAATATCCTGTGCTGCAGACTGCCCAAAAGTGGGATAGTACCTTGAGGAATTACTGTTACTTTCCTGTACTTTTCTTCCTCCATTTCCTAGGCATTGGGTATCAGTCACTGACGGAGACAGGGCACTGCAGAGATGGATCCTTTGTTTGACCCAGAACAGCTATTCTCATGTTCCTCTGCAGTTGAAAGGATCGTTACTACAGTAGTCTCAGTTCAGGATATCACCACACCAACCCTTATGCCAACAGTCTTCCTCTGCCTGAAGCCTTCTTGACAATCCTCTCCTCCTCCTACACCTTTAACACAACCCTGGCCTAGCCAGACACTATTTCACCCTCGTGCAATCTGCAGCTGTTCTGAAGAACAGGTCACCCTTGGCTATGCCCTCCTCTGGCAGGTCTCGGGCACCAGGCTTTAGCAAACTGCACGTCACCGCGAGCTGATCATCACAGCCAGCTGAGCAGGACCACTACTCTTTTACGGACAAGGAATAAGAAGTAGCCGGAGCCAGGAGCAGAAGCCAATACACACTCCGGGCAGGTATTCCAGACTGCACAAGCGGCAGCGAAGCTGCACAGGGACACTCAGTTATCTCCCAACTGAAGCCTTCAGTTTCCACACCTGGAATTAACTTGCAAATTCACTGTAACTGGATGCATGCAACACTTCACAGCGCTGATTATCTGCACTGATTTACCTGGCCATTTGGCAAGCCTGAGAGGGTAAAAGCACGCTGTATTGGTACAGCTATAACCACTCTAGGGGATTAAACCGATTGAATTATTTTAACATAAAGGGTATAAACTGCATCCCTTGCGGAAATACTGGGTAAAATATACAAAAATCACCACAAAACTTGTTTAGAGAATATAAAGTATTATTTTTTTTCAGCATGACACTATTTTAATCTCTTCAGAGCTACTAAAAAAAACATAGCCAAGAAATCAGCTGAGAACTTCATTAACTGTGCAGGCTTATCTTTTACTACTGTTGGTGGAGGAAGGACCTTAAGGACCTTATCTACAAATGAGTTTAACGCAGTCAACTGGTGCACTACTTGTGTGAACATCCCTAGATCCAACAGCTTGTTATCAAAGTCATACACATTATTTTAAGATGAATGACTCTTCTCAGCATGTTATTATTTCTTTAATTACAATTACATGCATTACATTCCATGATAATCTAGCTGTAAAAACTGAAAGACTGCATTGAAGAATTAATACTGTATTTCACTTAAGATTTAAATACTGTGATTCTTTTCCCACTTGCTGTACAAATTAGCCCCTGGGTTTTAGGTTTTTGGGGTTTTTTTTAGTATTAAAAATATCTCCTTCCTGAATTGGATTATACTTTGAGTTCATTTTTGGCTGCAATTGACACACAGATTCTCTACTAGAGGATCATTTATTAATTTTGCTTTAAGGGTTTAGGTTTCTTTGTCAGGCTATGAATTCTTTTAACTGAAACAGAACCTAACCCAGTAACATGTGGCCAGCATGTAAGTATGTGCATGATGAAGCTACCCAGTATTTTAAAGATTCATGAGGTTCCAATCCAAACTTTGCAATTCTATCTACTACTACTACTACGGAAACACTACTACAGAAGTTACTCCCAGGTTTCCAATTGCTTTGATTTCAACACATTCAAACAATTTCACGCAGGGAGAATTTACTTCAACTTCTTTCTTATCTTGACTCAAATTTTTGCCCAGACAAATTAACATCTAGATAAAGACAAATTATTTACACATGAAGCAAATTAAAAGGTAGAGACTTCTATCATGCATTAAATGTAAAATTTATTAAGGCGCCGGTTATAGCATTCATTTCCTCGTGACACAACTTACCAACCCATAGCTCCCATTGTTTCAGCTCTGGTTCTCCCACGTTTTGCCTCTTTAAGTAACTCTTCCACAGCCTTCCTAAATATGAGGAAAAGAAAAAAGTTACCACTTGAGGAACACAAGAACTTGACACTTTATGCACTTCCATAAATAAAGTGGAGAGCTTCTCCACCGTAATGAATTAAGCAATAAAGAGGCTACCAAAGTCACTTTGACTTCCTTATTTAGATAATTCAAATTCCTATGCACTGAGATTAAAAGAAAACATTTTGACATATTAAAAGCAATTAAAGTTGTTGCAAATACAACAACTGCAATACTACCTGAGGAGTAGAAATAAAGTATGCAAAACTGGTGTACTACACTGAGAGGCACAGCCCCCTATCACTTCACCTTGGGAACGCTGTTCCCTGCTGTCATTTCACTTCAGTTCTTCCTGAAGTTTTTCAACCACAGCAGACCTATTTTGAGCAAAGTTAAATGCCACCAGTAAAATGGCAAGCACTCAGAAGACAGCAAAATCACCGCAACTACCAGCTGTCAAACTGCCCTAGCTTTGCATAACAGTGGAAGAAAAGAGCTCATCTTTGTGACTGTGATCCACCACCACGCAAAACTACCAGTGTTTACCTTAATAAGCACCTCTTAGAACAAACTGGACAGATTAACACTGAAGCAATTAAATAACTGTGCTCACATAAAGTCATTGCCAAGTGTAAATTACGCAAATTATACACAACTCCTGCAATGTCGGTCTTTCAGTTCTGTTTACAAATTAATTTCAATCTCAAATAAAACTTAAGTAACTGTTCTACAGTACATGGTTGAAGTTAATGGGAAAACCAATGAACAGATAATGTGAGCCATTTATTATATAAATTGAGTGCACAAACTAACAGTTTGGTTAATTGTAAGCAACTATATATGTCAACCAAAACCAACTGCAAGACAGAAAAGAAAAGCTATGACCCTGGCCATAATACCCAGTATATGAAGCTGAGCATTAACAACACTGATGTGGGTAAGACTGAAGGCTTGAGGAACTGAAGGCAGGAGGTAATAAAAAGGGTATTTATTGCTTAGCTCTCCCAGCTATGATGTGTCAGAATGGCTGCTGGCATTTGGACCACACGAGCAACACAATCATCATCTTGATAGTACAAGTGTGTGGGTAGACTGTGCAAAAAGGGTAACTATCACCAGAATTTAACTCAAACTTCAAGAAAGCCATGTCCCATCGTGTTGTTATGGTCTTATCAGCAGAGCAGGGTTTTTCTGCTTTGCCACAGATCAAAAAAAAGCCGAAGTATCAACTTTGTCATCAAGCCAAAACTGAGCCTAGAGAAGTCAAGAGCCATCATCTAATAGCAGAAGCATATCTGAGAAAAAAAGAAAATAATTCATATGGCAGGTCTGTGTGAAGATCTGACAAATCAATGCTGGGCTCTAAACATCTAACAGATTTAGGTTATTAAAGTCTACACAGAAAACACAGAGGTCTTAGCTTTAAATGCATACACTGCAAGTGCATACCACAGAATGAAAATAAGCAGTACAGACTTTCCTTCAGCAGCTAAGGAGAAATCACTGTGCAGTTACACAGCAGCCTACAACTAACCTTCTTCAGTTTGTTACGGTCTTAACATAAGCCTTTATCAGCTCCCTTCACATTTGTGATCGTAGATTCATTCATTCATTAGGACAGGCTGGTGATATTTTATCAACACACACACACTTTTTCTTCTGTCTGTATTACTTCAGGGCACACTTTGGTTTTCCCTGGCAACAGAAAACAAATTGGTGCTAAATGAGTACAAGCGTAACATATGCCAAGGTGTAGCTACTCTTTCTACAGTTACTCTGCAGTTCTGCTTGAATACAGTTCTCATATTTTAAACTTACAACCAGCTAACATGGAACTACTTCCTCACTTTATAGTAATTTCCACCAAGCAATACTTGAGCTAAAGATTCTTAAACAAGCGTCCAGAATTGGTCCCAGTTCTCAAACAACATGTAAATAATCCTTGATTAACTTTTAAAAAAATATATATTCCTTTGTTCCACGGGGAAACCATTTCATCCAGCAAAAGCTGAGGTTTGTGCCAGACAGACATGCAAATACTCACAGGTCCTAACTTTTTCCTTTGAGAGTTTATATTTGGAGGGCTTTGCAAAGGAAAGCTTCCAAGACTTCCACAGAAACAATAGTAGAGAAATGCACCAAAAACTGTAGTATTGCTTCTTTATGCACTAGTCTACTAATGGCACACTGGTTTAAAGCTCCTCACCTAAGATTATTAGTACAATCTCAGCAGCAGCTGAGCTTGGGGTACTTTGAATCCTTTTTTGAGCGTACATCCAATTGAGAGGACACATTGCATATCCAGTCATAGCATGGACATTCATGGAAAGTGAGTATCTGCCCAGGTAAGCCGTCACTTGTCTGAGTTACCTGCACCCAGCTGCTAAGTACAGTGTCAGCGGCCTCACCAGCTACTGCTGCATTCCCAGTAGGAGCAGTGGGGTATATGGGACAGCTACTGCCAAGAACACACACAAAAAAAAGGGGTAAGAAACATAGATTTTACCACTAGAACATGGGAGATGTTGCATACATGTCTCCATGACATTATGGCAAAATCTATTTTTTGTCCAGACCCAGAGTTTGCTATCCGAGCAGCCTGAGCTAGTTTGTAGTCATGACAGCAGGAACACATGGCCTTTATAAAAGCTTGTCCTGAGCCTTCAAACGGCAATGTCAGACGAAGGGGAGAAAAGAGGAAAAACACAGCGTCTGACTTCTACTTACCACAATTATCAAACTTTGTGATTCTGTTTTGAGAAACCTGACTAGGAGGCAGATTAAAAGCCACTATATCTGTCATTATTTTATAATTAGAATCACAAACCAAAGTATCTGAGCTACAAAGTACTAATAAAATACACACACATACCTATTTAAAACAGCTACAATTCAGTTTTAGGGGAAACACCACAATAAATTAATATTGTGGCACCAATTCTATTAACTTAAGTAGGAATTATAAGCCATTAAGTATTGCAGACTTCCCCCCCCCCTCCGGTTATATCAAGGATCAGATTGACTTGGCATCCATCTTAGCAGCCTTATAAGTTGACATCTTCCTTTCTTATCAAACACTGTCCTAACACTGGTCTTTCAACATCACCCTTATTCACTGCACCTTTACAAAGCCCTTTCAACTTGGACAGACAAGTGAAAAAATGCTCAGATCCTCTTTGAAATCATGCATTTCCACTCACTGAACCTATATCCTCTACACAAGTAAGCCAAAAGCTTAAAAGATATGCAAGCAAGGTTTTTATATTTGCTTTTATAGGCCTCTTGGGACTCCACATTCCTCACTCTCTTCATTTTTACAGCTTGGTTACAATACAAACAGTCCTGTAGCTGCCAGCTTCAACTGCAAGAGTAGCAGCATGAGCAAAGGGAACACAGCACACAACTTTCACACGAGAACCACCCAAACACCTGGGGACTGACAGGAGGGAAAATTAGGGACAGGGGCACATTGAAGAAAGATGTCATCATTCTGGCATCTTTTATAGCAAGCACCACTTAAAACTTGCTGTGGTAATCCTTTCTGAGCAATCAAGCTTAGCTGCAGAATTACAGTAACATGAAGGTATAAGGTATATATTTTTATCTTCAAAAGCACGGTCCAACGCCTATTTATATTTCTGAGGGATTAGACTTTTCCCCTTTATGTTCCAAGGTTACAGGCAAAGCTCCTATTGCATAAATCCTAACAAATTGCATCACGAATATACGTTTTCAAGAGTGGGAGAACGTTAAAGGCTCCGCTGTCAGGCAAAGCCAGAGGTATTTTTTATTCCTTGCTTAGGGAAAGAACATAATTTTTTCTGAAAGACTGAAAAATGAATAATCAGTAAATAAAGAGGTATGTCTGATACAGTCACAGGCAAAGAAAACACCATATAATTACAGAAACCACCAATATTTGTAATTATAGACCACTCTGTCAGAAGGAGACAGGTCAGATCTGACAGCCAGGAGGCCAGGCAGCCACAGCTGCATGCCCAAGTTCAACTAGTAGGCTGAAAATCTACTCCCAGCAGGCAAATGCACACACCACACACATAGAATCATAGAATCACCTGGGATGGAAGAGACCTTCAAGATCATCAAGTCCAGCCATAAACCTACACTGCCAAAAACACCCCAAACCATGTTCCTCAGTACCACGTCTACCCATCTTTTAAATACCTCCAGGGATGGTGATCCCACCACTTCCCTGGGCAGCCTGTTCCAACACTTGACAACCCTTTCTGTAAAGAAGTTTTTCCTAATATCCAACCTAAACCTCCCCTGGCACAGCTTGAGGCCATTTCCTCTTGTCCTATCGCTTCTTACTTGGCAGCTACTTATACACCACTGGCCATACTGATCACAGACACACAGTGCGCTCACACCATCAGCTTCACCCTGCTCTCCTCTCTGGCCAGGTATAGGAGCCCCCAAGGCTTCAGGCCAACTCCGGTTGCTGGTACAGACCGTCACACACAGCTGGCTGGGACTCCCTGGTCCCCCAGTACCCAACCCCACTGCAGTCTTGCCCATAGAGACACAGAGAGGCACGCACATGACTTGTCCCTGGAGAGCCCCTGACCCTACAGCTTCTCCGGCAGCTCGCCAGGACTTCCCGATGCCTCCGACAGCTAGCTCCTCCCTTGTTCTTGGTCTTAGAGATACACGCTCCCACCCTATTCACCCACTCACCAGCTGATCCAGCTTGATCTTCACTAGCAGTCACACACTCATCACACCCCCACGCTTGCTCCAGTACTGCAGCACAGATAAATAGGTCCCCAATGCCACTCCAGTGGCTGATATTTGGTTTTACTCACTCCATAAAGTGTGCCCAGTTCCTGGCACCCAGGCTCTCCAGCCCAGGGGCTCAGTCCAACTGCTGGCATCCAGAACTGCACTTGTTCCAGTTGCTGGCAGCATGGACGCATGGTCCCTCTGACCCATGGTTTGACTCTAGTTGCTAGCCCTGAGATGTACACCCTCAAATAGAGTTGCTCACCCAAGAAAGTTTGAAACAAATTTAACAGAAAGACAGGACAGACCACACTGATTTGGGCACAGCCAGATAAATGTACTGACCAACAGCCTGTTCACACACAACCAGACCTTTTTATGCTCTGTTCCTCTATTTTCCCACACTTGCTTCTCCCCAAACCACCTGAACCCATCCCTTTCCCCGCCTTCGGTTCCTCCCCTACACATCCCATAATAAGCCTTATGCAATCTCAAAATGCTCTTCTCCTGCATCCCCTAATGCTTCCCACACCCCTAGGCAGCAACACCCTTAAGTCCCAAAAGCACTCCAGCATTGACTCATCTTGATGAGTGTCACGCCTGGAGGTGGAGGCTGTCTCCTGGGACCAGCCCTGGGAGGGGCCCAGAGATGACGTTCATTCCAAGTTCTTATTGCAGGTTCCCACCTGCCACTGTGTCCCTGGGCTCCTCAGAGTTCGTGAAGATAGACCTCTGATGGGCTGGTGACTCATGGGATGGGCCTGGGAGAAGCCAGGACTGGGCACTATTTGGGCTCCCCCATCCACCATGGTCCCTCTGTAGGTGTGCCCACGAGCTTTCGGCACATAACCTAACAAACTCTGCCATTTCCACCAACACCATCATCTCGTTAAAGATCCTGATGAGAGCACTAATGAAAATATATCTACTGGAATTGCTTCACAGCATGCAATCAGCTAAAACACTGCGCAGACCTGGAGGAGAGCAGCGTTCCTATTCAACATCTCCCAAAATCAGAGAAGTAACGTCTTTATCCAACATATCTTTGTAAAAGACCTTCACAGCATCAATAACTGCTTGCAGTCCATATCACTACTATTCAAGCTCAAACGCCAGGTTGCTCAGCTACCATGATCCCCAAAATCACGCTCAAATCTACCTCCTGAGGCACTCTAAGTCCTCACAGCAAGCTACAAGTCTTGGAAAAAAACCAGCAGTTTTTAAAATCCATTTTCTGCAAGTAGTTTTGTGCTGACTGTAGAACTTATTTTTAACCATGCATGAGACTGGAAATAGAAGTGGATGTTGGTATTCTGATTACTTCTGAATAATTAATATCAAGACCTTCGGTCAAGTAAAGGACTAAAGATATTGCCTTCTACAATAAAGGAATGGTAATGAAGACCAGTGTTACTTATTATTAACTCCTGTGAGCTGGTCTGTCCTACCTGCTCACACTTAACTAAGAAAAATGATGAAAAGGAATAAAGCCTAAGCCACACATAAAGAGCAAGAATGAAAAAAGGCACAAATATGCCACAAACTTCCTAATGTTTGTTCAAAGGCTAAGATGCTCCACATCAAGCATGTGAATGTTCTTATTCTTTGTCAATCAGGTTTGGTAGTTATTTAAATATTCTATTTGTCAGTCCCATGAGTGCTATTTCCAGCACATTTCTGTGCTGATATTCTCACCAGCTTGAGTAGCGAACATACCGCTCCATTTCAAGCATTTCATTTAGATTGCAGACCCCTTTTTTTGCCGTGAATATGGGAAAGAATGGCATACTGAATCCTGACACTTTGATTTTAACTGCTAAAAACAACAGTAAGAACGATCCATTAATCTCTCCAAAGCACTGGGATGGATGTCTGTGCAGCAAAAATATTAGACTATTGATTCTCAACTCAACTACAGGCCTCTTGTTACAGAATTACAGCATTCCTCGTGATTCAGGGCAGCATCTCCTTAGGAAACATGTAATTCCAAGTAACTGAGGCTCCAAATAAGCTTGGTAAACATTTCTAGTAAAGTATGGTATCCAAGGTTGTGAAATATTTATAGCTTGTTGAAAGACAGAAGGGATTACGGAAGAATTTGGATACACAATATAACAAAGACACTTCCTTCATATTCTCAGAGAAACAATGTATTTTCCATGCTTCAAACACACAGAACAACCATGAAGACAATTTAGGAAGGGGATGGGGAAAAGAAATTTTTTTTTGCACAGGTAAAAAACAGCGACCTCTGTAATATCCCAAAGGATATTTAGTTGAAATTCTGTAGGAAAAGCAAGTACATGTGCTTGCAGAGGAAACAAACTAAAATGTTCCTAGTAGCTGATGTGTAACCTTTTTTCCCTGCTCACTCTTGGGTCATATCCTCACAATACCATTGATTATATATTAACAGAATTTAGCCAAGAATTTTCTTAGAATCACACTGTATCTCAAGACTCTTGGTCTTCACTGATATACCAGCAAGTTCACAGGAAAAAAATGTCAGTTCATACTTCCACCAGAGGTTATCGGGCAAGATGGAGCAGGGGAAATACTTCAGTAGAATGTAGCAATTTTACACACCCATGGTATTTACAGCTTTTAGAGTTTTAAAATCCAGAATACGCAACAGTCGTATGGTAACTTGCAAGTTAGTATTCCGCTTTGGTAGTGACTATCACTTCCTATTAAAGTGAGGAAAACATCAAACACAAGGTCAAGCGAGAGTCAGATGCAGTAAAACTGAAAAATAATAGCAGGAAAATGTGGCAGTAAGGATGAAATAGAAAAGCAAGATGAAGAGTCCTCTCCTTAGATAATAACTAAAGAAAAAATAGGACGACTGACTTGTCTGAACAGATCACTGTTTGGAATGCTGGGACACAAAATTCCCTTCAGACCTGAAAAAATGTGCACAAAAATAGTTACACTTCTTTTTCCCCCGTGGTAAATTAAATAAAGCCCACACATACCAAAACCTGAAGCTGTTATTTAAGACTATTGCAAGACAAGCCTGAATTCAGAGACAGACTACTGAAAATATTCCAAATAAACACATTTTTAAACACTAAAAATCTACTTAAAATGGCTAGCACTGTGGCTACAGAACAGAAATGCCATTATTTGTATGCTAAAGACACATTACAAAGAGACTAAAAATTATAAACCCTAACTACCATCGCTGTACTACTCACAGGACAGTATGATCAACAGGTCATTCAATATGAAGCTAAGGCGTAATGTCTGGAAACTAAAGGATAAAGAAAGGTCTGTATTAGACTCCTGAAGACTGTACAGGGAAGCATATTTAGCGTAGAAATACCCAAGTATGACACCTAAATGCATACAGCATGAACGGAATTCAGGGTGCTACTAGCAAAGCATGCTGTTACGAAAGCTGAGGGTATGAGAAAGAAACTAATGACAGGTGGATCCAGGACAGAAAGTGATAAATCATCAAGTATGCTATATTGTACTTATGATGTGTTCTGAGCCAATTAAACACATACGGAGGTGAACGGTAACATGGATTGAAGACACCGGACAGCTAAACCCCACCACACACCACTCGGTAACTAATACTGAGCTTTGTTCTCATTACCTACCACGCTGCCACAGAAAAGGAACAACAAGTCCCAGCTCAGATTGAAGCTGTGAGGCAGGAAAAACTTCAAATCTGGTTCCTGGGAAGGAAAGCATCAGGAGGAGCCTGTGGAGCAGTGAGCTATAGCCGGCGAGTGAGCGGCTATGCCCTGAGCTGCCTAGAGGACCTCAAGCCCCCAGCACGGCCATAGCAGCCAGAAGACAGCACGGCAGAACACCGAGATAGTTTCAACTTGCTACAAATGGAAAAGGTTCAGGTTTGGAATAGCACCAGTAAAAATAACATTCGCGCATATACAGAAAGAAGCTTTAATTATTAAACTGATGATCCGAGACCAAAAGTAGCTTACCAAGCATTAAAGGCCTCTTAGAAAGCATTACGCTCTCCAGCCTTTCCACCACCCCAGTGCTCTCGCTCTCGTCCCATTTAAAACACTTGCCAGAAATAAGCAGAAACAAGTTATTTTCTATAAGCACTCTCAGGCACAGTTAAGGGAGAGAACCATGAGAAGAACAGTTCAGAGAGCCTCTGATCATCACTTCATTGTAATAGTTTTTTTAAATAGCCATAAGAAAAGCGCCGTTACTCACAAACAAGCTTGCCAAAAAAAAAATAATCTAATAACTACAAATAGGATTATTACCCCCAAAATCTGTGATGTAAACACCTAAAGTCTATTTCCAAAGCAAAAGTAAGCGAGGCCTGCTGTGACTGAGTAGCCAAATACAGAAATCCGCATGGTACTCCTCAACGCTTGCTTGGGAACACCGCAACTCCGTACGCACGGCGCGATGAACCCTCCCGTCCCAGCGAAACGCAAAGCGGAAAGCAAGTTTATTTTCTGACAAAACAGCTGCCAAAGATTTTGCATTATTCCATACCAGGAACAGGGCAATTTTAACCATTAGTCAACTAGCACATCTTCAACACTGAAAACTGGAATTTGTTAGAAAGAAAGTTCACTTTTTCTTTTTTATTATTTTACCAAGAACACCCAATCCCTAAATTATAACTGACGCTTTTCCATCTTGTTGCTAAGTGGCACCAGCACGCATTGCAAAAACGGTTCATTTTGGGTTGTTTTTTTTTTTTTAAAGCAGCGGATTTTCCTGTCACGTAGGAAGATTTTATCAATTTTCTACGGCAAATCCCTCAGCGAGGGCTCCCAAGTTCTTCCCCGAGGCCGCGGCAGAGCCCGCTCCGGGCCGCGCACCCCTCGGGGCCGCACTCACGGCAGCCGGTGGCGGGGGGGGCGGCGCTGCGGCGGAGCCCGGGCCGAGCCGGCCTCAGGCCTTGCTCTTTCTCCCCCGGGGACCCCCCGCCGCCGGAGGGGCCCTCCCCCGTCCCCGGCCAGCTCCGCAGCGCACCCCCGGGCAGCGCTGGGCCCCGGCCGCCCTCTCGGTGCTCCGCAGACCCGGGGGCCCGTCCTGCAGCGCTGCCCGGGCCTTCCCGAGCGGGAGGCGAGGCCGGGCCCTGTTCGGCGGAGAGGCC